>BROE01000012.1:15256301-15282050 GCA_036571765.1 Plecoglossus altivelis | reverse complement strand
CCCCCCCGCTCTCCTAGCTGCCCCCCCCCACCCCCCCGGTGCAAAGTGGCCCCCCCAAGAGGCACTTGTCAGCGACCTCGCTGGTCTTTAGCCTGTCGTCATGTATTCCTGTGCAGTGAACTGCAAAGCCTGTCTAAGCACACGGCAGCATCCAGTCAGCAAAGGGGCTGTTCTGTGCAGTGCAGGTGGGAGTCCATGTTTGCCTTGTGGAGGAGAAATAAATCAGAGTGAATGTATGTGTTGTATCACTCCTGTGAATATCATCAGCTGCCGAGGCACTTTATTCTAGGATTGTTGTTTGTGTCTGCTTTTAAAAAACAACAACTCGTTGACAAATAAGATTTAAATGTACTGACGTTTATTTGACTGATTGTTTGGTTTACAATATATGTTTACATCTAGACATACAGTATATGCATGTAGAGCAGAATGTTTTTGGTAGTGAGCTTATTTGTCAGTTCGACTTGACTTGAGATGAAGACATTTGAAAACAAATACTTAATGCCACAGGCTGAGAGACACTGTATGTACCTTGACCCAGTTCATGTTCATGAAACAAAAAATGCTTTGAAATTCAGCGTACAATCTTTGTGTCAAAGATGCCTATCACATAACTATGCCCTGAAATGTCCAACCAGGTGTGTAAACAAATTGTAGCACGTGAGCTTGTGTCATGAACTTGAAAATCTGCATGCCATTTATAAAGCCCGACCTGATTTAGACATGACATAGTTCCTGATAGTTCCTGATCAGAAGACACCACAACATTGCATCTGCTTAAAGCCGGTGAGTTACAACATTTGAAACAATTCGGCTATTTTTTTATTCACACTCAGAAAGGCTTGTGTAAGGTCATATTTTCAGCAAGCTTTACCTGAATATTTGGTGTTGCCGTTTAAATCGTCTTTTGTTTGAGGTAGTCGAATTGAAACTAAACATGACATGGAGTGATTTTATGAATGAACGCAAAGTCATTCAAAAACGGAAAGTTGGAGAAATCAGATTCTTCTTGTCTTTGCCTTGGATCAGACAGCTGAAAACCTTTTAATAACAAAAGACTTAAGAGGATTATCCCCATTAGATGAGTTTCAGGGTTGAGTTTCACTGCCTAAGCGACTGATGTCTGAGAAAATAGTGATTTAGCAGCATTTATGTTCTTTACTAAAGTCTTATGTTCTTAAAGTTGTTTTTCCTCTTTGCACTCAAATATCACTCTATTGAAAAGTAGCTAATGCAATGTGTTGTGTATGTGTTGTACATTGTATTGGTTACTTTTCAATACATTGGTTACTCTTCAATACATTGGTTACTCCTCAATACATTGGTTACTCCTCAATACATTGGTTACTCCTCAATACATTGGTTACTCCTCAATACATTGGTTACTCTTCAATACATTGGTTACTCCTCAATACATTGGTTACTCCTCAATACATAGGTTACTCCTCAAAACCTTGGTTACTCTTCAATACATTGGTTACTCTTAAATACATTGGTTACTCCTCAATACATTGGTTACTCTTCAATACATTGGTTACTCCTCAAAACCTTGGTTACTCTTCAAAACCTTGGTTACTCCTCAATACATTGGTTACTCCTCAATACATTGGTTACTCCTCAATACATTGGTTACTCCTCAATACATTGGTTACTCTTCAAAACCTTGGTTACTCCTCAATACATTGGTTACTCCTCAATACATTGGTTACTCTTCGACAGAGTTCAATGTATTTTTAAAACCCAGTTTCTGCTCTTGAGTGGTGTTACGACTGATTGAAGCTGCACCGAAACAAAACAAAACAAAACACAAAAGATGAGGAAAAGGAGAGTTAACTTTTGAGGAAGTGAATCTCGTTTTTAGTTTCAGTTTCCCGTAACACAAATAGACGCTCTACTGGCTTAACCTGCTACACACGATCATTTAACCATGACAGTAGTAATGTCAAGCAAGTGAACGAATAATTGTGTTACGTATTACACTTGGACAACCTATGAAGAACACATCCTTATATATGATAACATGAGTATCACTCTCTCAGGTGATTATCTACTTGAGTCCTCAGAACCCCCCCTACACACACACATACACACACACACACACACACACACACACATTTCCTCCAGTCTGAGTCGTCAGCTCTCCTGTCTGTGTCCTACAGAACATGTCTTAAATCCACTGGGTCGTTCTGTCGGTGTTTCCCCGCAGCAGGACTTCGGCTCGCCATGGCGTCTGTTTCAGTCAGCTCCGGTCTGAACAAAACCCTGCGTCAGAACTACCTGTCTCTCCCTCAGAGGGGCTTGTGTCAGGTCACCTACGTCTGGGTGGACGGATCTGGAGAGGGGATGAGGAGCAAAACACGAACCTTGGACAGAGAACCTCAAGGACTGGAGGGTAGCTACTCTCAGTGTGCATTTCTATCTTAACACATCATGAACTGGTTTTATTGTATAAAACGTCAACTTATTTCGTTAAAGGTCTTGTATTGTATAAAGGTCAAATAAGTTTGCATTACAATGCACTGTACGGTAGGAGAAGCATCATACATATAGCATACGTCCAATCCTTTCCAGGGAGTGGTTTTGCCCTCAAAAAATCGTTAATAATCAATAATAATTAATTTGACATTTTGGGGCTCAGATTTTCTACTATCTCATTTTTGGCGCTTCATTATTTCAGCCACCATATTTTTAAGCAGCCTGAATGTAGTTTTATTTTAATTTCTGAAACTTAAATTGTATTACTGTATTTTATTTTGGGATCTGAATTTTATAGTTCAAATTCATTTGATCGGAATGTCAGAAATTTAATTCTTGGATCGGATTTATATTTTAACCTTAAAGAGGTGTATTTAAAAATCTGTGCTGTTGCTTTATACATATTTAATTTTAATTTTAATTTTTTTATTATTTATTTATTTATATTGTATCTATTTGCAGACATTCCGGAATGGAACTTCGATGGTTCCAGCACCTCACAGGCGAAAGGTTCTAACAGTGACATGTACCTGATCCCAGTGCGCATATTTAGCGACCCATTCACACTCGACCCCAACAAACTGGTTCTGTGTGAGGTGCTTCAGCACACCCGCCTCCCTACAGGTATCTGTCAACTTGTTTGGTACAATCAGATGGTTATCTTGTTTCGGGGTCCTAACTCTCTTAATGAGTAAACATGTTTCATGTTATGTCTTATTCAACTTCGAATGTCATAGTTCAAAGTCCATCTAAGGAATGTCGTCTCCTCCGTGTCTCCCCTGGGCAGAGACTAACCTGCGCTCAGACTGTAACAAGGTGATGGAGAAGGTGAAGGAGCACGTTCCCTGGTTTGGAATGGAGCAAGAGTACACTTTGCTGGGGATAGATGGACGCCCCTACAGCTGGCCCACCAATGGATTCCCCGCTCCCCAAGGTGAGTTCCATAAACGCACAAACTTTGGAGCTGAAACTGTGGTGAAGTTCAAGCCTAACTTAGCAGGAATTTCTAACCATGACTTTGTTGTCTTGTCTGCCTCATTGCTGTTCAAGGCCCATACTACTGCAGCGTCGGAGCAGACCGGGCCTATGGCAGAGACATTGTGGAGTGCCACTACAAGGCTTGTCTCTATGCTGGGGTCAAAATCTATGGGACCAATGCAGAGGTTATGCCTTCCCAGGTAAAACCGCTTCTGGTTGTTCCTGTGTTCAGCTCATGAACAAGGGCTCTGTCCCTCCTCTTCGAACTCCCTCCCTTCTTCCCTCCCTCCCTCCCTCCCTCCCTCACTCTCTTCCTCCCTCCCTCCCTGCGCTCCCTCCCCTTTGCCTCTCTCCCTCCCTCCCTCTCTCTCCCTCCTTCTCCCTCCCTCCTTTCTTCCCTCCCTCCTTGCTTCCCTCCCTCCCTGCCTCCCTCCCTCCCTGCCTCCCTCTCTTCCTCCCTCCTTTTCCTGCCTTAACCCCTTCTTGTTCTCCTTCCAGTGGGAGTTCCAGGTGGGTCCCTGTGAGGGGATCGAGATGGGAGACCACCTGTGGATGGCCCGTTTCCTGCTCCACCGTGTGAGCGAAGACTTTGGAGTAGTGGCTTCGTTGGACCCCAAACCGATGCCAGGTGACTGGAATGGGGCAGGTTGCCATACCAACGTCAGCACCAAAGACATGAGGGCAGAAGGAGGACTGCAGTGAGTACTCACAAAAATACAGACACACACCTTAATGACACAAAATAACACAAATGCAAAGTCATGCACGATGTTCATGCTGGGAGACTGACTGCAAGTCATTGATATGAAGAAGATTAGTGAAATTGTTTAGTAAATTCTTCATCACAAAAATCAGACTTTCCGTTTGGTATTGCTATCAAGAGAACTGGCTTGAAACAAATAGATCAAACTGTGTACTGTAGCTATGAGATAACCTGCAGCTGTGGTCCCCAGGTACATCGAACAGGCCATAGAAAAGCTCAGGGTTCGACACGCGGACCACATCAAGGTGTACGACCCTCACAATGGCCAGGACAACTCCAGGCGTCTCACTGGCCTCCATGAGACCTCTAGCATTCACGACTTCTCAGCTGGCGTGGCCAATCGCGGGGCGAGCATCCGTATCCCTCGCCAGGTGGGTCAGGAGGGGAGGGGCTACTTCGAAGACCGCCGCCCCTCCGCCAACTGCGACCCGTACGCTGTCACAGCCGCCATCGCCCGCACCTGCCTGCTAGGTGAAGACGAAGATGAAGTATGAAAACTTAAAGTTAATAAAGTTGTAGTTTTGTGGATAGTTTCTGCACTACGCACTTCACCTGTTGTCAGGTGTTTCATTCACTGCGATATTTATTTTCTGATTCCACAAGCTGGTCAATTCACATTTTATGCCTGTAGTTACTGAATAAATATATTCCTTGATTAGGTGTGTGGTAAAATTCAATTTCATTGTGTTAATTCTAAAGTAATAAAACGGTGTGCCCGATGATATGAGATCACTAGATGGGAGATGGATTGAACTGAAACCGTGGCACATAGCCTGCGTGACAAAATTCTTAGAATCAGATGAACGCCAATGTTAGATCACATCTTCCCCCAGATCCTTCCATTACATCAGGGAAGCTCCCACTAAATCGCAACTTTGCCCGGCACGCGCCAACATGAACACCAGTCCTAGATCCTCTCTCACAGGTGTGTGTGCGAAACAAAACACCTTCGGCTCGATCAAAACAAGAAGACAGACGTCTAGTCGTAGGTCAAGAACGACAGGACGGATGAGAGACTCTCAAGTCCAGCTCATCCCAAACCGGTCTGCTTTCTCTGTCCCTTCTCAAACATTCCTGACTCCACTGGTAGAACTGGCTTGACCTCAGTTGTTGTCCATCTAGTTGTCAACATTTCTACACTCTGTGCCATCGTAAGTGGCTTCTTCTATTAGTGAAAACTCCTGGCCACAGATATGTAGTATCTTAACGCTAGTAAAATGTCCCTGTTGAAAACGTGCTTACTAGGGCCCTTCAGGGCCCCCTGGGGCCAGGTCATTGGTTTCTGCACCTGGGCGTGGTTGAGATCCTATGATTTAGTTTTGATGGCCACTACAGTGCTGTGAACGATAAGCACAACTGTACATACCTGAGGGACAAGTTGTGTGTTGGAAGATTTATGGGTATGGTGGCCCTATAACAATGCTTTTTGGACGTTTTTCAGAAAGCCTTCCTCTTCATGTAAAACCTAGATTTTCTTTTGAATTTAAATGTTGCATTATAGGAGTATATGTAGAGACATTTGCTTTCTGCTTTCCTCAACAAAAAAATTGGAACGCAAATTGAACATGAGCTGACAAAGTACTAATGCAAAACCACACCTGGTGAAAATGAAAATAAACTGAAATTACATGACATATAGTGTGTCTACCATGTTCTTCCCTTTGGCCTCACTGAGTTGTAACTTAAATGTTTATTCTAAATAGTCTAGTATGTTGAAAGGGAGCACTTAGACCTATAACAATAGCTTTCCCATCTGATCTGCATACCGAGCCCTATAAAAGCCTCAACAGCTTTGGGAACCTCAGTATTCTTCGGAAGGTCCAACCCCACTTCATCCGATCACCGACGGTAAGTCGCAAGGTTTCTTTGAGCGTGAAAGACCGGAGGTATTTCTTCTACGTTGGAGGACTTTTGACTGACAATATTACCTATAAAACATGTCTTGGAGTGAAATTCATAAGGTCGTTCCGTCTGTTTTTCTCCACAGCAGGACTTCGGCTCGCTATGGCGTCTCTTTCAGTCAGCTCCGGTCTGAACAAGACCCTGCGTCAGAACTACCTGTCTCTCCCTCAGAGGGGCTTGTGTCTGGTCACCTACGTCTGGGTGGACGAATGTGGGGAGAGGCTGCAGTGCAAAACACGAACCTTGGACAGAGAACCTCAAGAACTGAAAGGTAGCTACTCTCATGCAGCTTTCACGTATGGGCTGCTTTTAGTGTGCGGTTTAAATACATATGAAAGTGTTTGTAATCTATTAATGGATAGATATAGCACAAGCCCAGTGGTAAATTAATTTGTATATCCTTTAAACTAAAAATAGATTCAACAATTATTGAACTGTTAGGCAAGATTTGTAATTTAAGCTTCTGTGGGTGATATTTGTCCACTGGCACCCCCCCTACACACACACACACACGCACACACACCAAACATACACACACACACAAAGAAAAATCCAAAAAGACTAATCGTTCTTATTATTGAATGTAGAATGTGCTTTGTGATGCTGCAGTTGGCCTTGTAACTGCTGGTTATTTATGTCGGTTTCGTTTGAATCTTCTATCAGACATTCCAGAATGGAGCTTTTTTCGACTGACTAAGAAGGAAGGTCCGTCTAACGGTGACAAGCACCTGATCCCAGTGCGCATATTCAGGGACCCTTTCACACTCGACCCCAACAAACTGGTTCTGTGTGAGGTTGTTCAACACACCCGCCTCCCTGCAGGTATCTGTCAAACTGTTTTTAAAGCTTTTTATCCTGAGGGGGAAGGAAACATCGTTTTCTTCCTTGATCTTAACATAAGAAAACCCAAACTTATTCGGGTCATAGTGTACAGTAACATTAGAAAGTCCTAACAAAAATGTGTCGGTCTAAGGAATGTCATCTCCTCCGTGTCTCCTCTGTGCAGAGACTAACCTGCGCTCAGACTGTAACAAGGTGATGGAGAAGGTGAAGGAGCACGTTCCCTGGTTTGGAATGGAGCAAGAGTACACTTTGCTGGGGATAGATGGACGCCCCTACAGCTGGCCCACCAATGGATTCCCCGCTCCCCAAGGTGAGTTCCATAAACGCACAAACTTTGGAGCTGAAACTGTGGTGAAGTTCAAGCCTAACTTAGTAGGAATTTCTAACCATGACTTTGTTGTCTCGTCTGCCTCATTGCTGTTCAAGGCCTATACCACTGCAGCGTTGGAGCAGACCGGGCCTATGGCAGAGACATTGCGGAGTGCCACTACAAGGCTTGTCTCTATGCTGGGGTCAAAATCTATGGAACCAATGCAGAGAGCATGCCTTCCCAGGTACAGTAAAACTGATCATCAAATGTATGTACTGTGCTCAATATGGCTATTTCCTTCCTTTGAAAGTCTACCCACTGCTTTGTAAGATCTGACAGACTCGTCATGCTTTCATACAGCCAGTTTGTTTAGTGGATTATGTCTCAATCGTTCCTCTGCTGTCTTCCAATAGTCCTGTCTTTCATCTTGTGTTCTTCCCTCCATCCCTCTCTCTCTCTATCCATCCTCCATCCCCCCTTCCTCCCTCCCTCTCTCTCTCTCTCCATCCTCCCTCCCTGCACCCAGCCTTCCACCCTCCCTCCCTGCACCCAGCCTTCCACCCTCCCTCCCTGCACCCAGCCTTCCACCCTCCCTCCCTGCACCCAGCCCCCTCCACCCAGCCCCCCCTCTGCTCTCTCTCTCGCATCGCATCCTTCACCTCGCTGCACCACCTCTCAGGTCTTCCATCTACTTCTTCTCTTTCTCCTTCCATTTACTCTCCGGTCTGAGCTCTCCCTTCCCTCTCTCTTTGCCTCCCTCTACCCCTCTCTGCTCCCCTCCCTCCCTCCATCCGCCCATCCTTCCTACACTCCTCACTCTCTCCCTCACTCCCTCCATCCCTCCCCCTCCTCCTCCTTCATCCTTTTGTTTTATCGTGCTCCAATCGCCCCTCTCTCTCCTGGTGTTTTGGGTCTCACTGGATTTCTCTTCTTCCTCCTCGTCCTCATCCTCTCCTCCACCATCCCCCTCCTCCTTTCTTCCCTTCTCCCCCCCCCTCTCTCTTTTTCTTTCTCTTTTTCTCTCCCCTCCTCTCTCTTGTTCCCTCTAACCCTCTCAACCTCTCTCCTCTCTCCTGCCTTAAGATACCACGCCTTCTTGTTCTCTCCCCAGTGGGAGTTCCAGGTGGGTCCCTGTGAGGGGATCGAGATGGGAGACCACCTGTGGATGGCCCGTTTCCTGCTCCACCGTGTGAGCGAAGACTTTGGAGTAGTGGCTTCGTTGGACCCCAAACCGATGCCAGGTGACTGGAATGGGGCAGGTTGCCATACCAACGTCAGCACCAAAGACATGAGGGCAGAAGGAGGACTGCAGTGAGTACTCACAAAAATACAGACACACACCTTAATGACACAAAATAACACAAATGCAAAGTCATGCACGATGTTCATGCTGGGAGACTGACTGCAAGTCATTGATATGAAGAAGATTAGTGAAATTGTTTAGTAAATTCTTCATCACAAAAATCGGACTTTCCGTTTGGTATTGCTATCAAGAGAACTGGCTTGAAACAAATAGATCAAACTGTGTACTGTAGCTATGAGATAACCTGCAGCTGTGGTCCCCAGGTACATCGAACAGGCCATAGAAAAGCTCAGGGTTCGACACGCGGAACACATCAAGGTGTACGACCCTCACAATGGCCAGGACAACTCCAGGCGTCTCACTGGCCTCCATTGGACCTCAGGCATTCACGACTTCTCAGCTGGCGTGGAGAATCGCGGGGCGAGCATCCGTATCCCTCGGCAGGTGTGTCAGGAGGGGAGGGGCTACTTCGAAGACCGCCGCCCCTCCGCCAACTGTGACCCGTACGCTGTCATGGCCGCCATCGCCCGCACCTGCCTGCTAGGTGAAGATGAAGATGAAGTATGAAAACTTAAAGTTAATAAAGGTCTTGCGCCGCATGAAAATGATTTAATGAGTGTCTCACCTGATTTTATACAACAATATCCTGATTTCTCTCTTTCCTGTGTCTTTCAAATGTTCTGTGTACCTTGACGGTGCATTAAGACCACTTTTTAAAATGGAACTTTCCAGAACTTTACCTCTCGTTTCAGGATAGTCATTTACGAATTCATAGTTTTCAGATAATTTACTATAAAGACTATTTATAACAGGAAACAACATACTTAAAACGTGGTATCATTCTATAACAAGATGTTGTTATATTCAGTGCTTTGGATCGGATTTAATATAACTGTGTTTCACGAGACAAGAGTCATGTATTCTGTAAAACGACCACTAGAGGGAGACTAACACAACAGACACTCTCACGAGACAAAACTTAAGTTTAACTGGATCACAGTCCCTGAAAGGTTAGGATCTCCTGAAATGTATGTGCTGGTCATGTGTAGTCATGGGTTCTACATTAAGTGAATAGATACAATATTCTTTCTGACAGGAATTGGATTCTGTGTGAAAATGATTTAACCGGTAGTGAAGTGAGCGCTGAAATCTTACAATAAACATCCACCACTAATGAAAACACAGACAACTGTCAGGAAACACGGTCTATGAAAGACTGATCAGACTGCTACTTGGTTGAGGTAAAATCCCAAATCCACTCTAAGCACTCCTCAATTTGAAGGGATTCACTCTTGGCAGTCATAGACCACCTGTTAAGGTTTTTAATATACAGATACAGTAGACTTGAAAATGGGGGTAGTTTAAACAGGACAACCTAGACATGATAAGAATTCAAATTCAACAAGCCCGAAGATATTTCACTACTTGCTGATTTCATCAGACAAGATCAGTGTCATTTCCATGGATACCGGTGGTAACTTGGCAACCGCCGCGTCTGTTGTCAAGGGAGCATCTGTCACATCCCACATGTGTTGTCCTTCGCCTTTCTGAGGTTAGTAACAGCCTCGTCACCATCTTTCCCTCGTGTGCGAGAGCATATGTTTGTGTCTTTGCATTTGTGTGTGTGTGTGTGTGTGTGTGTGTGTGTGTGTGTGTGTTTGTGTGTACGTCTCACAGTTGCGAACGGATAGAAACCTAATTGAGCACAGCTAGACTGATTTAAAAATGTAAGTCATGTAACCCTTTTTTCCCATGTTGAATCACCGTGTTCCTGAACGCTGCTTCTTCACAAACAATATTCTTCAACCTCTTTAAGAGTAATAAACTCTTGCATTCCACTTCCAAGGGCCGTAATTGAATCCGGAAAACACAAAGCGGTGCTTTGAGAAATGGGTCAACATGCTGATGTCAGCACCGCACGCGCTCACGCTAGCTGAGAAGTCTATTCTTCAGTCTACAGAAGACCGGGCTCGCGCCAACCTCCATCCTGCGCCTCTCGACGATTGGGCGACGGGAAAACGAGTTCCTGTTTACAAAATAAAATGAGTCCATGCTACCAAAGGAAATGCCTTAACACAGGCAGGTTTGGCTGCCATTTTAAATGACATATTCAGACGCTTAATTCATAACTTCATGTCTCTTTCGACCGTTGTGACAATACAGAATTACAGCTATTGACATATATGAATATTGGAGACAGAAGTGCTAATTGTAGCAGACGTTGGTGTCACAGCCCTCGTTATTGGATGAGAAAGGGAGTTTTGACTTTAAAATAATGACGTATAATGACAAACACACACAGATGTAGGTCCATCTGGAGGAAGTTGACCTATTAAAAGGTATTGTTGTCCTACACCACGTTCTGCTACGGTCAATGAATCAAACCAATTCGCGATGGCGTCACTGACGCTTGTTGCAACTGGGTGGAGCGCGCGGGGCAGGTGAGAGCGCGGCTCTGCCTCCATCCGTGGTAGATCAATGGTACGGCGCTCGAGCCGCTTCTTGTTTCTTTAGACGGAGGATTGCTGAGGAAACCATGGGCAAACTACAAGAATTCGATATTGCTTTCACCAACAGCAAGGTGGTTTATAGTCCTGGCGAATCCATAAGCGGAACTGTGAGAATCAGGACTGGTGCCTCGCTGCAATATAAAGGTAGGCACTGGTTTCTCTTCCACCGAAATTTGTTTCTGGATTATCGAAGCGCATCGCATTCTTTAGGTTTGGGACCGTGGGTGGAGTTTCTCAAAAGGGATTAGAAACTTTTAATCTTATTTGTTTAAATAGATGCAGTAAGAACCTCACGCACGAGTGGCACTCGTTTTAAGAGTGTATTTTATTTGGAAAAAAACAAAAACATAACAACCTTTGGTAGCCTACATTTGATTGGTTCTGGATAGGGACGTACTGGCTGACTTCGTTTAGGTCGACAGTACTCAGAAATGTCAACCGACATTCTCGATTGCCTGTTAATCCGCTATTGTGTCGTATTGCTGTAATCTAATTGCTAAACGACAGTTCCGCTAGCAGAGACATCGCCTAAGGGTCGGGGTGGAAAATAATTCTGTCAACAGGTGTGACACGTAAGTGATTTCTAACCCACAGTTACCTTTGTCAGTTTACGACAGTGACATTTATCCGTACATCGCGTGATGTATTTTTTTGAGCACTGTTAGGCACGGTTCTGAATGACTGAGTGACAGTCTTGCAGCCCAAGTGCACATGGAAGACAGTTAGAGGAGGGAAGATGACAGTTTGTTGCTAACCCTCCGTTGAAGTACACAACGAATCCATTGTTTTGGGACCGATCCATGACGGATTGACGTTAATGTGAGACTGCCTGGAGTATCGAGACATGAGCCAGCTTCGCATAAAACGAGCAAGAAATCGCCCCCCCCCCTTTTTTTTCTCTCTTTCTTTTTTTCATTCTTTCTTTCTTTCTTAAGCCTCTTATTGTCAAAACAAAAGCATTCCTTTGCATAATTGCTCAACTGACGAGTCTTTGTTATGTCCAGCTATATTAGCGCAGTAATGACCGCTCCGTGCTTGTGTTGTGGATGCAGGCTGCTGGCAGATGGCAGGTGTCTCTGGAGGTCAGGAGGACTGGCTCTGGATTGATGTTACACGGAGAGGTCATACAGTACACTCGAAACTATCTCCTCATCCCCATGGCGACGGATGTTTCAAATCAGGGACACCCTTATAAGACAGGCCCCGGGGGTTAGGGGATAAATAAACAGATGAGGATTTAGTGAACAGTTAGCTAAGCAGGAATCAAATCAACGTTCTGTTGTCAAATGTATCATATAGCTTAAAGTCTGATCAATGAATCAAAGAGAACGGAAACGACTACTTTAGCGCAGTCGTTAGAGTAGATCGATCTGCTTCGGTAGTGAGCTTAGATGGGTGGACTTGTATAACCTTCATGATTGCTTTTCAATAACACGTTGTCTGATCCCGGTGTAACGTGTAAACTTGCCGCTGTTAGACGAAGAGAAACATTGCGAGACTTTCTCCATGGGTGTTCCGGCGGCTGGACGCGGAATGACGTCACGTCGTGAAGTTATGGCCTTGTAGTTGAGAACATTTCATTGACCCCTCATGGAATGTCGCCTGTCCAATCAAATACTGAGTTACTGTTGTATCACGCGAATGTCAACGTCTTATTTCGACCTAAATTGAGATTTCGTCAAAGGTTGCAGAGTTCTCTTGATCACTGTCTTCCGTTTTAAAACGTATCATTTGAACAATAAGAATAATAGTAATTTGAAACCTTTTGAAACGTATTTTTTTTACCTTTAGAAACTTTATTTTCAAAACTTTGTTTCAAAAAGTTATTTCCAACCTTTCGAACCTTTTCAATCATACTCACTGACCAACTGAACATGTTTTTAGATTCACCGTAGAATCCCTTTTAGATGAGTAAGAGCAGATATTATTTATTTCTCTGGAACATTCACTCCCATGTCCCCGTGTGTCAGACTCTTGTATCGCGATGAAAGAAGATGATGAAATACTACTCCTTGTAAAAGCAGGAGAAGGAATTGTTTTCTCGGGGCCTGCGTGGTCCACGGGGAGTTCACAGTGAATGGGTTGAAATGACCGTCTCGCTGTCTGCACTTTCATGCTGCTTAGAAACACATGTTTACTACCTGTGTTCTGACCGATCCAGAGACTCTTTTTTTAAACTTAAATTTATTCATTTATTTTTTTTAACCACCGAACAAGATAGTGGCTTTGATTCTGTAGATAAATTCCGTTTCGCAGCAACAAACAGAAACATCCAAATTAGAGACAGAATCAATTTATTTTCTCTTAGGATGTGCTTGTGGTTTTGTGTTTCGGGGAAATGTCCTGCTCTGTTCCCAGATAGACAAAGTCATGTTTTTATATTGATTTTTAAAAAGTGATTTGCCTTCTTTTACACGTATTTGTGTCGGCGTAAACAGGGCAGTGCTATCTGTTACATGTTCTTGTCGTACTAACTGTATAAACGTGGTGATTTATCAACATTGTGGGTCAGCTACACACTGTTACTTTGGATTTCTTTGAAGTAGAAGAGTTTTTTCGGACTCGTCTGCGATGGGTGTACCGCAATCTGGACGACCGTCATTCGCAAACTTACTGTATCATTGATGCAGATTATTCGTCTGCATTTCTGCTGATTCGCTGGAAGGGGTAGAAATCAAATAAAGTTACCTGCAATATAGTTCAAATGATACTCTTTCTCTCTCTGTACAAAGTGCATGCTGTCACCTGGTGTGGCAGTAAGAAAATACATACCCTCACTGAGCTTACAGCTCCATTGTCGCCAGTTGGAAAATATATGTAGCAAAACCAGGAAATCTATGAGCCAAGATGGTGACTTTTTTGTAGTTCTAAAGAGTTGTAGTTCGGAGCCATTGTGTCTGGTTCATCCCTGCTGTTGCTCCAGGGCTCCAGATGACTTCTTGCCTGCCCGTCTCTCTCTTCCTGGTTTGCTAGGTGTCCGTCTTGGCCCCTGCGAAGACAATAGATACAGGATCCAGCGAGGGGCCCACCGTCTTCACTGAAATACATTGGCCTTGTTCATTGTTGACATTTCGTTGAGAAACAGGAAATGACAGTTGCATTTCTAGGAACAATTCACTTGCTCTTTAACATCCTGTCACCGAGATAAGGGAGAATAAACCAAAGCACTGTCTCGTAAAACACAGAGAAGGTAGCAGACCAACCTGACAGAATACTGGTAGCAGACCAACCTGACAGAATACTGGTAGCAGACCAACCTGACAGAATCCTGGTAGCAGACCAACAGACCAATCTGACAGAATACTGGTAGCAGACCAACAGACCAATCTGACAGAATACTGGTAGCAGACCAACAGACCAATCTGACAGAATACTGGTAGCAGACCAACCTGACAGAATAACGTTGCTCCTCCAAATGACCATGTTGGGATTCGTGGCTCAAACTCTGACTTGGTTTAAAACACTGAGGTGTGGGAACGAGACCCAGGTCTATTGAGTCTACCTGCTTGTGGTAACCTGATCATGGATCCTGCTGAGGTTGTACTGTAGTAGATAGAAACACAAACATTTACTGTAACCTAATCTCTTGCAACAGGGAACGGGAGACGGCTCTGTCATGTAAGCAAACCTGGAGTCATTTCACCGTCTTTGTCATGGGTTTATGTATTGACAGGCTTTTGTGTTGCCGTGCAAAAAAAAAAAAAAGTATTTATTTGCCTGAAATATATCGAGACGCTTTTGTGAATAGTACTGTAGGGTTATAGAGCAGTGCTACTTGAGACTTTTGCAGTGTTTCATTGCAAGCAAGCGGCCATTGTTAGGCGTGATGACGCTTCACATCTCTAGACATTCCATTAAGCACTCCCTGTATTTTCCATCTGGGAACTGGAGTGAGTCACTGAGATAGACTTTACCACTCATTGAACCAGACAGTCCCAGACCAGACTAGCCCATACCAGTCCAGGCTAGGCCAGGCAAGCACAAACCGGACTAGGTCAAATCAGGCTTGGCTAAATTAAAACAGTCCTGACCAGACCAGACCAAGACAGAACAGAACAGACCAGGCCAGACCTGACCAGACCAGACCAGGCCAGGCCAGGCCAGGCCAGACCAGACCAGACCAGACCAGACCAGACCAGACCAGACCAGACCAAGCCAGAACAGACCAGGCCAGGCCAGACCAGGCAAGACCAGACCAGACCAGACCAGACCAGACCATGTCTCTGTTCAAACACTGATGTATCCAGAGTGAGTTTTCTGGCTAGATTATGACATCACCACCCTCAGGCTAAGACCGAGGCATTGTGATTGGCTGAATGTATGAGCAGGCGGGTCAAACCATCAAATGCAGGCGTAAGTATAGCAACAAGATCCTTGGATACCGTCACTGCAAAGGGGTCATCCATCCATCCATTATCTACTGCTAATCCCTGGGAGGGTTTGCAGTGCCGCTTGTTCCCATTTAGGGGTCACGGGTGACTGGAGCCTAACCCAGTAGCTTTCAGGCCACAGGCAGGGTACACCCTGGACTGGGGCCAGCAAGTCGCAGGGTGCAAAGGGGTCATACGAGGTTGAATATTTGAATGTGCTAACAACTATCAGAGTTTATCTCATTTGAAGAGCCATCCTACTTTGCTGTTCAAGTCAAAACAGAGGTCAGTTGAATAAGGTAAACAAGTTCAAGTTATTATACGTGGTTTGTCCACGTTTAACGCATGTTTAGCATAGTTGAAGTGGGTCAATCTGATCCTACTACTTGTGTTGTCAGTTGTCCAATGAGTTTCTCTCCCTCGTGATTAATCTAAAATCCCTCCTCCTCTTCAGTTCAGACCGAACATCACAGTTTACAAACGAAACACACGCTTGGTTTACAAATGACAGAAAGGCAAAGATCTTGAATCACTTTTAAAAAGCAGGTTTGGGTCTTTGGCAGATAGAAACCTGTTTGAAACGAGTGAGTCATGGAAAGTATGTAAACCTCAGTTTCCTGTTGAGAGATAAGAGTTGGATTTATTGTTCGTTATCTACCTGCTCTCTGCAAACTGAAGCCGCGTGGGAACACTCCTGCGTGTTGAAGTGTGGATTGTGATGTAACTTCCTGTCTCGCCTGACCATGAACACACACACATAACGTGGTTGTAGAACGATGTGACATTCGAGAGACGTTGTTGTAGAAAGTATGGTAGAGAATCGAACGCGATTCAGTCACCTCTTCGAATCTGCTTTCACACGTTCACGCTGACACAATTGCTGTGCTTCACCAACACACAACACACACAAAAAACAAAAAAAAACAAAAAAAAAAACACACACACACGCACACACACACACACACACAACAACAATCACTCATCACACACACACACACACACAGCAAGCATGCACACACACACAGGTACACTTACAGATACACACACAGACAAATACACTCACACACAACACACGCACACAAGCATGCCCACACACAAACACACACATGTGTGTGTGTGTTTTTTTTGTGTGTGTATGTGTGCGTTTTTGTGTGTGTGTGTGTGGGCTGTATGCATGTAGTTAGAAAGTTAAAGAGAGACAGAACGAACAGAAAATAGCAGGAGAGAAAGGAAGGTCCAGACTACACTTAGATCAAAGTCCTCTGCTAAGAACAGTCCCCCCTGCTGCCGCCACCGTGTGTGCTTTCCAAGTGTCTACCCCCTCCTCCCTCCCCCAGTCAAACTCACCCCCTCCCTCCCCCCCAGTCACACTCCTCCCTCCTCCTTCCCCAGTCACACCCCTCCCCCTCCCCCTCTCTTTCCTCTTCTCCTCCTCTTTTCTCCCCCTCTCTTCTTCTTTTTCACTATCCTGTTTCCTTTCACATCAATATCGCCCCCCCCCCTCCTCCTCTCCCTCTTACTCCCTCTACCACGGCCACGCTCTCTCACCATGTAATGTTGGTGCGTGTTTTGTGTGTGTGTGTGTGTGGTGTGCCATGCGTGTTAGAAAGTGTAAAAGAGAGACAGACAGACAGAAATATAAGGAGAGAAAGGAATGTGGTTGCCATGACTTCAGCTTTAGGATCAATGTCTTCTGTCTATAGAAGCAGTTCCTCCCTGTTTGTCCCCCACCTGGTGTGTCTTTCCCAGGTGTCCTAACCCCCTCCCTCCCTCCCCAGTCAAACTCCTCCCTCCCTCCCTCCCCCTAGTCACACTCCCTCCCTCTCTCCCTCCCCAGTCACACTCTCCCTCCCTCCCCCATCATACTCCGCCCTCCCTCCTTCCCCCATCCCACACTCCCCTCTCCTCCCAATCCATACTCCCCTCCCTCCCCAGTCACACTCCCCTCCCTCCCTCGGGCTCCTCCTCCCTCTTAGCCTAGGTCTACCCCCTTTCTATACATGCCTCCCTGCATCCCATCCCTCCGCCTCCCTTCATCCATGCCTCTGCCGCTCGCCTCATCATCCTCCCTCCCTCCCTTAATCCCTCCCTCCTCCCTCCCTCCTCTTCATTCCATCCCTCGCCTCCCTTCATCCCTCCCTGCCTCCCTACCGGGGTTCCCTCTCCTTCAATCCATCCCTCCTTCCCTCCCTTCATCCATCCCTCCCTCCCCAGCCATGCTGCACATGAATCAGGAAGATTTAGTTGTGTCTGAGTTCAATCAAGCGCATACAATCTAAATGTCTCATTGTGTGTGGGTGTGGATTAAACATTAGTTTCGGGTCATTCTGACCCTGAAGAGAACACAAGTTTTAAACTTCATCTCCACCACACATCGACACAAAAACTTTAGTGTCACATTAGTGTCGACACATCGACACTAAAACCTGAGCGTTAAATAGACGGACGTCTGTGTAAACGGAGAGGGCGTGCGGCCAGGGGCAATGGCGCCCGCACCCCCAATGAACAGCACGTATGCTGCGTAGCGATCGGAAGCAGACTGAGATGACGCGAGAGAGGTTAGAGGAACGTGTTGTCAAGGTCTCCTGCCCAGCTGGATAATCACCACCCGCTCGTTGCAAACAGGCAGACCCAGATCCACAGGAGAGTAAATCCCTGTGGTGGCAGACTGCCCACCTCTGCCTCTAGTTCTAGTTCTAGTTCTAGTTGTGCTTTATTGTCATTCCGCTACATGCGGGTGCATACAGTGGAACGAAATGTCGTGCCTCACAGAGCCACGGTGCTACATAAGTACAGACATTCAACAGTACAGACAAACAAACAATTTAAAATAAATATAACAGTTTTCCTATACATAAACTAAACGGGATACAAACTATACAAACTGTACGAATACTTACCGATGTGCATGTGCAAAGAGTATTGTACATGTGCGAAGAATAGGTCGGACTGAAGACAGAGGGAGGAGAGGGGATGAAGCAGCAACATTGCTGCTCTGGGAGGCAGGACACATGTGGCCGGGTACAGGGTTAGGGTGTGAAGAAGAGAGAGGGATGGAGGAGGGAGAAAGGAGAAAGACAGAAAGAGGGATGGAGGGGGGGGGGAAGGAGAAATAAATAAAAAGAGGGAGGGGGGAGAAAGTGATGGAAAAATAAGAGAGGGAGAAAGGGGAAGGAGAGAAGAGAGGGAGGGGGGAGAAAGGGATGTAGAAATAAGAGGGAGGGGTCGAAAGGAGAGAAGGAGAGAAGAGAGGGAGAAGACAAAGCAAGAGAAGAGAGGGAGGGAGAGAAGAGGGAGAGAAAGGAGAGGAGGGAGAGAAGGGAGAAGAGAGAGAGAAGAGGGAGAGAAATGAGAGGAGAGAGAGAAGAGGAAGAGAAGGGAGAGGAGAGAGAGAAGAGGGAGAGAAAGGAGAGGAGAGAGAGAAGAGGGAGAGAAAGGAGAGGAGAGAGAGAAGAGGGAGAGAAAGGTGAAAGAGAAGAAGGAGAGAGAGAAGAGGGAGAGAATAGAGGGAGAGAGAAGAGGGAAAGAATAGAGGGAGAGAGAGAAGAGGGAAAGAAGAGAGGGAGAGAGAGAACACTGAGAGGTAAAACAGAAGGACAGAGAGAGAAGAGGGAAAGAGATAGAGAGAGGAAGTGACCCGGTGGAGTCTGGCTCAGCCCAGCTAGGGCTCGAGTTCTGGAGGTCGTGGAGGTCATGGTGGAGGGAGGCAGTGGGAGTTGCAGTGTGGCTCAAAGCAAACACACGAGGAGAAAGTATGTGAGAAGCTGGTGCAGAGTGTGGTGCAGACTGGTGCAGACTGGTGCAGACCGGTGCAGACCGGTGCAGACTGGTGCGGGCTGGTGCAGGCTGGTGCTGGCTGGTGCAGTCCAGTGCAGACCGGTGCAGACTGATGCAGACTGGTGCAGGCTGATGCAGGCTGATGCAGACTGATGCAGACTGGTGCAGACTGGTGCAGGCTGATGCAGACTGATGCAGACTGGTGCAGGCTGGTGCAGGCTGGTGCTGGCTGGTGCAGTCCAGTGCAGACCGGTGCAGACTGATGCAGACTGATGCAGGCTGGTGCAGACTGGTGCAGGCTGGTGCAGGCTGGTGCAGGCTGGTGCAGACTGGTGCAGGCTGGTGCAGACTGGTGCAGGCTGGTGCAGGCTGGTGCAGGCTGGTGCAGGCTGGTGCAGACTGGCACCTGACGACCTGCAGGGAAGCGAAACCGAGCAACGTGCAAATACTGTAACAGCAAAGTACAGCGTTGGATCAGATGGATGGTTCTGTGTTAACCAACCGCATCGCACGGCATGGTCAACAACAAACAAACGAACGCTACAGTGCAACAACAACAACAACAACAACAACAAAGATCATAGAATCACAATGAGAGTAGCTAGCTGCTTAACAAATGACAGTGCAGAAATAACATCTCGATTCCTCAATGGTCTCTCAATAATGACTAAATGGCAGACAGGCCTTGAAACCACCAACTGACAACATCCTTCAGGGCGATGCAGGTGATTTCTCTGTCATCATTACTGTGAATGAAATGAAGAGATGTAATGAGGTGATTACCAGCCTGCGGCAGGAGGTGTTGGTGTGTCTGCACGCCTCCGCCAGTCAGAACCAGGATGGGCCCACCCAGAATGGAAAGGTGATCCAGGCGGCAGGCCACCGTCCTGGGATGGCTGGGCCCGGCTCGTCCTGGGCTGGGCTGGTCTGTGGCGCTGTGGGTCTGGATGCTGATGACCCACTAGGACAGATCATTAGATCAGCTGTCTTAGAGCACTTTTAGTTTGACTAAGAGACATTAAGAGAAAGGGGGAGAGAGAGGGGAAGAGAGGGAGAGCGAGAAGAAAGAGAGGCGGAGAGAGAAGGGGAGAGGGAAGGAAGGAAGAGATGGGGAGAGAGGGAGAGAGAGAGGGAGAGGGCAGAAAGAGAGAGGTAGAGAGAAGGAAGATGGGGAGAGAGGGAGAGAGAAGGAAGATGGGGGAGAGGGGGAGAAGGGGAGAGAGGGATAGAAGGGGAGAGAGGGAGAGGGAAGGAAGAGAGAGGTAGAGAGAAGGAAGACGGGGGAGAGAGGGGAGGAAAGAGGAGAGAGGGAGAGTACTAATGAGACACGAGGAGAGAGTACTACAAGCTTGTTATGGCTGCAGGCTGCGTTGTGATGCAACCTTTGGGCTAAGCCTCTTATAAAACAGGAAACCTGCACAAACTCACAACTGCTCAAACCACCACACACACACACACACACACACATACACACACACAGATACACACACACACAGACACACACACACACAGACACACACACACAGACAAACACACACACGCACACAGACAAACACACACAGACACACACACTCACACACACAGACACACACAGACACACACACGCACACAGACACACACACACACACACATACAGACAAACACACACATATACAGACAAACATACACACGCACAGACAAACACACAGACACACACACACACATACATACTAATATGAATTTGACAAGAGTTACTACCCACCACACACGCACACAGACAAACACACACACATACAGACTAATATGAATTTGACAGGAGTTACTACCCACCACACACGCACAGAGACAAACACACACACACATACAGACTAATATGAATTTGACAAGAGTTACTACCGCTTTTTAGCACCCTCCTTGCGAAATATCTGAGGGGACGTATTGGTCTAAACTGTCTTTTCCACCAGTGATTTAAAATGTCATCGCCACCCCCCATCACGTCCCCCCCCCCCCATCCGTATTTAGTAGCTTTTAATCATCTTAATCCATTTTTCCCGCAGTGAGATGGCTGTGCAGGGCGTGAAGGCTTTCCTCGCCAGGGAAGAGAAAGCGAGACAAAGAGTGAGTTCGGATCTGTGTTAAGGGATCCCACAGTTCCTACTCTGGCCTGTCTGAGAAGGATTGACTTACAGCCATTTGTAAGAGATCATTAGATCAGCTGTCTCAGGACCCTTTCAGCTGAACTAAGAGACCATGAGAGAGAGGGAGAGAGAGGGAGAGAGAGGGGGAGAAGGGGAGAGAGGGAGAGAAGGGGAGAGAGAGGTAGAGAGAGGGAGAGAGAGGGAAAGAATGGGAGAGAGAGGGCAGAGAGAGAACGAGAGAGGTAGAGAGAAAGACAGAGAAAGAGGTTCGAGAAGGGAGGATGAGAAGGGGGGGAGAGGGGCTAGAGAGAAGGGGAAGAGAGGGGAGGGGTGGAGGGAGGGGGTTGGAAGGGCTGACTGCAGAGGTGTGGGGGGGGAGAGGAAGGGAGAGCGAGAGAATGAGAAGGAGGGAGAGAAGAGAGAGAGGGAGAGAATAAAGAGAGAGAGAGCGAGAAGGGAGAAATGGAGAGGCGGAGAGAGGGAAACGAGGGAGGGGAGGGCGAGAGAGAGCCTAGGCGCGCCGTAGATAGAGGGAGAGGGAGAGAGGGAGGAGAGGGACCTCGAAGAGGGAAAGAGGGAGAGAGAGGCTTTATGAGGAGAGTTAGAGGAAAGCGAGAAGAAGGGATTCGAGCGAATGGCCGAGAGAGGGAGAGAAAGTGGAGCAGAGAGAGAGCTGGGAGAGAGAGAGGGAAATGTGAGAGCGAGTGCAAAGAGAAGAGGGTGCAATCAGTTCGAGACCCAAGTGAAGTTGTTTTTTGGTGCGCTTTAGATTTAGTGGGGTGAGCAGTAGCAGCGTTAGGCATGAATACTCTGCTGTGTCTAGAAGGTGGGAAGGTTGGTGTTGAGTGAGTCTTAAGTAAGAGGGGTACGTGCCAGTATATTGTCGGGTGTCTGCTGGATGTTTGGGATCTTATTTCAAGATGGTGAGTTCGGTAAAGTGGATAGTGTGATAAGGTGTTTGGGCGATCTATAGATTATTAAGGATCCTGAGTGAGACAAGTAGGATAGACAAGGGAGCATAACTTCGGTCTGCACTTCCAGGTCCATTAGAGGCCAATAAAAACAGAGGTGAACTTCAGGCAAATAATAACCTGGAAAGACCAGCTGTTGTAAGCAGAGGGAGCTACCCCTAAACCCCTCGTTATCCGTCAAATTAGGCATGGTAGCCCTGATTCCTTAATGCCCACATAAGCAAACTATCTAGCAGAAAAGATATCAACTCTACTACTATCTATTTAAATGTCGGGTTCAATATATAGGCCCTAGCACGCTAACCCTTCTACTAAATTCGGATCACGCTAAGTTCATACAATTAAAAGAAGTAAGCAGAGAATTCTCCTTATCTAGATTAGTCTATGCACTGAATATGACAGTTTGGACAGAGACGAAAAGCGGGAAGGAAATAGGAGATAGGAGAAATAGTGAGAAGATGTCGTGGCTCTCAGATGACCCCAGGACCCCAGCAGTGTTATTGAACGCGATGCCCCGATCGTGTTCAGCCGTTAAGCGCTTGTAATCTGAATGCTTAAGGCAAGCCCTCGGACGTAGAGGAAAGCAGAACTCTCCGCAAGAACGGTTCCTCGCATGACCTCCCGCACAATTCCCCAGACCTCCCATAATCTCATGTAACACGCCCATGGACCTTTGATTGAACCCATCATTCAGTCAGAGAGCTCAATTCCTCCTGTGTGCCCCCCTCAGCTTGTGCGTGGCCTACTATGATGTTGTCGGTGGCAAAATAAATCACCTCAACTTCTGTTCTGTTCATTCTTGCTTCTGCAGGCCAGCGAAGATTAAACACAGCTCGTGTGTGGGCCTCTACTTGTGGGAGCACCCACACACAAACACACACACACACACACACCACACACATACACACACACACATTCAAGCAAGCCCATATAATGCCATACATAAAAAGTTGCAGACACTCAAGTACACACACACTCAAGCACCACACACGCACACACGCATAGACACACAGGATCTGCGAAGACATCTCAAGCACCACACCTAGTACCACCACCAGTCGGACACACATAGAGCCCTCCCCGGGCACACACACCACACACACACACACCGAGCGGACACAGAGTGCGGAAGGCTCACTCCACATGCAACGCCACGACAGGAAGCCTACAGTAGACACAGATCATCAGCCCAGATAGCGGACATCAGACAGACCAGCACACACAGACACACACACACACACACACACACACACACAGACACACAGACACACACAAAGACGCACACCAGACACACACAGACACACACACACGCGGACACACACACATGCAGACACACACCAGACAGACAGACATGCACAGACAGACATGCACAGACAGACAGACAGACACACACACACACACGCAGACGCACACACACAGACATACACGCACACAGACAGACACACACCAGACAGACACAGACACACGCAGACACAGACACACGCAGACACACACAGACAGACACACACCAGACAGACACACACAGACAGACACACACACAGACACACACAGACAGACAGACACAGACAGACACACATACAGACCAGCCAACTGAATCTACCCAGGGTGCTTCTGGGTATGGAGGCAGTAATTATCAGTCATCCTCTCTGTCAGTCTGCACCCATGAACGGACAGTTCCTGTTCCTAGTCACTGACTCATGGGTGCGGTGAGTGATGTCACCCGTGGATCAAGCCCTCGCCATAGCTGCACGCCATAACTGCACGCCATGACGCCACACCGGAACACCTCCGTCTTCCTCCGTTACCATGGAGAGCTGATACTCCTTGGAGATGTTTGCATCGGGTGACATCACACAAGATTGATAAGAGTCTTTAAGAGTCCTTCAGCTGTCCGCTTGATGGTATTGTGAAAGTAGCACTGGTTGCCTCGAAAGTGTGCCTGCTCAGCCTGAGCTTTCTGTACAGCCGAGTGTGGAGGAGGCAGGGAATGTCAGTCTTATCAACTATAATTGCTCCTTCCAACACAGCCAAGTGTGTTATTTCGTTTCACAATGTTTCAGGTCTAAGAGATAGCTAGCAATTTAGAGTTCTGAGCATTTTATAAAGGATCAGACGTCGGCAAATCACCCAAATTCTCCACGTTCGTTTTATTTTGAATCTCTGTCGATGTACTGTAGAGGTCTACTGAACTTGTGGCCTTGTGATGTGCAGATAAACCCTAACTGAGCTCTGCCAACCAAACTAACAGTCAGATCTGCTCATCTTACCGTTCTGTCTATACGACAGCACAGAATTTAAGTTCCTCTGAGTCATAACGAACAGCGAAAAACCTGCAGAAACTCATCTGGAAACGAACAGGAAGTGATGTATCTGACGACCTCAGGGTTCTGTGGATGCGGCTTGTGACCGCTAAATCGTTGTTCACAAGCTGAGCTCTCTCGATGTGCAAGGGGGTGTTCTCCCAGCGAGATGTCGCTTTCGGCGTGCAGACAGGAAGTGATGTCGTGTCTGGCGTGCCACACATTCCCTGA
Source organism: Plecoglossus altivelis (assembly GCA_036571765.1). Lineage (NCBI taxonomy): Eukaryota > Metazoa > Chordata > Actinopteri > Osmeriformes > Plecoglossidae > Plecoglossus > Plecoglossus altivelis. Next base: position 15,257,200 of record BROE01000012.1, on the reverse strand, counting down.
GTGCCTCGGTGGAGTCAGGGTTCATGGTTTGACTGTGAGCTGCCCTGGCTGGGGTTCAGAAGAGTGTTTAAGGTGAATTTATCTCAAGCTTTCAAGTTTATTTTGTCCTTCACACACAAAAGTTGATGTTTGTTAGAATACGCGATTTTGCTCCTGCGGTGCTATTGATATTTTTTGAAGGTATTTTTCTTGGGCAGGTTTATGGTTTATGGGGTCATTTTAAGCAAAGTGTGAGAGGAAAGGTAAGAGAGGGGGGAAGACACGCAGAGAAGGGTCAAGGTCGGATTCCCAGGCTGCTGTGGGGAGGCTGCTGTGGGGAGGCTGCTTCGGGGAGGCTGCTGGGGGGAGGCTGCTGGGGGGAGGCTGCTGTGAGGAGGCTGCTGTGTGGAGGCTGCTGTGGGCCTTTGCTCAGCCTTTGGAGTACTAATCTGCTGAGGTACCCCAAGGTAACCAGTGGTCCAACCTGCATCCTAAGTGGGGGGTTTTAAAGGTTAGTTTCGAAACAGTTTCAAGGGCAAGGCTGAATCCTATTGACTCTTGACGTGATATTGATTAGGGTTAGGGAGAGGAGGATGAGCGATGAGGTGAGGACCTCAAGGTGATCCATCCGGAGCGTCTGGCGTCTAGAGCCCCCTTACGTTCAGGAGCCCCCCCACATAGGAGCCCCCTTACGTTCAGGAGCCCCCCCACATAGGAGCCCCCTTACGTTCAGGAGCCCCCCCACATAGAAGCCCCCTTACGTTCAGGAGCTCCCCACATAGGAGCCCCCTTACGCTCAGGAGCTCCCCCCACATAGGAGCCCCCTTACGTTCAGGAGCCCCCCCACATAGGAGCCCCCTTACGTTCAGGAGCCCCCCCACATAGGAGCCCCCTTACGTTCAGGAGCCCCCCCACATAGG
>BROE01000012.1:15197755-15256063 GCA_036571765.1 Plecoglossus altivelis | reverse complement strand
TAGACTCACCCCCACGGAATTTGGACGTACTTACTAGAACAAGTCCCGGCGTCGCGAGGGTACTGCACAGACCCTTTCCAGTACGTAGACTTGCGTTCTTCAACTAGATCATTCACAAGCCGTCCCCAGTAACGAGATTCTGTCACCAGGTGTACACGACCCCTATCCCAGTACACGACCCTTCCAGTACAGACCGCCTACCCCCAGTACAGGACCCCCCCACGTACAGACAGCCATTGCCTGTTCTTGATTTATCTTACCTCGCTGTGTTAGTGTGCGGCCCTGTGTGCATACGTGTCTGCTGTGTTAGCTAGCTGGCACAAATGTACAGACTGTGCATCCCTTCCATTATCGGAGCAGATGCCAGGACAGGCAGATTGTGGTGTGGCTGTTTATTCAGTACCCACACGCTGCTGTGTGTTTGTCTGCTAGAGTGAAAAGAGCCTCAAAGATGACTGAAAAGAAACTCTCGCTGTTGTTTTACCTAAGCACAATATCCCTCAAACCCTCACAACCCCCCTTACCCTAACCCCTCACCCTAACCCCTCCACCCCTAACCCCCTCACCCTAACCCGTCAACCCTAACCCCCTCACCCCTAACCCCTCCACCCAACCCCCCTCCACCGATAACTCCTCACCCCGAAACCTCTTCCACCTCCCCTAACCTCCTCCACCCCCAACCCCCTCCACCCTAACTCCACCTTAATACCCTCACCCCTAACCTCTTCCATCCTAACGCCCTCCACTCCCAACCCGCTCCACCCTAACACCCTCCACCCCTAACCCCCTCCACCCCTAACCACTTCCACCCCTAACCCACTCCACCCTAACCCACTCCATCCTAACCCCCTCCAGCCCCAACCCCTTCCACTCCCAACTCCCTCCACCCCTAGCCCCCTCCTTCCCCAGCCCCCTCCACCCTCCATCCCCAGCCCCCTCCACCCTCCACTCCCAACCCTCCAACATATCCGGCAGCCTCGGCCAACAGACAGGCTTTGCCAGTGGAGTGCAGCCATCTGCCCGTGTGTGTGGTGCCAGGCCAGGTCTCTGCATGGCTGTGAGCTGCTGGTGGGCTTGCAGAGAGCCCAGCCCAACCTGGGGGTGGGCCTGCAGAGAGCACAGCTCAGCCTGGGCGTGGGCCTGCAGAGAGCCCAGCTCAGCCTGGGGGTGGGCCTGCAGAGAGCAGAGTTCAGCCTGGGCGTGGGCCTGCAGAGAGCACAGCTCAGCCTGGGCGTGGGCCTGCAGAGAGCACAGCTCAGCCTGGGCACGGTCTGCTTCTGCTTCCCCTCCTCAGCCTTGCGGCTGGGCCTCTGCAGGTGGACGCCACATTATTCACTGTTTCCCTTCCTTTTCCTTCTGCGTTGTGCTGAGCACAAGGCCGTGACTCACAATTCAGAGGAGTTGAAGAGGAAGCAAAGTCTCTCTTTCACTCTCTTTCTCTCTTGCTCTCTTTCTTTGTCTCTCTCTCTTGCTCTCTCCTGCTCTCTTTTTGTATCTCTCTCTTTCTCTCTCTTGCTCTCTATTACTCCATCTCTTTGTCTCTCTCTCTTGCTCTCTCTTTCGCTCTCTCTCTCTCTCTCTCTCTCTCTTTCTTCTCTTTTTCTCTCTTTGTCTTCACCTGGAGAAACTCCACAGGCTTGAATGAAAACAAATATTCAAATGTGTTTCAAATGGTGTCTATTGGAAACAGAGAGAGAGAGAAAGAGAGAGAGAGAGAGAGAGAGAGAGAGACAGAGTAAGACAGGGTGTGAGAGAGAGAGAGAGAGAGAGAGAGACAGAGAGACAGAGAGAGAGAGTAAGACAGGGTGAGAGAACGAAACGAGAGAGAGAGTGAGAGAGAGAGAGAGAGAGAGAGAGAGAGAAAGAGAGAAAGAGAGAGAGAGAGAGAGTTGAGAGAGAGTTGAACAGAGACAGATAATATCTCTTTTTCCGGTGCAGGCATGGGATGTGCAGTTTGGTAGGTTGAGCTTTCGAAAATCCCCAAGCAGTCAGGCTCACTCAACCTACTGCATAATCCTCTCAACGGTGTAAAAAACCCAACATAGAAATCAACATACAAATGAACCCCCCCCCCATCTTAGCACAGCTGAGCTGAACTTATTAACATAGTCTCTTCTTACACGGAATGTGTCTCAGAGTATTTCTGTGATGTCATTTGCATGTAGTCCACCAGCCGGTTGACTTTGTACTTCAAGTTTATTGTTAGTTTCACAACTCAGATGATGGTTTCCATAGATTAACCTTTGTGCCCTCTTTGTATTCTCTAACTGTCCCTTTTGAGAACTGACATGTGCAGCCATGTCCAACTAAATTAGAAAGATTTCGTTTTGTCTGAGTTGTCTGTTCTCAAGCTCTGTGGAGACCTGCTGTTGACCCTTGGTTAGAATCAGGTGTGCTGGAGCAGGGAAACATCTCAAACTGTCAGGACAGTGGCCCTCGAGGACCAGGGATGCTCACCCCTGATTAAGCAGATACAATTTAAATGTCTCATTATGGGTGTGCGTGTGTGTGCATTAAACATAGTTTTGGGTCCCTGAAGAGAACACAAGGGTTAATCTCCTTCACATCCCTCTATCATGTGTGTAGAAGTACGCAGCCAACAGCCTGTTTTGATGGATGATACAGGTCCCATGGATAATGATATCGCTTTTCAGAGGGACTCAATTAAGGCGTGTCATTTTGTGGCGTTAGTAAATGTGTACAGTGTACGGTGTGTGTATGTGCACAGCGTGTGTGTAAAGCGTGTGTGTGTGTGTGTACAGAGTGTGTGTGTGCACAGCATGTGTGTGTGTGTACAGTGTGTGTGTGTACAGTGTGTGTGTGTACAGCGTGTGTGTGTGTACAGCATGTGTGTGTACAGCGTGTACAGCGTGTGTGTGTGTGTGTGTGTGTACAGCGTGTGTGTGTGTGTACAGTGTGTGTGTGTACAGCGTGTGTGTGTGTGTACCGCATGTTTGTGTGCAGCGCGTGTGTGTGTACAGTGTGTGTGTGTGTGTGTACAGTGTGTGTGTGTACAGTGTGTGTGTGTGTGTACAGCATGTGTGTGTGTACAGCGTGTACAGCGTGTGTGTGTGTGTGTACAGCGTGTGTGTGTGTGTACAGTGTGTGTGTGTGTGTGTGTGTACAGCATGTGTGTGTGTACAGCGTGTGTGTGTGTGTGAGGTCACGGCCTGCGTCTCTTTTTGACTGCAGATGGTTCACAGGTTCAAATCCCTGGTTGGGTGTGTGTACTAGGAAGCTGTCAGTGTGTTTCCCGGATGGGAGGGCAACATCAGAAGGGTTTGATCTTGCATTTGCGTTTCAGTGACACGATCAATAGTCATTGAACAGGTGAGCGGTCAGGCGTATTTAGCCTAAGATTCTGATCTCTAGAAAACCCTCTGGTGTTGAATGTCCTTTGGTGCTATTTTTGCACAGCACACAAGGTGCTTCTTCCAAATGTGAAAAATAGACCCTTTGAAAGTTACGGGCAAAATGTATTATTGGCAGCAGTTATGCAAATTCTAATCCAAGAATGAAAGGTTTGGAAATTCAGATTGATTGAATTTTTTCGACTCAAATGGGTCAAATTTTCAAGGATGATTTTTGTTCAGTTGAAATGTTTGGGATCTGAATTTCACCATTCAAATTTGATTCAGACAGACTTGTATTCCATTATATTCCTAAAGTCAGATTTATTTTGCATAGAAAGAAATTCATCTTTCAATTTTAAAGAGGTGAATTCAAAAATAATAAATTCCCAAGTGTTTACATTTCCAATATCAAGTATTTAATTCCATCTAAATATCAAAACATGATATCATTGATTAGCTTCCATAGGCCGCCACAAATCAATGCATGGAAAACATGCATTGATTTGCACATATCAGATATCCTCCATGTCTATTAAATGTAAACAATACAGTGTTGTTTTGAACGACAGGTGACCATGTTCTGCTTTTTGTCTCCCGTTCTGTTTCCTGTCCTGCTTCCTGTTTCCTGTCCTACTTCCTGTCTCCTCAGCCATTAAGGTGAACTGCCTGGGGTCATGTGGGGTCTCCAACAAAATGAACGAGGCCACCTGGGCTTTGGAGGAGCAGTACTTCAGCAGCATGCTGTCTGTGGCTGATAAAGGTGAGCCATACCTGGCAGGGGATCATGGGGGGGAGGAGGAGGAGGAGGAGGTGGAGGAGGAGGTGAGAAGGGGGGGGAGGAGGAGGGGGTGGAGGAGGAGGAGGTGGGAAGGTGGGGACGAGGAGGAGGAGGGAGAGGGGAGAGGCGAAGAGGGGGGAAGAGGGAGGAGGAGGAGGGGGTGGTAGCTCTGCCAGAGTCAGCGCAGGTAAGTCTTAAGTCTGACTTGCAAGCCGGCAGTAATGGGAGGGTTTTGAGTGGAAGCTGAAAGACGGCTTGTTCAGGGTCGAGGTGATGTTGCCCTGAAGGGAGGCTCCTGCTGGAAGCGTTGAGTCTGTCTTCCCTGCTGTGAGACGTGGTTCTGCTTCACTGTTACTAATGAAGGGGAGGAAGCAGAGGGGTCTCCAGGAGCCAGGTCTATCTCACAATCTCTTTTCCTTTCTCCATCACATTTGCCTTCTCTCTCTCTCTTTCTCTTTCTCTCTCTCTCTCTCTCTCACTCACTCTCTCTCTCTCTCGTTATCCCTCCCTCTCCCTTCTTTCTGTCTTTCCCCCTCTCTCTCTCTTTCTCCTTTCTCTCTCTCTTCCTTCTCTCTCTTTATCCATCCCTCTCTCCTCTATCTTTCTCCCTTTTTCTTTATCCTTCAGTCTCCCTTCTCTCCTTCTCCCTCCCCCTCTCTGTGCCTCTATCTCCCTCTCGTCCTCCCTCTCTCTCCATCCCTCTCTTTCCCCAGAGTAGCCAGTTGTGACATGCGTAGCCAGTTCTTCCTCCCCCGGAAAGAGAATGTGCCCTGCTTGCATGAAACCAGTCGGAACTCAGGGGTACTCATTAAACATCGGCCTTCGGGACTGCTGGAACATGTAATCCATGCGTGTTGACACACACCATGGTGTTTAATGGTTAACCCCTGACCTGACATCACTTCTGGTGTGCCACACAACCTTGTGGTTCTACCAGAAACCTCCCTCCCGACCCTCTTACCTCCGTCCTTGTGAATTCTACTGTCGATGTCTGTTCTAAATAGAACACAATAGAACTGGAACTCTGGAATAGCTTCCGCTGTAATAACAGGTTGTATTGTAGCTGAGGTGAAACACAGTTCGCCCAATGTAAACATGATTTATTTGACTATGACTGAATGCCATTGTTTTCTAGCCTCATCAAGGTTAATTCAATCTGATAAGCGTGGATATTTCTTCTCACTGGTGGTGAGAGCCAGTTGGATCATTTGGAGGTCGTTTCTCCTCGGGAATGCATGTGAAACGTGAACTATTCTTAGATCAAAGTACCCTCCAGTGAGAGTGTGAGGAAGTGGCAGCCAGCTGTAGAATCGAGACGCGGACGTGAGATGTGAGACTCCTCAGCAAGACGTACTGACACGTCTCTGTAAACAACCAGGCAAAGCTACTGTCCTGTCCCCCGTCCCCTCAGCACGATGTACAGACACGTCTCTGTAAACAGCCAGGCAAAGCTACTGTCCTGTCCCCCCCTCAGTCAGATTTCATGCTGATTTCTGAAGTGTGATGTGAATGATCTTTTAGAATTATCACTCACACAGGGTGCTGTTTGAGTATATGAGAAGAAGAGGAACCCTGTTGTTAACTATGCTCACCCAGGCACACACACACTCTCACACACACTCTCACACATATACACACACTCTCACTCACACATATACACACACACACACACACACACTCACTCACTCACACATACACACACACATGCACTCACACATACACTCCCTCCCTCACGCACACACACATACTCTCCCTCACTCACGCACACACACACACACACACACACACACCACACACACACACACACACACATGCACTCACACATACACTCACACTCACTCACTCACTCACTCACACATACACAGACACACACACACACACAACTACACAGGCGCACACCAAAACCAAAAGCTCCATAAATAATTCATCTCAAATTCTCCTCTCAGCTTCATCCACCATCATTCATTTGGATCCTTCTTCTTCTGTGGGTGCTGTTCTACGCCAACAAAAGGCTTCCCCTCCCCCTGGGGGCTGTGTGAGGTAGGGACGGGGAAGGGAGGGGAGCAGAGAGGGGACAAACACACACACACTAGGGGACAGGCTGGGTCCTTGTGGATGACTAGTAATGCGGTATGCCCTGTGAAGGCGTTGGGGGGCTTTAGTGAGAGGAAGCATGGGACTAGCGTTGGTCATAATACCCCTACCGTCTCATAATACCCCTGCCATCCCATAATATCCCAGCCATCGCACGGCCTGTCGCTGTTGTCGATGTTCAGTGAGGAGGTAGGGACATCCTGCCGTTAGACGGCCCTTGAATGGCGTGTCCGTGTACGTGTCATCAAATCAAAATAACCACAACGTTCTAATATATCCGGTCGCAGAAGCTCGACTTGCTCGGCTAATATTCTGCATTCCGGAAAACAAACGCGTTTGTGAAAACAAGGGGGGATGCAAAGAAGCGAGATATTTTCGGACCTGCTTCAGAAGAGCAGATGAAGGGAGCGTTCAGCAGCACACAGCATACTGATGAGTACTGGGGCTACGTAAACATCATCTTGCTCCTTTCAAAAGCCTCTGGATGGAGTCTCTTGAACGCTCAGCAGTACTCCTGCACTGCACTCTTTGTGGACTGGTCTCTGGAGAACTCTCAAAGGGAGAGAAAGGGGTGGAGGAAAAGTGAAAGAAGTCAAGGAGATGACAGGAAGTGAGGGTGAGGAAGTAGGAGGATGTGAAGTAGAAAACAGGAAGTGAAGGATATGAAGTAGAAAACAGGAAGTGAAGGAGAGGAAGTGAAGAAGATAAAGTAGAAAACCGGAAGTGAAGGAGAGGAAGTGAAGACAATAAAGTAGAAAACAGGAAGTGAAGGAGAGGAAGTGAAGAAGATAAAGCAGAAGACAGGAAGTGAATAAGAGGAAGTGAAGAAGATAAAGCAGAAGACAGGAAGTGAATAAGAGGAAGTGAAGACAATAAAGTAGAAAACAGGAAGTGAAGGAGAGGAAGTGAAGGAGATAAAGTAGAAGATGAAAACTGCAGGAGAGGAAGAAGCTTGGTGGAAGAATGGGATTGGAAAGGTGTCTTATGAATAGGTGTGGTACTAACGGGATCATAGGCCAGTGATTTTAGACCGGCGGATAGAAAGGGAGGTCTACAAAACCTGCAATTTCATCTGAAAGTCAGTTTTAGGCTGGTAGATAGATGCTGTATGTAGAGAAGCAAGGCCTGTAATTCCACCTGGAAGTCTGTTACAGTCTGGGTCCTTTATATTAGGCCGGATGTTTGCATCATTCATGAAGGCTCTGATAATGCAGCATAGAGAGTACTTACTAAACATCTGTGATATGGTCTTCTGGGGTACATTAGTGTAACACCAGCCCCTTGTCTGAAGCCAGAGAGACTGTGTGGGCTAGATCGATCCGCTGATGTTAGCTTGTAACTAGAAGTCCTTTTTGGTTCAGTCTCCAGTCAGCCTTGCTTTGCTTGTAAGTCATTGATTAACTCTGCTGGGAAACCGTTGTAACTTACCATTTAGATACCTGCAGAGAACAGCTAAAGATGTTGTGTGCTATGTTGGGTGGGGTTCTGTTGGCACAATGTCGTTTATTAAAATACCTCACATGGAGAGAGTAGATAGAAGACTGACTAAGCCTGTGTTTGAATAGTAAAGCCTTTTCTCGCCCACACTTCATTCGCTAACTGGATATCTAGGTGAGGCTAGACATGACGCGCCAACTGGTTTCCTGTGGTTTCTCTGTGCTGTGTAAACACACACACACACACGCACACACACAAACGCACTCACAGACACACACTCAGTGACCCACACATTCACACCTTTCTTTTCTAGTGTCACGGCATGTTGACCTAGAAAAGCGATTTGAAACATGCTCTGTTGAACTTAGTGTAATTTTGTGCATTTAGCTATTTCCTTCTCCCTGGACTGTGTTCTTCACACCACATCACCCAGACTATCGTCTGATGTGTCTAACTCATATTTATCTTTGTTTTCTAGGAACCCTGGCGGCTGGTGAACACACCTTTCCCTTCCAGTTCCTTATCCCAGGTAATTAAAAAACTCAGTGGGATCAACAGTTGTCGAACTGCAATCCTTGGGCTCAGACAAGCCTCGCATTAGCATTTCTTCTAGGTTTTTAAACGTGTTGGAACATGTTTAGGTACTGGACTGATATCACAAAGTATCGACAACATACGTGTGTAAATATTTGCTCCCCCCCCCTGTTATATAAAGGTGCGATTGTGTCCTTATGTAAGGACTGAAGAGTCTAAATCAAATATTGATTTGATTTCTAATAAAGATTAAGGACAGGATCAAATAGACTCAGTTGTGGATATTAATGCCACTAATTCATCCCCCCCCCTCCCTCAGTCTTGGTATAGCCCAACTGAACAGAGGGTGTCTGTGTATCTGCTGTGAAAGTGAGTGACATACCACACATACCCTAGCTGGCCTTTCCCGCTGCGCACACAATCCAGTCACGTGATTGTTGAGTTTTTAGCTCTAATCTACAGGGCTTCTTCAGCCCGTTGCATTCAGACCCTCATTAAGCTGCCACGCTTCAGGAAGCACGCGCAGGTGTGAGGGCTTGGCTCTGACGGAGGAAGGGAGGTTATATTTGTGCCTCAGTCATGGTGGTTATGTCATTTTTTAACGGTGCTCACTGGCTCTTCTGTGCACTCTCTCTCTTTCTCTCTTTCTTTCTTTCTGTGTCTTACTCTCTTTGTTTGTTTGTTTCTGTCTCTCTCTCACTCTCTGTTCCTCAATCTTTCCCTCACGCTCTTTCCCTCTCTTGCTTTATCCCTTTCTTTCACTCACTCACTCACTCTCTCTCTCTCTCTCACTCTCTCTCTCGTTCTCTCACCCTGTCTTACTCTCTCTCTCTGTCTGTCTCTCTCTCACACCCTGTCATACTCTGTCTCTCTCACCCTGTCTTACTTTCACTCTCTCTCTCTCTCTCTCTCTCTCTCTCTCTCTCTCTCTCTCTCTCTCTCTGTGTTTCCAATAGACACCTAGACACCATTTGAAACACATTTGAATATTTGTTTTCACTCAAGCCAGTGGAGTTTCTCCAGGTGAAGACAAAGAGAGAGAAAAAGAGGAGAAAGAGAGAGAAAGAGAGAGAGAGAGCAAGACAGAGAGAGAGAGCAAGAGTAATAGAGAGCAAGAGAGAGAGAGACAAAGAGAGAGAGAGCAGGAGAGAGCAGGAAAGAGCAAGAGAGAGAGACAAAGAAAGAGAGCAAGAGAGAACAAGGGAGAGAAAGAGAGTGAAAGAGAGACTTTGCTTCCTCTTCAACTCCTCTGAATTGTGAGTCACGGCCTTGTGCTCAGCACAACGCAGAAGGAAAAGGAAGGGAAACAGTGAATAATGTGGCGTCCACCTGCAGAGGCCCAGCCGCAAGGCTGAGGAGGGGAAGCAGAAGCAGACCGTGCCCAGGCTGAGCTGGGCTCTCTGCAGGCCCACGCCCAGGCTGACCTGGGCTCTCTGCAGGCCCACGCCCCGGCTGAGCTGGGCTCTCTGCAAGCCCACCCCCAGGCTGAGCTGGGCTCTCTGCAAGCCCACCCCCAGGCTGACCTGGGCTCTCTGCAGGCCCACGCCCAGGCTGAGCTGTGCTCTCTGCAGGCCCACGCCCAGGCTGAGCTGTGCTCTCTGCAGGCTCTCCTCCACACTCACCCCCTCCCTCTTCGCCCCTCCCCACCTGAGGCCGTAATGATTACAGTAGCGTCGAGGGGTAGTTCCAGGGGTGTCCACCCCCGCCCCCTCCTGCTGGGGTCGGAGGTCAACACCTGTCAGGTCAGCGCCTCCTGACATGTCCTCCGACTGGGCCTCCATGCTATCCTGCTGTGAGGGACTGGGCCTCCATGTTATTCTGCTGTGAGGGACTGGGCCTCCATGTTATCCTGCTGTGAGGGACTGGGCCTCCATGTTATCCTGCTGTGAGGGACTGGGCCTCCATGTTATCCTGCTGTGAGGGTGTGTGCCTCCATGTTATCCTGCTGTGAGGGACTGGGCCTCCGTGTTATCCTGCTGTGAGGGACTGGGCCTCCATGTTATTCTGCGGTGAGGGACTGGGCCTCCATGTTATCCTGCTGTGAGGGACTGGGCCTCCATGTTATCCTGCTGTGAGGGACTGGGCCTCCGTGTTATCCTGCTGTGAGGGTGTGTGCCTCCATGTTATCCTGCTGTGAGGGACTGGGCCTCCGTGTTATCCTGCTGTGAGGGACTGGGCCTCCATACTATACTGCTGTGAGGGACTGGGCCTCCATGTTATCCTGCTGTAAGGGACTGGGCCTCCATGCTATCCTGCTTTGAGGGTGTGTAACCCTCCTACCAGAGCAGCAGACAGCCCTTCAGGTCTGCAGATCTTCATCATGCACCCTCCTGATGTTGACAGCCCTGGGCAGAGGAGTCCTCCTTCCCCACCCCACCCTACCCCACCCCCAGAGAGAGGGGTGAGAGAGGGAGCGATGAGCTGCTCTGGCCAGGAGCCTGTCTGGGCAGCCAAGCAGTCTGGGCTCACACAGCTGCATCTCACTAAGCCTTATTGCCAGCTGGATGTTCTCCTGCCCTGCCATCAGAGGCATTGGCATTTCAATAAGGAGGGAGGCTAAATTGAATCTGAAAAAGGTTAGAGGTCAGGGTTAGGGTTCAGGGTTAGGGGGATGGGTTAGGGTCAGGGGTAAGGGTCAGGGGTAGGGTTAGGGGTCAAGGTTAGGGTTTATAGTATTTATTTTTATTTGAGTTTTTCAAATTACCCATTTAGTTTTTTCCCTCCCTAGTTTCCATCTGTCTGGAAAAGGATCTGTCTCTGTCGGTTTTGGCTCCCTCCAGATTATTCAATTAGCTCTCTTCTCTTTTATTTTCTCCCTCAATACTCCATCCCTTATTCATTCCTCCATCCCTCACTTTCAACTCCACCCGTTCTATCTCTCTCCTACCCCCCCCCCTTCTTCCTCCACCCCCCTCTTTGTCCTCCTAGGGAGTCTGTAAATAAACTCAAAGCGGATCTATCCAGATCAGACTGACAAGCTCTTTCACTCGGTGGCAGTGCTGTTTGAGTCCTATTCTAACTTTACCCCTGGTGTGTCTGCCTCCCGTAATTTTCCAGCCTCCACTGACATAGTTCACCCACTCACAGATCAGATAGATGCCATGTTAGTTCTGACTAGGCTGGTGTGAGGAGCCTTTAGTCATGTTAGCATTAGCTAAGTTCATATGTAGCTAGTAGCCATGTTAGCACTGGCTAGGTTCATATGTAGCCTGTAGCCATGTTAGTTCTGGTTAGGCTGGTGTGAGGAGCCTTTAGTCATGTTAGCATTAGCTAAGTTCATATGTAGCTAGTAGCCATGTTAGCACTGGCTAGGTTTATATGTAGCCTGTAGTCATGTTAGCACTGCCTAGGTTAATCAAATCTTAGCAACATTATAATGGACTCAATTATCCATCAGCTTGGCTGCTAAGCTAAGGGTACATATAACCTGTTGCGGTGATTAAAGTCACGTTTCTAACTATGCCGGAAGTGCTTGGCCTGGCAGTGACAGGCACACTTTGCCTATGATGGCTCAATAGAATTATTTGTGAAAGTGAACTGTTTTCCCACCATGATGTTGCTAAACGTGTGATAAACGCGAATTGAGTGAACGGATGTATATTGCGGTCGCAAACTCTTTTTTTTTCATACGCGGTTACGCCCATTTTAGTCGTCTTTTCTTTATCGATGTTGTTTCGATGGACAACATAGTGAATTTCCTTCTTTCTGTCCCATCCAGCCTTAGCCCCGACCTCGTTTGAAGGGCCGTTCGGAAAGATAGTGTACCGTGTGAGAGCAGTCATCGATACGCCTCGCTTTTCAAAGGACTACAAGACCCAGCGACCCTTTTACCTGCTAAACCTGCTCAACCTCAACGAAGTACCTGATATTGAGGTGAGTGTTCGGCTACGGACCGGAGCTTTTCACCTGCTCCCCGGTGAGTGCTGTCTTTGCCCTGCAGCGAGATCGGATCTTACTGCCTTTTACTGTAGCTGGTAGAGAGCTTTGTTCGACGTGAAATTTTTGTCCCATTTTTGTCTTAGTCGAGCAAGGCTACGTATGCGTGGGTAAATTATTGTTACTATTGTCTGCGCGGGCAGATTGTTGTAACGATTTTCTTCTTTGTACATATGTTCAGGTTCGTTATTGGAACAAAAGCCTTAGCAGTGGATTAGCCTAACAGTAGTTGTCATTCATGCACTATTCTGACCACACAGACGTTACAGATAGTGGCCATTTCGCAGCTGTCTTTAATCGCATCGCGATATCCTCCATCCCATGTCTGCGCTGTAGCAAGCCAGCTACGCTGTGACCACGAAGAAGTTCAGCTACCTGCTAGTGAAGACAGGCACGTTGATGCTGAAGGCCCACAGCGACCTGAGAGGTTACACACCAGGCCAGGTTATCAGACTGGCTGCTGAGATCCACAACAAGTCAGGGAAGGATACAGGCTGTGTGCTGGCAAGCCTCATACAGGTAACTCCCTTCCCTTCCCCTCACCACATCCCTCCCTCTCCCCATCCCTCTCCCACATCTCTCCCCCATCCCTCTCCCCATCTCTCTCCCCATCCCTCTCCCACATCTCTCCCCCATCCCTCCCTCATCCCTCTCCCCATCCCTCCCCTGTTCCTCTCCCACATTCCTCCCCCATCCCTCTCCCCATCTCCCCCTCATCACCGGTCAGGCCTCTCAGATTCACACGACTTGATTGAACCCAAGCGTGAAACTACCAGGGTGCCGATATCTTTCTATCGGACTCGCTTTACTTTATCGATCGAGAGAAGGGCCGTTTTAGTGGTCGTCCCGCTCTGTCCTCTGCCTTGTCATTAAGAAGCCTCTCCTCCCGACCTCTCCAGAAAGTGACCTACAAGGCCAAGCGGGTGGTGTACGACCTGCGGACCATCGCTGAGGTGGAGGGTGCCGGAGTGAAGGCGGGAAAACACGCCGAATGGAGGGAACAGATCATCGTTCCGCCCCTCCCCCAGTCAGCCTTGGCCGGATGCAGTCTGATTGATATAGACTACTTCATCCAGGTGAATTTGAGATGTAGAGAGAATCGATCCTCTGTGTTGCTGATCTTCATGATCATGATAGTACCCTCGTTAACCAGCCAAGCTGAATCGACTAACACTAATACTCTTCGGAGACCTCTTTATACATGACAGTTTTGACGCTCGTGGGAAAAGGAATCCAATGGATCTGACACAAGTGTTGTGTGTGTTTTTGATGACTGTAGGTATCACTGAAGTCTCCAGAAGTCATCGTCACTCTCCCCATTTACATCGGAAACATGCCTGTAAACTTGTCTCTATCGAGACCCATGCCCCCGACCCCCGCGGCCTGCGGACCCCCTGCTGCGTCGCTGGCCTCCAGCTCGGGCGGGGTGACCCCCAGCGCCCCCCCAGCTGAGGAGGATGTGGAGGAGGGGGCCGGTGGCCTGGTCAGTGAGGAGATCCCCACGAAGAGCCACTCCCAGCAGGACCCGTCTGGCCTGCCGGCCTCCAGCATGTCCCCCAGCGCCTTCAGTTACGCTCCGGGTAGCGCCTGTCCCCCAGGCCAGAGGCACGGCGATGGCACAGACTCCTTGGGTCCCCTGTTCTGTGTGTCCACTGGGGCCACCATACCTTTCTTCACTGACGGCAACGCCACCCCCGTGCCCAGCGCCTGCCCTCTCATCCTGCCTCCGGAGTACAGCACCTGGGACTACCCATACGGTGAGGCTCCTGAAGGGCCCTGGGTCCTGAAGGGCCCTGGGTCCTGGGAAAGCCTTTCGCAGAGGGCTCCTCAAACTGCTAACGCTTCATTGTTCCTGCTTCTTAGCAGTGTCCTATTAACATGACACTGATAGAAATAACTAACTAGTTGTTGGCCATTGAGTGAGTGAGAGAGAGAGACAGACAGACAGACAGACAGAGACAGGCAGGAGAGACAAACAGAGAGAGACACAAACAGAGAGAGAGAGAGACGGACCGAGAGAGACAGACCGAGAGACAGTCAGAGAGACACAGACAGACAGACAGACAGACAGAGAGAGACAGGCAGACAGAGAGACAGACTGAGAAAGAGAGACAGTGAGGTCTTTCTCTAATGTTTAATGGTTGTCTTCCAGAACCCCCCCCTACCTACGAGGAGAGCTGTAGCAGTGAGAACTAAAGCGTCACCAGCCAACAGTAGAACACGTTCCCAACCCTCCCTGCTGGACACGTGGGGTACTGCAGCCCAAGCAGGAACTGCACGGAGCACACACTTTGAGAACGATTTCTTCAATTTAGAACACAAAAAGGGAATTGTAAATGCTAATCGGCGTATTGTTTTGTGTGTCAAAGCATTTGAAGTCTGTTTTTCCCCCAGAGTTAAGCTCTCAGATGTTTCAGACAAACTGGAGAACAACGCTTTGCCTGTAGGGTTCTCTGGTCTCTCCCTGCTTGAGTCAGTCGGCCGTCAAACAGACGGTTTTGCATAAAGGACGCGTTTCTTCGGCGTCCAGGATTCTGAAAAGGTCGAGCCGCCCGACTGAGCAGTCCTTAACCCGTTTGACTTCAACCCAAAGACGGCCTTTTTTTTAAACGTTAGCCTCTCCTCGTATGCGCTACTGTGATTCAACCACTTGTCATCGTGTATCGCGTTGCTCGTCCTGGTTGAAGGACAGAGGTGTGTGTGCGCCCTCTGCTGGTACAGAACAGAACTTGCACAAACTTGAGCTGTAAACACTGGTGTTTAACAACAAGAAGGAACTGCCGTAGTTTGAGATGAACCTACTACAAATACCTAAAACATGTATCTATTCCATTGTCATCCCCATCATATTCT
The DNA here is from genome assembly GCA_036571765.1 of Plecoglossus altivelis. Lineage (NCBI taxonomy): Eukaryota > Metazoa > Chordata > Actinopteri > Osmeriformes > Plecoglossidae > Plecoglossus > Plecoglossus altivelis. The sequence goes on along the minus strand of BROE01000012.1, from coordinate 15,241,078 downwards.
TCAACAGATATCTGTATGAGAACTGTGATATCAAAGATTGTTATCTGTTGTCTTTCATGAAAGATAATGTCATTCCAAATCAGTCTTTTTAACCTGGGTGAAATTTTAGTTGGTTATGGCCTTAAATACTTTGTCTGTGTGTGTGTAATGACCATTGCCTTTTGATTATGTATCATTTACTCTCACAAAGCAGAAAAGTATGTTGAACTAACAAACTGTGAGCTAATGAGCACGCAAGATGGCACTTTTGACTGTTATTATATCTCCATGTATGTTTGATTGTGTGTGTATTTACATACTCCTGTTCATTCTGTGAAGCAGATTCTTGTAGATGAAATCACTGGATCGGTGTCTGCCACTGTGGAAGACGACGGTCGTTGTAAGAATGTCCTTCCTCTAAGTTGACCCATGCCTTAAATGACCTCATCTCCCATTTCAGCCTCCTAATGGGAGCTGGTAGCTTCTTCGGTTCAGGGAGGAAACTGAAACTTTCATCCTCAGTCGTTCTTCTCCAGTGCTGCCTGTTCTACACCCTGTTCTCTTTCCTCTGGACCCTGTTCTCTCTCCTGTACCCTGTTCTCTCCCCTGTACCCTGTTCTCCCCCCTGTACCCTGTTCTCCCCCCTGTTCCCTGTTCTCTCTCCCCTGTACCCTGTTCTCTCTCCCCTGTACCCTGTTCTCTCTCCCCTGTACCCTGTTCTCTCCCCCCTGTACCCTGTTCTCTCCCCCCTGTACCCTGTTCTCTCTCCTCTGTACCCTGTTCTCTCCCCCCTCTACCCTGTTCTCTGTCCCCTGTTCTCCCCTTGGACCCTGTTCTCTCTCCCCCTTGGACCCTGTTCTGTCTCCCCTGTACCCTGTTCTCTCTGCCCCGGCACCTGAGGAACACTAACATGGCACTGGAGACCATGGAGGTCTGTCCTAACCTGTCTGTCTGTCCGCCCAGCCTGTGGACCCCGAACCTGCTGTGTGAACTGTTCAGAAATAACGACACGAGATGTGCAATTCTGTATTTTCGTTTTCGTCCCCTAAGTTTGCTATAACATTTTGTTCCTTAAGTGTCTTTGCGATGCCTTCATTGTTTTTTTCTCCGGTCCTCATCACCAAAGGTACAATAGCTTTATCAAGTCCTTCATGTTTTCGTTTGTGGCTCATTGTCCCTCCAGCCCCCTCACATGCGGATAAGTGCTGTGTGATTTTGTATTTTTCTATTTGTTAACCGTATGAAGGTGCCTATAAATATTTGGAGAGGGGAAAAAAATAGCATAAAAAATGTAGCACCAGGTCAATCCTTGTACCGTTTGAATTCACCATTTTCAATAAGATTTGTGCAATTGTGTATTAATAAAATCATCACCTGCCATATCTTCTTTCTGTAAATATGTACGATCTAGCATTAAGTTCCTACTCACAGGTTGTATCCAGTGGCGCAGAAATGAGGTACGCAGTGTTCACAAGCATGATCTTACATCATCCTCAGCTAATGTACAGATGTGCCCCTGGTTGTATTGAGCCACACTCACACACAAGTCATTTCTAATCACACACAGTTGAAAGGGGCTGGACATATTAGACATACAATATTTTAATTGTTTTAATTTGACAGGTTCAGGTTTAATAAGGTTTAATTTACGTCCATATGTAGACCTAAATGCAGTTTGACGTATTATTTATTAGATGCTTTGATCTAAAGTGATACCCAAAGAATGCTATAGAAAGATGGAAATTTAGAAGTGCAGTTTTTGGTGGCCATTCAAGGAACGGTCAGCACCTGCCGCAAAGTAACCATATCTGAGACGCAGGACAGGGTGGGCGTGACCAACCTACCGTGTTAATCAAGCACAAGGTGCGCGTGAGAAATCCAACGTGTATTTGAGTACGTGAAATACAGGAAGTGGGTGAATAGCCGTGAGAAATGGGACGTGGAAAAGTTGGCAGCGACAGACGTGTCAGTGTGGGTCGAGCTTCACCTCTGGTTCTCTGTTTACTGCAGCGGTCCTTCTGTTGCCATAGAAACTACGGATCCCTAAATCCTTGAGCACGAGAGTCACACAAGGACATGGGCCACAGCCATGCTGCCTGAATTTAGATGGGACTTTAGTGAAGATGACGATGACTAATGTACGATTATATATCGAGTATACACGTATATATGTATTTATGTATAAATATATTATATTTATAGGTAAGCAACATGATGTAATAGTTAAAATGATAACGATAATAATAATTGTTAAAAAAAATAAATAAAAATAAATATGTGTACTCAACATCTCTGCCACTTCGCATGAATTATCCAGTTTTCATCGTTCGTCACGTTGGCATTGAAACTTCCTGTACGGTGGATAAATAGTTATGCGAAAAAGATAGTAAAACCAGTTACGTTACTTTGAACAAGTTACAGGACGACATGGCACACAATACCGATTATTATGGGAACCATCGCAGACGCTTTGCGCTTGCTGTGTCATGACGTATTTGGATGAGTGGGCGGAGACTCAGGCAGAGGAACCATGGCTTCAGTGAGAGCCGAGGTAAGTGATTCGCATCTATGTCTATCTTAACGCATTGCAATGGTGTTTTTTCCACTCAAGAATGCAAGGGGTCATTCATAGCAAGGGCATGTACCGTTTTTGGCTAGAAGACCAGATATGAGTTTGTGTTAATATACCCTTTTTTGCCTTATATTTCAAACTGCCCGCCCGGCACTGTCAATGCAAATACCCCAATGCTTTTGTGTTGGAAGCGCGTTTGACTGCTTGAATAGCTTGGAGGATGCATTGCCCGAGAACCTGAATAGTCCATAACTAATGAATGGATGCCGCTTGTTTGTGCAGTTGTACACGTTCCAGGGCCATATGACTATCCGGCTTCAATTTAGTATTTGTACATTTTCAGATGATATCACTAAAACGGTTGTTCTCTAAATGGCATAGTTATAGCTTGAGTACTTATTCTAAATGCACTCACAAGGTGCGTTGTCTAGCTATTATCGTTAGAAAAGACCACTGCACTACATCCACGATGTAGGGAGATGTTTTGCTAGCCACTTTCGGCTAACTAGCGCAAGCTGGTAGAAAGCACTTCGCTGAAAATACTGATGCTAAAGTTGAACAAGCAGTCTGATGTTAACTGGATTTCACTATATGTCTTTGCAGTGTCGATAGAGCTAGCTCTGAGATCAGCAAAGGGTTCACTTGATGGTACTGTGACAGTAGCGGGTGTCCTCTAACTATTTAGTAGCTAGCGAGATAACGTGAGGTAGTTGTGACTGTGATGGTGTAACTAACTGTACAATGTCAATGCTTGAACCTTATTTTTTACTCATATAAAACGCTTGACTGTACCCAGTTTGCAACTCTAACGACTGATCTGCGAAGAGGCCACTAACCTATTATGCAGAAGTACACATTTAGCTGCATATTACCTCTTTTTTCACACGCACCCAAGTAGACACAATGTTTGAAAAAAGATCATAATTTCACTCCGTTTTGTGATTATTAGAGCGCCGATGAAGCTAACGTTGTCGCTGTTCACATTTGGTTAGAAAACGCTTGTGACCGACAGAGGGCGCTCGCGGGTCATCTCACATTCTGACTTCTAATATTGCTTGAGACGTTGTGGAATTAATTAATGTATCCTAATTGGACCACAGTTTGTGAAGTTAGAAACTTGAATAATTCATCAAAATGTATTAACAATCCCTCCTTCGTCCATATTCATCTATATGCTTTCATTCAAATCTGTGAGCTGCTTTACAGTAAGACAGTATGGCGGTGAAGTCAAGTGGGGTTTTGAACCCATGTTGTCCTTAACAAAAACTGCATTTGGAATCCCTGTATCATTAGTGACCCAACAAACATTTTTTATTATTTTTTGTCTGTAAACAAATGTATTTAGGTGAAGATCAGCCTGCCAGTTTGAAAATCACGACGGTTGCCATCAATCTGTCCTTCGTAACGAAAAGGTTCTTGAAGTTAGAACCGCTGGATGATGCCTCAAGCCAGTATGATGTTGGAAGTTCTCCAGAGCCATTGTCTAGTTCCACCTCTCGCTCAGTCAGGAAGGCCCTCATCATCTCCTTCAACCCTTGTGAAGCCACGGGCTCCAGTGAGCATGCTCACAGGTGCTCAGTAGCACTCCCCCTGGCCAGAGAGGGTAGTGCACCACTAGGAGCTCAGGCGAGTAGGCCTCTGGCCTTCACGGCAACAACTGCCTGTTTCTATGGCGTCTACTCTGTTCCTCAAAGCCGTCGCTTGTCATCTTACAAAGGTATGCTAAGGGAGGAGGGGGTGGGGTCATCATGGTCAAGGGGGGGACGGGGGACGGGGGGGGGGAGGGGGGGAATACTGCGACCTTGCAGGGCCTCTTGAATTCAGGCTAAGGTTCAGCTCAACTTTCCTCATTACGTTGTTTCTATAGGAGTCTTTGGAGAGAGCAAAGCAATCGAGCGTGTTGGTGTGCGGTCACAGGTGTTGTTTAGGGTAGTCCCTGTGGAGGAAGGTTTGGTGGGTTTCTGCTGGGACTGTGCAGGTCGGCCTAGTTTCTAATCTGGAGTGGTTTGAAGGGAGGAGTTTTGAGATTTTTATGTTGTTTAATGTGTCTTTTGTATCGCAGAGTCTTGGTTTGTAGGTTGTTAAGGGGGTGTTTTGTTGGACTTCATCGTAATATTGCCACACAGGTCATTGATTTATTTCACCTTTATTTAACCAGGTAGGCTAGTTGAGAACAAGTTCTCATGCTGTTGAAGTTCATAACCCTCTGAGAAGATACATCTTAAGAGGTCTGTGTTCCCTACGGCAGGGAGGGAACGTCTCTGTCAGGCTGAGGGTGAGGCTTCTCTCTGTCATTCAGTCAGCTCGCTTTAACACCTGCCGCTACGTTCTGTCAGCGAGGGTAGAAGGAACTGGACCTTTGTCTGGTTTTCTGTTCCAGGTGGAGTAGAAGTGTAGTCATCTCTCTTCCAGGTGGAGTAGAAGTGTAGTCATCTCTGTTCCAGGTGGAGTAGAAGTGTAGAGATCTGTTCCAGGTGGAGTAGAAGTGTAGTTATCTGTTCCAGGTGGAGTAGAAGTGTAGTTATCTGTTCCAGGTGGAGTAGAAGTGTAGAGATCTCTTCCAGGTGGAGTAGAAGTGTAGAGATCTGTTCCAGGTGGAGTAGAAGTGTAGTCATCTCTGTTCCAGGTGGAGTAGAAGTGTAGTCATCTCTGTTCCAGGTGGAGTAGAAGTGTAGTCATCTGTTTCAGGAAGCCAGTTATCAAGACTTAGTTTTTGTTTTTTTTCCCCATTAAATCCCAAGAAGGCTATGCAGAAGGATTAGAATGTCACATCAATACCTTTAAACAGAAGGATAGGCTATCTGATGGCCTCAAACGGCTGTTCTTAGACACCTTGATTGGATTAAAGATAAGGTCTTTCTCTCAAAAGCAGCTCCTTAGAGAAGAAGCAGTGAGATAAATCGTTGGTGTTTTAATTCAGAGTCTTGTTGTGCGCAGGGATAGAAGTCCGCTTGCACTTCCAACAACAGCTTTCTCTCCCAGAAAGCCGAATCCAGATGCTGTGTTCTTTTCCAGTTCCCAGAGCCTGTTTCTCTCACATCTAAATCATACATCTACTGGAAAATGTTGCGTATGAGTGGCAAAATGTTGTTGAAGACAAAGAATGTAATGTTGGATTGTGACTCAGTCATTGAGGACAATTCAAAAGGATGATATCGTGACTAGGCATGTTGGAAAAACCACACAGCAGCCTTTCAGTTCCTGACTAATCCCATATTGTTGTCTCTTGATGTCGTTTCACGAAATGGCTGCAATGCTTTTTTTTTTCCCCCCCTCTTCCTTCTCCATGAAGAACTGGCAGGCTCTATCTGAGCATGCTCAGAAAGAGCCATGTCAGAGCTGGTCATGTGACACAGGAAGGAACACTGCATGTATGGTAACTGGGGACCTAGATGTTTGTGTTTGGATCCCTCCTGTCTCTCTCCTCCTCTTCCTCCCTCCTCATCAGTCAATACTCTTCGTCTTCTCCAGGCACTTCAGTGGTTCCCTTAGATTAAAAAGAAACCCTGCTTTTGTTTTCATCTGATTCTCTCAGGTCCAGACGGAGGAATATGTAGACAAGTACATTTTGAGCTTTAACACCTTAAAGAAAATAAACAAACAAACAAACAAACAAACAAACAAAAAAAAAAGCAAAAGAGGCCAAAATATTTTTTCTGCAATCTCCACATCTTTCCTCTTTCTTTGCTTACAAATCACCATGAATGGGAGGGATGAAAGGACTAGGTTAGTCATTGGGGGATTGATCAAGCGATATAACTGGGTTGTCCGTCTTGAAACAACAGGCTTTTGCTTTTCAACTTGTCAGACACAATCTTTGAGACAACCAGTCCTGGAATGTGGACTTGACTGAGCAGGCTATGGCTTCTTGATCGGGTTGGGCTCATCCCTTGTAATGGATTCTGGCCTTAGTAATGTAAACCAGGAGTCACCAACTCTGGTCCTGAAGGGCTACCATCCTGTAGGGTTTCACTTTAACAGCTCAGAATGTAGCCTCATTCAGCTCATCATCCAGGTCATTCATAGAATCAGGTCTACTAGTTTCAGGTTGAAGGGAAAACAGTCTGGATGGAAGGTCTCCAGGACTCAAGGTGGTGACCCTGGATGTGGCCCCCGTAGACGCTGGTCTTTTCCCACATAAGCTCTGGGCTGACTGAGATAGGATGAAACATCCTTTTGGGTGACTCATCTGAACAGCAGACTGTACCAGTAAAAAAAACAACGAAACAGTCTTTTGTTTAAAGACTGTCAATCGAAGACACCTGTGGTTGAGTGATTGTTTTCTTTGCCAGCGTTGGAACTTGAATGTTTGTGTGTTTTCACAGTTGGGTCCCAGATCTAGAGTTCTATTTTTGTTCTGTGTGTGTTACTTTAATGTGCCTATATGGGTTCTTTGTGATGCATAAGACTCAACTATAAGAGGATAATTAAACGTTCCGCTGGCAAAGGATTCGTTTCATTCTGAGTGCGCGATCCACTGTGTCAACTGCAAGATGTTGTAACATCCTAGCCCCTTGCTCCACATTCTTCATCTGTTTGTCGAATCACTTCCAGTGGCAAGGAGGAACTTGACTCTTGAACAAACTGTGAAATTCTACCTAATTGAATGAGCCAATGTGTGTGACGTTGAAGTTGACTCCTTTTAGGGCTCAGAGTGTTGTTGTGGTCGTGAGTGAAACGGCTTTAAGCTGGAATCCTGCCTCTCCGCCTGGCAGTTGACAAAGCTTCAAAATGGCTGACATTGCATCTACTGAGCATGCTCAGTACAGGCAGACTGTGTCTACTAAGCTATGGTGACAAAACCATATAAAACCTTTAGAGTGTTACAAAGGACAGCTGTAAAGGTATGTGTATGTGTTGGAGAAAAAAAAAAAAAAAATGAAACGTTTGCTGAAACTGTATTTTCATTGACCTGAGGAAGAATCCCTGATTAACTTTGAAGGACTTTGGTTGCACTAGAGTCCTCCTCTCAAAACGAGCCCTTCGATAGCTAACCTACATTATTCTCGTCTAAACTCCACACCTGTCATCTGATCAAGGTGTGAGCTTCGGAGTGGGAATGATATTAGAATCCTCCTGAGTTGAGAGATGGAAGAGGAAGAGAAATATTTCGAGCGAAATCATGTCAGCCTGGCTGAATCTGATCCCTCAGCAACTTCTGAGTGTAACTGCTTGTAACGCATTGTTGTAATGTATTGTTCTTTTACAGTCAGTAAGCATTCTGAATGGCCTCAATCTCGAAAACATTTGTCGCGCTTTATTGAATAATATGCAAGTGATGTGTCACGAGACACAGACGGACACAGACGGACACAGACGGACACAGACGGACACAGACGGACAGCAAAGGGCCAAGGCTGGATTTGAACCCCAGTTGCTGCAGTCCGGTCTACTGAGGTGCCCTAGTAGTGGAACATGTTCCTAAGTTGTTAGTTTGGTTCTCTCGGCCCTCGATCCTCTGTAGGAACCTCCTCCTCCTGCGATCGTGCCACCGGGCTACGGCAGCTTCGCGTGGCATTTCTGATATCTCAACGATTCTCTTCCTCAACGCTCCGTTTACGATCAAGTGTGCATCTGGTTCACATGTCTGTCGCGATTGAGCTGATATCATTGTGTCGTCTGCAACAGCCTCCCCGCCCTGGGGCGTGTTGGAGATAAGAGGCTGCCGGATAGCAAGGCAGTGGAGATGGGAGTTATCTAGCTTTGCTCTCCCTCCTCGCTTCAGTGTGGGGAAAACGAACAAAGATCTACGACTCCTCCAGCTTCCACCTCGCTCCTCCTCCACCTCGCTCCTCCACAGCCTCCTGAAACACCAACTGCTTTCCCTCCTGTTTCCTTCCTCCTCCTCCTTCTCCTCCTCCTACTACCCTATTTTTTTTTCTTTTCCTTTCTTTCAAAGCAGCTCCTGAAATGGCCGTTCGTTCGTTGGCGCTAAGGTCTTTAAGCGTTTGAGGGGGGCCCAGGGGAGGGGAGAGATGGGGGGAGGGGGGGGAGAGAAGAAAAGGGAAGCCATTGAAATTGGAACTGACTGGGCATGCTCTGTGATTGCTCTCGGTACAGAGCTACCAACAGAGGGAGTTGTGGGGTCATGTGACCGACGAGGTGAATGTGTGCATGCGGAGAGAGGAAGGAAGAGGAACGGTCTGTTCGAGGCTCCCTCTCTCTCTCTCTCTCTCTCTCTCTCTCTCTCTCGCTCGCTCTCGCTCTCGCTCTCTCTCTCACACTCTCTCTCGCTCTCTCTCGCTCTCTTGCACTCTCTCTCTCTCCGCCTCAACGTCTCCTTGTCAATGGAGGCCAACAGAAAGCAGGTATGATGCTTGCTGCAAGCGCACATTTCATTAGTTGACAAAGAGGCTTTTACGTTCTGCCTGTCCCCATTGTTGGTGCTGAATGGTCTGCTTGATGCGTTGATGTTCTGGGTTTCAATGTCTCGGATGTACACGCTCTCTTGTTTTTGTGTTTTTTTTGTTGTTTTTTTTACCAGAGATTTCTCAGCGTGTGATTGGCTGCTTCCACTTCTTTCAGTAGAGGGTCTTGTAGCCTGGTCACAGAGTCTGTAATGAAGGCCTTTTCAGCCTGTTTCATCCTACTGCTTTTCAGGAATTCCTCTGGCTTTCTTTCCATTGAAGCCCTCGTTTAAGCTGTGTTGCCGGGGTGCGACGGGGACAGTTCAGGATTCTTCATGGATCGGTCGGTCCAGGTTCTAGGTGAAAGCGACTCCGTAGGCCATACCTAAAGCAGTGAGGGATGTGAAGAAGTGGGTCTGGTTGGGCTGTGGTGTTCCGGAAAGATCCTTTTGGAATCTGCGACTGTCTTCTGTTCCTTAATGCTTAGGTTTCTCTTCAAAGTCGGGTTCTTGAGATCCTTTATTGATTTTTTTTTACTGCTTTTCATAATCGCTCATTTTCTCGCTCTCTCTAACTAGCTTTATCGCTCCCTAGGTGTCTATCTCTCTGACAAGCTGTCTGTCTCTCTATTGTGCTGTCTGTCTAACAAGCTGTCTCGCTGTCACCAGCTGTCTGTCTCGCTAACGAGCTGTCTATCTCTGTCAATAGCTGTCTGTCTCTCGCTTCTCTGTCACTAGCTGTCTGTCTCTCGCTTCTCTGTCACTAGCTGTCTGTCTCGCTAACGAGCTGTCTATCTTTGTCACTAGCTGTCTGTCTCTCGCTTCTCTGTCACTAGCTGTCTTTCTCACTAACGAGCTGTCTATCTCTGTGTCACTAGCTGTCTGTCTCTCGCTTCTCTGTCACTACCTGTCTGTCTCTCGCTTCTCTGTCACTAGCTGTCTGTCTCGCTAACGAGCTGTCTATCTTTGTCACTAGCTGTCTCTCACTTGAAGGACTCACCCTCTTCCTTAAAAGTAGAGATTTTCCCCCCCGGGTGACGTCCGAAACAATCTCGAGCTTCTTCCCACAGGCTGCTGGTCTGTTGGGATGGTGTTTGTGTGTTAGGGTGGGGGGGGTGGGGGGGTGTGATGGAGGTCATCCACCTAACGAACATGCTAATGCAACTCTAAACGGCAGGTTTTCTGCAAGACAAGAGCCAAAAGTATCTTGAAATCTCCAAAGCCTGCATGTCATGGTCATAAAACATTCAGACTGTTTTTTTTTGGCTGCGTTGCTTCGTAGACCCACCGTTACGTTAGGATTCGTGTTCACTTTCAGGCACAACTATTTAGAAATGTGTCATGATTTTTTTACTGTCTTAATTATGTGTTAGCTTAGAGTCCACAGGTGTGGTTAAGGGATTTTCATGCCCCCAGCCCCCCCACCCCCTCTTCTCAAATCTATGTTAGTCGATCCACCATGTTCCCCATCTAGTGGTAAAAATCAGCAGTTCGTACTTTTTGTCAGTAAACAATCTGGTTACGAAATGGCGGAGATCTGCAGCCGGCCCTTTTTTCTCTCCCCTCCCCCTCCCTTTCTTTCTCCAACGTGCAGTTCCTGTTTCGGCCAGCAGGGGGAAAGCCGGGGACTCACAGATGTACGGATGTAGGAGATTTCTGCAGTTCGCGAGAGTGGGTAGTGGGGGACGGAAGGACGAAAGATCTCCTCTGTCTCTCTCTCTCTCTCTTGCCTCCGTCTGGCGAAGATCTTCGGAATCGTTCACGCCTGAGATCAGGTTGCCTTCTCCAACCGGTCGTGTAGTCCAGACCAGAGCTAGTCCAGACCAGCCTGAGGAACCTCCGACAGGCCCTCACAATCCACCGTCTTCCCTTCCTCTCTGGAGCTCAACAAGGCTCCTCTTCCAGATCTGGCTGTTGAGAGAATAACGCACATCATCAGACACGCCTGCATGTTGTTTTCCATCCTAGAGACAGTAAACACAGAGAGGGGGGAGGAGAGGGGGGAGGAGAGGGGGAGGAGGGGGCAGTTCCTTTGAAGACACAGGAGGTGTTCTGAAGACTTTCCTTCGCATCAACTGTCAGTGTTTTTCCAAATCTACTGCGATGTGAGGCCCAGGAAGCGTTTATGGGAAACGCTGTGGGGAATATATTTCCTCTTTTAATTGTACCTCCAGGAGTACACTTGCCTTCTGCCTAAGACATGGGAGCCTAAACTGACATCAGACTACAGGCTGGGAACTTAGGGTCCTGGAAGGTACCCTGACTTCTAACAGCGCTACCTTACATCTCTGCAGGCCGGGTATATCGTTGTGGGATTCTTCTTGACCCGAAACCTGCTTGTTTGTGGACAGCGTCCCTGCCAGACGTGAGCCCTGTCCAGGGTGTATGACTGAAGGTGAAAACCTTCCTGTGAATTGCCATTGACTTCCCTGTAGTCTCTGGTCTTCGATATTTTAAAAGGAATCGTCTGGGATTAGCCCTAACTTGAAAGCTAAACCTCAAGGTATACTATTAAACAGGAAGTCTTAGTCACCAAACTTAAACCAGTGGTTCCAGGTCGCTTCAGCTTGTCATAGTGGCAGGTTGCCAAGGTGATTGCCGGTGCGGGACATAGTTTTGTCTGCAGGGTTTGGAGAGAGAGAGAGAGAGGTGTCTGGAGGCAGCTGTTGAGGACAACCAAGCTAGGCAAGGCTAAACAAGGCTAGGCTAAAATAGGCTAGGCTAAATTAAGCTAAGCTAGGCTAGGCTAACTTAGGCTAGGCTGTGCCATAACCTGATCCAGAACAGGAGTACTACCTTTCATACAACAACGGTGTCTTTTACTGTGAAGTGGCACCCCTGGAGGACACTCAGAGAACCAGCTTTGCAGCTGGAGCCACCTTAAAAGCTGCCATTTTCTGGTGGCTGCAAGGGGCAGGTGTCTGGTGAGGCAGCCAATCGGAAGGCAGAAGTGATGATTGACATGACTGGGGGGCGGGCTGGTAAAGGGGGGGGAGATACTGAAGCTTCTGTTGTTGCAGAACCTTCTGACCTGTCGTTTCTTCTGAGTCGTGAGATCAAGTTTGGTAGACTCGCAAGTTACTCTACCTTAGTTACAATCCCTGAGGTAGAGTAGAGGTCTTTTTTTTTCTTCTTTTTTTTTTTTCTCGGGACTGTGAAGTCTTGTTTCCCTGGAGTCAGCGTTTTCATGAGGCTGTCTGTCTGTTTGGCCTGCTCTTTCATTATGATATTACAAAACAAAACAGAACCATATAGGTCTGTTGCTGTGAAGTGAAGACTTGATCGTGTTTCGATGTGAAAAGTGGGTTAGGTCATTCTGTTTGTGTTGGGTTGTTCTCGTAAGCATAAGAAGCTAAATCAAATCAGATCATTTGTGACTCGACCATATAGACTACACTGAAAGTCATGAGTACAGTTCCAAGCAGTAGAGCTATTACTTTTCATACGCTAACACAATTTACACAGTGTACAATATATACTGAGTACATTACCACCGCACGCAATTTAGTGGTCTAGTTGTGTTCCTTTAGCTAGAGCCAAGAAGCATACTATCGCCAACAAAGATAATTGAACATGAAAGAAAACTTCGTTAATAAGCGTAAGGAAAGGAGAGGAAAAAAGCACAAGCCAAGATCTACGACAGATTAAAACCAAGAGGTTGTTTCCTCCGCCGGGTCAAACAGACTTACTAGGCCTGTGGGTAAAAAGGAGGAAGAAATGGGAAGTGCGGTGGGTGGTTGAGTCATTTGATAAAGCAACGAAGTGTTGGAAAAAAGTTGGAGAGGGTGAAAGTAGTAAGATGGCAGGAGTGAGAGACGAGGGGGGAGTGGGATTATAGTGGGAGAGTAGTAGGGTAGGGGGGGACGAGCGAAGGAGAAAAAGAAGAAGGAGAAGAAGAAAAAAAAAAAAAAAAAAAAAAAAAAGAGAGAGAGGGGAGAGGGGTGAGAATGAAGGGGAGAGGAGAGATGAGCCAAGAGGGGCATAAAGAGAAGAAGAGGACACGTGGGGTGAGAGGGGGGAAAACAGTTAAAGTATAGCATTAAGACTCTGAGTCTTAAAAGACTTTCCACGTTTAAAGACTTGCATCAGCTTATCATGCACACAACGTAACAGAAACTTATCTTCTCACCTCCCTGACTCTTGCCGGAGGTCGATAACCGACCTCCTTATCAACTTAGCACAATAATCTATTTTCGGCCCAGAACATCTGGACAACGTTGGGCCTTATGATAGATTTGCCGAAACGAATGCATCAAACCTACTGCGCTTCCTGTTGGGCCTCACAAACTGTCTTAGAGTCTGGTGGTAACCCTTTTTTGATTGGCCCCGCCCCTCTTTCAAGCTACCCACAATCCTCAGTGTTCCTGAATCTTCGGTTGTCTAGTTGCCAGCGAAGGTGTTGTCCTCACGACCCAACGGCCATGAAAATCCCTTGTCGGTGACGCCTTTTTACAGGCTGTAAATGAACAAAATTTGTCATAAAAATGTTAATTTGTGTAGCCTTTTTTGACAGTGTCACAAAGGGTTTCTCATTTACCCATAATGCTCCTGCTCCTAAACCAACATAAACCCTCAACTGGTGTGCATGTTGTCCTGTCAGCCCACAGGTCTGGGTAAGAGTGTGGGCAGAGGGGAGCCCACTGCGGAGAAGATGGAGTCCCCGGCAGGGAGAGAGGAGGAGGAGGAGGAGGAAGGTGGAGGAGGAGGAGGAGGAGGAGGTGAGTTTGTCTCTTGAGATATCAGACAGGCTGATGTTGAACAGACGTCCACAAGACTGACTGTGTGTGTGCGTGTTTGTGTGACTCCTCACAGACAGAGATAAGCAAGCTGCAGCCAGGCTAGCATCATCTCCCAGGCCGGAGGCGGAGCTAAACGGAACCTACGACATCACAAAGGCGGGTGCCAGGCACCAAAGCCCCGCCTCCTACCCCTCCCCTAGCAACAGCTCCCAGCCGGTCGCCGAGAACGGCTTGTTGGACCCCCCCCACGGTTCCCTAACGGGCAGCAACGGATACATCCTCGGCAAGCAACAGGAGGGCGCGTTGGGTTTGGCGTTGGGGGCCGCCCCGCACAGGACTAGCTGGTCGCCTTCGGGCACCACAACCGGGGTGGAACACACGGACAAATCCCTCCAGCTCTCTGCAACGGGACGCGGCCCATCTCTGGGAGCACCGAAGGTTGATCTGGGGACGGGGACCGTGTCAGAACAGGGGCCCACTGAGACTGAGAACGGGACCTCTCCAGGCCCTGTTGCAGTACACAGAGCACGCAAGACCATGTCCAGACCTGCCTCCAACCAGACACTAAAGGTAGCCCTTCATCCTGACATGGCAAGGACTCAGTGGCTCAAGGAGTGTTTCGTCTCTCATGTGCCATAGGCTCGGCCACTGCTCGTTCACGACGCACGTCTAGGAGCTGTGACTTCTCCTGTTGTTGCTGGTTTTGTTGTGTTTTTTTCAGTGTGTTTCTTTGTCTCCTTCAGCTTTTAAACAGGGAATTGAAAGAACCAAATAGCGCAAAAGAGGAGAGCCGGGTAGGACCAGAGATGGACAAGCCTCCGCTGCCCCCTCCCTCACAAAACCAGCTACCTCACAGCCAAAACAACCTGCCCAGCGCACCTCCCCCCAAACCCATGTCAGGTGAGGATTCTACCAACACACTGACATACCCTGTCTGGACAGCTGTTTGGTTAACAGGACTTCCACTCCACTTTAGGACTTTCTATCCAAGGCAATTCAATAGCATATTCTAGTCTATCGTTTCCCAGTTTCCTTTTTTATTTTGTTTTCTGTGCTGCTGTGGATAGAATAGACAATAGAATGGAACACAATTCCATTCTATTGTATTATATTCCGTTGAATTGCATTCTATTGTATTATATTCCGTTGTGTTGTACTGTATTGGAGGTCACTGTGATGCGTGCAGACGGTCTCGGAGGCCTTTTCAGCCGTCTCCCCTCTGTAGCTCTGGCATCCAGGAAGAAGAAGAGGAAGATGGGAACATACAGTCTGATCCCCAAGAAGAAGACAAAGGGGCTGCGACAGAGGACCATGCTGGAGATGTTTACAGAGATCCAGCAGTCTGCTGAGTGTACCCAGGTCTCTGTTCACCTTCACAACATCACAGGTCCAGGCTGTTAGGGCAGAACGCCAGGAGAGAAGAACAATCCTGGTCTGAATGTCTCAAACAGTCGTTCTCTTTGTGCAGCCTGATGAATGCTCAGGTCGATGGCAGCTTCTTCTGAGACCTTTTAAAACTTTTTTTTCTTCCCTCCATCCTTCCTTCCTTCCTTTCTTTCCTTCCTTCTTTCCTTCCTTCCTTCCTTCCTTCCCTCCACCCATCCTTCCTTCCTTCCTTCCTTCCTTTCTTCCCTCCATCCATCCTTCCTTCCTTCCATCCTCTTCTTCCTCCCTCCTTCCTTCCTTCCCTACTTCCTTCCCTCTTTCCTTCCTCTCTTCCTTCCTTCCCTCCTCTTCTTTCTTTCTTCCTTCCTTTCTTCCCTCCCTCCTTCCTTCCTTCCCTCTTTCCTTCCTTCCTTTCTTCCTTCCTTCCTTCCTTCCCTCCTCTCCTTCCTTCCCTCCTCTCCTCCTCCCTATTGTTCTTCCTTTCCTCATCTCCTCCCTCCTGTTCTTCCTTCCTTCCCTCCTCTCCTTCCTTCCCTCCTCTCCTTCCTTCCCTCCTCTCCTCCTCCCCCACAGCCTAAGGAAGAAGCACACCTGAATGGGGAGAGGATGGAGAACACCTGGGAGGAGGAGGAGTGGGAGGAGGAGACTGAGGAGGAAGAGGAGGAGGAGGAGCAGGCCAGGGAAGGAGGCGGAGCTCAGGAGAGGAGACTTACAGCAAGTCGAACTTCTCAGGTTGGAAACCCTTCACCAGAAAGACCCATTGAGATTCAAGCCAGCGGTCCTTTTTCATCTTCAGCTGAATTCAAGTCCGTGGCTTTATTGGATGGAAACTTTTTTTTTTTTTTTTTACTTTATTCGGTCGAATTCTTCACCTTTTCGGGAAAGTGTCTTTATTGGGATGTTAAAGTGGATTGTTGGGGGATAAGCTAGTTGGAGTTAAAATAGGTCTGTTTTCTGTGTCCAGGGGGAGCTGAGAGATGAGCAGTTATCTGAAGATTCTGGCGAGGAGGAAGGAGAAGAGGAGGGAACTGAGTCCGACCTGGTAAATGACAGCCGGTCGCTCGACTCTTAACATGCTGTGGTCCCGCTGATCCCGCTGATCCCACTAACCCCCAAATCCTCTGAAACGCTTCTGATCCTCAGAGTTCAGAATCCAGCTTGAAGAAGAAACTGAAGAAGAAGACCAAGCGGGACAGCGCCTGGCTCCGACCCTCCAGGAAACGCAAGAATAAGCTCAAGTCTAAGACTGAGCTGCGTGCGTACGGCCAGCCTCAACCTCAGCCTCAGCCTCAGGCCCAGACTCAGCCCCAGCCTCAGACCCAGCCTCAGCCCCAGCCTCAGCCCCAGCCACAGTCAGGCTTCAGTGCGGAGTACTCAGAAGCACCTCTGGAGTACCTGAACCTCCCAACCCAAGCCCAGGAGAAGCTGTCGTCTTCGCAGAGCAGCGGTGAGAGACTTGATGGAGGAGTCGTGGTGGTGGTTGCTGTAGAGGACAGTTTGAGTGGACGTGAAGCGCTTTGGTCAGAGTGTTATGTACTCTCCCATGTACTGATATGTCCAAGTGCTCAGTAGGAAGAAGGCTACAGCTGTGCTGAGCGAGATCGCTCTGCCTCGCTCTGCCTCGCTCTGTCTCGCTCTGCCTCGCTCTGCCTCGCTCTGCCTCGCTCTGCCTCGCTCTGCCTCGCTCTGCCTCGCTCTGTCTCGCTCTGTCTCGCTCTGTCTCTGTTTGTCAGGATGAGTCATGGTAGCAGTAGGGAGCCATTGCCCCCTGCTGGGAGAACTGAGAAGTGCTACTATAAGACAACATGATTCATTTACATTGAATGGTGTTCTTATTAGCATATCGTAATGCTAAACTTGACAGTGAATATTTAAGTGGTTGTAATGGTATTTATTGTCTAGGTTTATGTAGATTATACATGTGTATATGGGTTATCTTGATTTACATTGGGTTATATGTTGATGAATGTTCCTTATGGTAATGCATGTGATGTTGTGACACGGAGGGCACCTTGGGTCAGCCTGCCACAGCCTCTGCCTCAGTCACTGCCTCTAGCCTCTGCCTCTACACTCTGCCTCAGTTACTGCCTCTACCCTCTGCCTCTACCCTCTGCCTCTACCCTCTGCCTCTACCCTCTGCCTCTACCCTCTCCCTCAGTCACTGCCTCTACCCTCTACCTCAGTCACTGCCTCTACCCTCTACCTCAGTCACTGCCTCTACCCTCAGTCTCAGTCACTGCCTCCACCCTCAGTCTCAGCCTCTGCCTCAGTCACTGCCTCTACCCTCTGCCCCTAGTCTCTGTCCCTACTCTCTGCCTCTACCCTCTGCCTCTACCCTCTGCCTCTACCCTCTGCCTCTACCCTCTGCCTCTACCCTCTGCCTCTACCCTCTGCCTCAGCCTCTGCCTCTCCCTCTGCCTCAGTCACTGTCTCCACCCTCAGTCACTGCCTCTACCCTCTGCCTCTACCATCTGCCTCAGCCTCTGCCTCTCCCTCTGCCTCAGGCGTGTCGCGGGTGGCGCCGGGTCCGGACGCCGACCTGGCTCAGGAGCTCCCGCTCTGCAGCTGCCGCATGGAGACGCCCAAGAGGCGGGAGATCCTGACGCTGGCCGACAGGAAGTGCATGGCCACGGACAGCGTGGACGGGCTGCTGAGCCGTTGCCACGGCGCCGTGCTGAAGCAGCAGATGATGAGGCCGTCCAACACCGTTCAGCTGCTGGTGCTGTGCGAGGACCACCGGGGGGGCATGGTCAAGCACCAGTGCTGCCCAGGGTGTGGCTTCTTCTGCAGGGCTGTGAGTACCTGGTGTCCCCCCCCCCCTGGAGGGTTGGGGGTGGGGAGATGCAATGTGTGGGTCAGAGAGGGAAGGTCTTGTTTGCTTTGGTTATTAGTGTGTGTGTTTAGGGGAGGGGGTTCGTCGCTGTGCTACAGGGTTCTAAGGTGTGTTAGGGTTCCTCATTGTGCTGCAAGGTTCTAAAGTGTGTTAGGGTTCCTCATTTTGCTGCAAGGTTCTAAAGTGTGTTAGGGTTCCTCATTGTGCTGCAAGGTTCTAAGGTGTGTGTCAGGGTTCTGAGGTGTTGTTCTCCTGGCGTTCCCCCAGGGAACCTTCATGGAGTGCCAGCCGGACTTCACCATCTCCCACCGGTTCCACCTGTCCTGCGCGTCCGTGCTGAAGGGTCAGAGTTTCTGTCCTCACTGTGGAGAGGAGACCAGCAAGGCCAAGGAGGTCACCATAGCCAAGGCCGACACCACCTCCACCGTGGCCTCACTGGCCCTGCACGGACCGGCCACGCCCGGGGCACTGGAGGGCAGGGCAGACACCACCACTGGAGGGTACGGATGGGTGATGGGGTGGGGAGGCTGTGGGTGGGGAGAGAAGGGCGGGGGTTTGATAGGTGGAGGAGGATTGTAGATGAGGGTGGAGGGTTTGGTAAGGACAGGGAAGGTAAGGAGAGAGAGATGTTGTTTGTATAATAAAAACCTTTTATTATTATGACCTTAACATTAATCAAGTTAATCAAAACAATCTTGATTTTCTTCTCGTTTTCCATGCTAACCAGTTATATAAAAGCCTCAGTTAAATTAATCTAATGTAACTTGGAACATTTCAACAACAATCCCCATGTTCCCTGCTAGTCATCTTGCACTGGTTGTAGTGACCTCTCTCTCCTCCCCCAGCCCATCTCGTCTCTCCATGGGTGTAGTGACTCTCTCTCTCTCCCCCAGCCCATCCCGTCTCTCCATGGGTGTAGTGACCTCTCTCTCTCTCCTCCCCCAGCCCATCCCGTCTCTCCATGGGTGTAGTGACCTCTCTCTCTCCCCTCCCCCAGCCCATCCCGTCTCTCCATGGGTGTAGTGACCTCTCTCTCTCCTTCCCCCCAGCCCATTCCCGTCTGCTCCAATGGGTGTACAGCTGACCTCTCTCTCTCTCTCTCTCCCCACCATCCCGTCTCTCCATGGGTGTAGTGACCTCTCTCTCTCTCTCTCTCTCCCCCCAGCCCATTCCCGTCTCTCCATGGGTGTAGTGACCTCTCTCTCCTCCCCCAGCCCATCCCGTCTCTCCATGGGTGTAGTGACCTCTCTCTGTCTCTCCCCCAGCCCATCCCGTCTCTCCATGGGTGTAGTGACCTCTCTCTCTCTCTCTCCCCCAGCCCATCCCGTCTCTCCATGGGTGTAGTGACCTCTCTCTCTCTCTCTCCCCAGGCTCTCTCCTCTCTCTCCTCACACACACACAAACAAACACTCTCTCTCTCTCTCCTCCCCAGCCCATCCCCGGCTCTCCATGGGTGTAGTGACCTCTCTCTCCTCCCCCAGCCCATCTCGTCTCTCCATGGGGTGTGTGTGTCACCTCTCTCTTCTTCTCTCCCAGCCCATCCCGTCTCTCCATGGGGTGTAGTGGACCTCTCTCCTCTCTCTCTCCCCCAGCCCCCCCCCCCAGAGTTCCTCACCTCCCTCAGCCTCCCTCATCCTCTCTCTCTCCCCCAGCCCATCCCGTCTCTCCATGGGTGTAGTGACCTCTCTCTCTCTCTCTCTCTCTCCCCCAGCCCATCCCGTCTCTCCATGGGAGCACAGCAGAGCAGCCGAGCCGACAGCTCTCTAACCGGCCCTCCAAGCCTCCATGGAGGCCTGCTGGTGGACACCTTCCCCCCGCCTGGAGGCTCCCGAGCTGGGGCCCTGGGGCCAGTGGGGGTGGGGGGACTGGCTCCTTCAGGCCCCCCTAAAGAGACCTTGGAGAGCATCCTCCTAGCTCTGGACACAGAGAAGTGAGACGCCAAGCATGGATTTCTAACTTTCAGTCGTGTTTTACTTTTATTTTCCACATTTTAATTAATTTTAGTCTCATCTGCTGTATTTATCTATCAATCAAACTTTATTTATAGAGCGCTTTAAAACCACTACTTGCTTGGAATTGTATTTGTATGACGCTTCGGGTTAAGAACGTCAGCTAAATGAATCAAATGTTAGAGACACAAAAGCAGGTTTAGAGTCGTGCTTCATATGCTTAACTTTGCTGTTTCATCCAATATTATGGTTGTAAACGTGTGTGTGTGTATCTCTGTGCGTGTGTGTGTATCTCTGTGCGTGTGTGTGTCTCTCTGTGCGTGTGTGTGTCTCTCTGTGTGTGTCTGTGCGTGTGTCTGTGTGTCTCTCTGTGCGTGTGTGTGTCTCTCTGTGCGTGTGTGTGTCTCTCTGTGCGTGTGCGTGTCTCTCTGTGTGTGTGCGTGTGTGTGTCTGTGTGTGTCTCTGTGTGTGTCTGTCTGTGTGCGTGCGTGTGTGTGTCTCTCTGTGCGTGTGTGTCTGTGTGTGTGTCTGTGTGTGTCTGTGTGCGTGCGTGTGTGTGTGTGTGTCTCTGTGTGTGTCTGTCTGTGTACGTGCGTGTGTCTGTGTGTCTCTGTGTGTCTGTCTGTGTGCGTGCGTGTGTGTGTCTCTCTGTGCGTGCGTGTGTGTGTGTCTCTGTGTGTCTCTGTGTGTGTCTGTCTGTGTGCGTGCGTGTGTGTGTCTGTCTGTGTCTCTCTGTGTGTGCGTGTGTGTGTGTGTGTGTCTCTGTGTGTCTCTGTGTGTCTCTGTGTGTCTCTGTGTGTCTCTGTGTGTGTCTGTCTGTGTGCGTGCGTGTGTGTCTGTGTGTGTGTCTCTGTGTGTGTCTGTGTGTGTCTGTGTGTGTCTGTGTGTGTGTCTCTGTGTCTCTCTGTGTGTGTGTGTGTGTGTGTGTGTTTCAGGCCTAAAAAGCTGCGGTTTCACCCCAAGCAGTTGTACATCTCTGCCAAACAGGGAGAACTCCAGAAGGTTCTGCTCATGCTTGGTGAGCCTAAACATATTAGTCTTTTATTCATTTGACTTATTATTATATAACTGCCTCTGTCCTTGATTTGAAACTTCTACTTAAGACAGCCAGCGTCTGTGTGCCCTATGTGCACCTTTCCAATTTCATAATAAAAGTATTTCTGAGCAAGTGAAAAGAAAATGTATCATGTGTTGGATGTAGTTTCATCTATTGGACGAAAACGAACCAATCTGAGGGCCTTATCTCTTTGTCTGTCCACCAGTTGATGGTATTGACCCCAACTTCAAGATGGAGACCCAGAACAAGCGTACGCCCCTCCACGTCTCAGCCGAGGCGGGCCACCAGGAGATCTGTCACCTGCTGGTGCAGGTGAGGGACACGTCTCAACCAGGCAGTCAACACTGGCTTCTCACGCTCTTCTGCCCTAGGAGGGAGGAGAAGTGGGGGGGGGAGGTCGCTTCTCTTCAGCGACCTCTGACCTCTGCTGTTCAGGCTTTTTTGACACACCGTGTCTCCGTCCTCCACTGTCATAACCGCCATTTCCTGCTCCTGAACGACCTCTGACCTCTGCTGTTCAGGAAGTATGCGATTCACATGCATCATCTCTCTCTCCGCTTCGAATGCTCGCTTCTCATGTCAGGCAGGCAGCAATCTCTTCAGCTGGTCAGTGTAGCTAGTTGAGGAGCTACGTGCTTGATGTAACATCAAGCGATCTGCCGATCATCTCCCCAGTCTGGGTCATGACTCTTATCTTGATGACAAGCTAACCGATAAGGCGTTTCACAACACAGTCTTAAGAAGCAACTTCAATCGGTAACATCCAGTTTCATCCTGCCTTTCCCACCAGGCCGGCGCCAACCTGAACATCTGCGACGAGGACCAGCGCACGCCACTGATGGAGGCGTGTGAGAATAACCACCTGGAGACCGTCAGCTACCTGCTGAGGGCAGGTGCAGGGGCCGCACACAAGGTAGAATAATAACAACATGAATAACAACAACATGAATAATAACAACATGAATAATAACAACATGAATAATAACAACATGAATAATAACGATAATCATCCATCCATCCATTGTCTACTGATGATCCTTGGGAGGGATTGCAGTGCCGCTTGTTCCCATTTTGGGGTCACTGGTGACTGGAGCCTAACCCAGTAGCTTTCGGGCCATAGGCGGGGTACACCCTGGACTGGGGCCAGCAAGTCGCAGGGCTAACGATAATCATATTAATACAATAAGTATTGTTGTTATTATGATTGTTGTTATCGATATTATCATTGTAATAATAATATTATTAATTACAATAGCAATAGTAATAATAACAAAGATAGTAGTAAGTCTTTGTTTATATAGCACATTTCATACAAGAATTGCAGTTTGAGGTGGTTTACAAACAACAAACAACAATATTGAATGATTTCCCTTCGGTGTTTTGAAGCTCTTGACAGTATCACAAATCTCATGTAAAGTGTGATTTGTCCTCTCTAGGATGTGGAAGGGTTCACTTGTCTCCATCTAGCTGCTAAGATCGGCCATTACAACATCGTGGAGTATCTTCTGTCGACTAGACTGGTGGACATCAACTGTCAGGTCTGTGGACTGTGATGCTCTTCATCCAAAGGAAAATTAAAGTGTCTCTTTGTTAAACCCTTCTGCCTTTGTGTGTAGCTCTGATGCAAGGCCTAGCTTTGGCAGAGTCTATGTGTTTCTAGGTGATTGTACTGCCGACAAATGTATTAAATGTGTATATGAATATTCTGCACACTGTTTCAGGCACTCAAGATTTTAAATGGTTGTCTTCTGTGTTTGTGCAGAAGTATAAAAGTACAATGTTGAGAAATCTTTTTAGTCGTAAAATATTATAGACAAAAAAAGACATTCTGACTGAAGCTGTAACGTAGGACTTTGTAAAAACCTTCGATTGTACGTACAGTGGTAGTTTACCAGGTGGTAGGTTAGTAAGACTGTTAGATGACTGGTGTGATGTCACGGGTGATGTCACGGGTGATGTCACCTTGCGTGTAACCTTGTCTAGGACGACGGCGGGTGGACAGCCATGATCTGGGCGACCGAGTACAAACACCTGGACCAGGTGAAGCTGCTCCTGTCTAAGGGGGCAGACATCTACATTAGAGACAAGGTGCAGAGGGGGGTCATCAAGAGATTTGGGGACCAAAACATGGGTTTTGACCTTATTATGTCCTTCCTTGGAATAAGAAAAAAAAAACGTTTTCTCTTTCTGTGTGTGTACATCTATGTGTGTGTGTGTGTGTGTGTGTGTGTGTGTGCATCTGTGTGTGTGTGTGTGCATCTGTGTGTGTGTGTGTGCATCTGTGTGTGTGTGTGTGCATCTGTGTGTGTGTGTGTGTGTGTGTGTGCATCTCTGTGTGTGCGTGTGTTCCTTGGTTCTCCGGGGGACTGTAGGAGGAGAACATCTGCCTTCACTGGGCAGCGTTCTCCGGCAGCGTGGAGATCGCAGAGCTGCTGCTGGAGGCACGATGTGACCTCCATGCCGTCAACATCCACGGAGACTCCCCGCTGCACATCGCCGCCAGGGAGAACCGGCTGGAGTGTGTCACGTGAGTCTGAATCTGGGGGTGGGGCCTCTGGACCTGGGAGGCGGGGCCTCTGAACCTGGGAGGCGGGGCCTCTGGACCTGGGAGGCGGGGCCTCTGGACCTGGGAGGCGGGGCCTCTGAACCTGGGAGGCGGTTCCTCTGAACTTGGGAGGCAGGGCCTCTGACCCTGGGAGGCGGGGCCTCTGGACCTGGGAGGCGGGGCCTCTGGACCTGGGGGTGGGACTTTAGAAGCATTGATTGTAGATGCATGATCTAAATCCTTTGAGTCCCAAAGACAAACCTAAACAAGGCATTGAGTGAAGGCCTGTCATTCATGGCTACATGAGAGGTCAGTGAGGGATCCAGCAGAGCCAGGCGAGCGTGACTGAATTTCTCCACCTCTCCCGGGCTTTCAGATTGTTCTTAGACCGCGGCGCTGATGTGAACCTGAAGAACCGCGAGGGAGAGACGCCCCCAGACTGCTGCAGTCACAGCTCCAGGGTGTGGCTGGCCCTGCAGGTCAACAGGAGGGAGGTAGAGGCACGCAGCAACACACAGGGAGAGGAGAGGACTCTGAACAGGTAGGAGCTGTCTGGGATCTACTGTCTCTGTGATCTACTGTCTCTCTGATCTACTCTCTCTCTGTCTCTCTGATCTACTGTCTCTCTGATCTACTGTCTCTCTGTCTCTGCGATCTACTCTCTCTCTGATCTACTCTCTCTCTGTCTCTCTGATCTACTCTCTCTCAGTCTCTGTGATCTACTTTCTCTCAGTCTCTCTGATCTACTCTCTCTCTGTCTCTGTGATCTACTGTCTCTCAGTCTCTGTGATCTACTCTCTCTCTGTCTCTGTGATCTACTCTCTCTCTGATCTACTCTCTCTCTGTCTCTCTGATCTACTCTCTCTCAGTCTCTGTGATCTACTCTCTCTCTGATCTACTCTCTCTCTGATCTACTCTCTCTCTGATCTACTCTCTCTCTGATCTACTCTCTCTCTGTCTCTCTGATCTACTCTCTCTCTGTCTCTGTGATCTACTCTCTCTCTCTGTCTCTCTGATCTACTCTCTCTCTGTCTCTGTGATCTACTCTCTCTCAGTCTCTCTGATCTACTCTCTCTCTGTCTCTCTGATCTACTCTCTCTCTGTCTCTGTGATCTACTCTCTCTCTGTCTCTGTGATCTACTCTCTCTCTGTCTCTGTGATCTACTCTCTCTCAGTCTCTGTGATCTACTCTCTCTCAGTCTCTGTGATCTACTCTCTCTCTGATCTTCTCTGTCTCTACTCTGTCTCCCTTCTCTACTCACTTTATCTCTCTCTCTCTCTCTATTTCTGCCTCTACTCTCTCTGTCTTTGTCTCTCTTCTCTACTCTCTCTCTGTCTTCTATCTATCTCTTTGTCTCCCTCCTCCTTCCCCTCTCTCTCTCTCCCCCCTATATTTGTATGTTTTCTATTCCTCCTCCTGTAACTCAAGGCAGTGCACTTCCTGTATCTTCCTGTTAGGGTGCTTATTGTTGTTTTGGCTGTGTTAGCGTTCTGTTCACCTGTCTGTCTTGTGTTCTCTACAGAGACATAGCCAGAGGCTACGAGAGGGTCCCTGTTCCCTGTGTGAACTCTGTGGATAGTGAACCCTGTCCAGACAACTACAAGTACGTCCCCGTCAACTGTGTCACGTCCCCCATGAACATCGACAAGAACATCACGCATCTGCAGGTGAGATGCACGCACTCGCGATGGTCCTTGCTCACGCAGGTCTGCCCACACACACACACACACACATACACTCAGTCACCCACACACACACACACACACACACACACTCACTCACACTCATGCACACACACACATACGATGGTCCTCGCTCACACAGGTTTGCCCTCACACACACACACACATACACTCACTCAGTTACTCACACACTCACACACACGCACGCACTCACACACATACACTCACTCAGTCACTCACACACACACACACACTCACACACGATGGTCCTTGAACCAAACTGAAAAGCTGGATGGACTAGGATGGCACAGAAGAGAAAATGACCTTTCCCTCTCTCTCTCTCTTTCTCTTTCTTTCTCTCTTTATTTCTTTCTCTTTCTCTTTCCCTCTTTCTCCCTCTCTCTCTCTCCACCCCCCCTTACCCTTTCTCCCTCTCCCGTCTTCTTCCCCCCTCCCTCCCTCCCTCCCTCCAGTACTGTGTGTGTAAGGACGACTGTTCGTCAAGCAGCTGCATGTGTGGTCAGCTCAGCCTTCGCTGCTGGTACGACAAGGTAAGACTGAACAACCCCACTGTCCCTGTGAACAGAAATGTAGTCGTCAATGGAAAAGGGCCTTTCGGTTTAAATGCAGGTGATATGGTGACATGGTTTGTGATTTAATTCAGAAGCTTGGATACACTCGGTGACCTAGTAATCGATCCCAGAAGGTCTATCGCTTCTGAATCTGAACTTTAACTGTTCAATCCTAACTTTGGGTGAACTGGCCTTTAAACAATATCTAACGCCTTTAGACTTAGAGAAACAAAATGTCTACGATATAAAAACCTGACCTGAGGTGAACGACCAGCGTGTCTCTTTTTGGTTCTCAGGAGGGTCGTCTGCTGCCTGAGTTCTGCCTGGAGGAACCGCCGCTCATCTTTGAATGTAACCATGCCTGTTCCTGCTGGAGAACCTGCAAGAACCGCGTAGTGCAGAACGGATTGAGGTATCGATCACAACCAAGGCCTGACATGACTGTCGTCCCACGTCAGAGTAAAACAGAATTGAAAGAAATCTCTACTTAATAACACTAGACAATAATCTCCTATATTTTCAACCTTTCGAAACGTTTTTAAAACCGTGAGAAACTTGAAAGGAAATGAGGTTGAAGATGTTTTGTCTCTGTCCTCCTCAGGGTTCGTCTTCAGCTCTTTAGGACTGCTCAGAAGGGTTGGGGGGTCCGAGCCCTGCAGGACATCCCCCGAGGGACGTTCGTGTGCGAGTACGTCCCCTGCTGTGCCACCTGCCGTCCGCCATGTTTGTAGTCCACGTCGCACGGACGGCATGCTGCTCGTGAAGGGTAACGTGTCACTTCCTGTGTGCAGGTACGTGGGAGAGATCATCTCGGACGTAGATGCGGACGTCCGTGACAATGACTCGTACCTGTTCAACCTGGACAGCAAGGTGAGTGTCTGTGGCGAGGACGCGGGCAGAACGCTGGGGCAGGACGCTGGGGCAGAACGCGCTGGGGCAGAACGCGCTGGGGCAGAACGCGCTGGGGCAGAACGCGCGGGGGCAGAACGCGCGGGGGCAGAACGCGCTGGGGCAGAACGCGCTGGGGCAGAACGCGCTGGGGCAGAACGCGCTGGGGCAGAACGCGCGGGCCAGAACGCGCGGGGCAGAACGCGCGGGGCAGAACTCACACTTGTCTAACTAGACCAGCAAAGTAAGCAGTCAGTGAAGAAAAATCTAAATCGCAAATATAAAAATAAATAATAATAATTTAAAAAATATATATATCTATATGGATATATAGATAGCGGTTCTGATTGCAGGTCAATTCTGCAGGCGAGTTTTGAACAAATTTAGAGTGAATAAAAAAAATACATTTTTTTTTTCATTTTTACTTATTTTTACCAATCTTATTCATTCCTGTCTCTGAATGGTCACCCTTTGATTTATTATTAAACACTTTCTCTTTTTCTCAGCAAACCAGGCATCCTCCTCCCTTTTACCATCTGTGCGTTTAAACACATCGATTCCCCCTCCCCCCCCCCCCCCCCCTCCGGTTGTTTATTTATGTTTCCAGCAGGTGGGTGACGCATACTGCATCGACGCCCGTTTCTATGGCAACATCAGTCGGTTCGTCAACCACTCGTGTGAGCCCAACCTGTTCCCATGTCGGGTGTTCACCGCACACCAGGACCTGCGCTTCCCTCATATAGCCTTCTTCGCCTGCGAAAACGTCAAAGCTGGAGAAGAGCTTGGGTGAGGCCAGATTAGAAGATTATTTTGATGTAGAATCGGATGTGTGGTTGCTCTGGTATCCAGGTCTTGATGATTGAGTGATTTAAACAACAAATACAAAATACAATTTAAAAAAAAAACACATAAAAAGTTAAAATGAGAATTTTTTTCGAATAACTATTTTGGGAAAAGGAATCCATGGTAGAAATGTATTTTGGAGCCTTGTAATTCTCTAGGGATGTTGAAACTAAAACCTGTTGTTGTTTTTGAGCTAATTCTTCCTTGATTTCCTCTGCCAGGTTTGACTATGGAGAGAGTTTCTGGGACATCAAGGGGAAACACTTCAGCTGTGAGTGTGGATCTCCACAGTGCAAACACTCTCCAGCAGCCATCGCCTCCCGTCAGGCAGACAGCACGCCCGAAAACCCCCAGCCACCCAGCGCCCTACCAGACACCAGCTCCTCCAACAGCCCCCCTAGTCCGCCCTCAGCCCCGCCCTCAGCCCCGCCCTCAGCCCCACCGCCAGCTCTCAGCCCTACCAGGACCACCAGACCAGGGGAGGTTCCCTCTCCACCCTCCGCTGAACATAAACCCAACCCCAGGGTCGGCGCTATCCCCTTCCCCAAAGGTCATCCTCCGTTCCCAGGGCAGCTATGATGAACCGGTGCCATCCAATCACAGACAGACCTGGCCCTCACACACAGACCGACCTGGCCAGACCTGGCCCTCACACACAGACCTGGCCCTCACACACAGACCTGGCCCTCACACACAGACCTGGCCCTCACACACAGACAAGGCTCTCACACACAGACCGACCTGGCCAGACCTGGCCCCCACACACAGACCTGGCCCCCACACACAGACCTGGCCCACACACACAGACCCGGCCCTCACACACAGACCGACCTGGCCAGACCTGGCCCTCACACACAGACCTGGCCCTCACACACAGATCCGGCCCTCACAGACAGACCGACCTGGCCAGACCTGGCACAGACAGACAGAACTGCCCCTCACCCCCCCCCCCCCCCCCCCCCCCCCCTGCAGAGTCCCTCTCCACCCTGTCTCTCATATTACAACCATCAGTTCCTCACCAGCACAAACTCTTTCCAAACTTCTATTCGAACTCTTCTTGGTGCGACACGCCGGACAGATATAACTCCCACCTGTCTCACGCCGCTCAATGACAGTGTACAGATGCTGTGGTGTGTGTGTGTGCGTGTGTGTGTGTGAGAGAGAGAGAGAGAGATGGGGAGAGAGGGAGAGAGAGAGAGGCCCTGTGTTTTCGCCATTAAAAGCCTCCTTCCTGCTAGTGTGATCCTGGGCAGACTGTGTGTCCCTCCTTGCCGCCGGTGTGAATCTGGTCTGGACTGAATCAGGAGATTCCTATTGGCCTGCAGGATGCACCTGTTGCATGCTGGGTCCTCTTATATTCTCACCAAACCACAGAAGAAAAATGACACCCTCCAGTTTCTATCTTTTTTGTGTTTTTACCTCATATGTTATATTTTGATTAAGAAAGACACAAAGTTGAGGGGGAGGGGCATTTTACAACACATCTTTTACAGGTCATCCTCTTTCTCTAATATTTGTAATAGGAAAATTGTGGTTAGTGCCAGATATGTGTATATTATAAAACCAGTCATTTCACCAATCATTTGTATTTGAATAATCTCATTGACATTCTAAACATGTGATGCTCATGTTTAGGTTGTTTAATAATGACCACCTTTTGGGGTTAAGTTTCAAATGACCTTTTAAAGCGCTTTGATAACATTAATGTAGATCCGAGGTCGATGAAAATCTATTGTAGTCGAACAGACGGAGTGTACAGCGAAGTCCATTCCAATCATTTCTATCCAGACAGAAGCTTATTAAATGCAAGGATAGTTGCAAAGGCTATTTACTATTTACTTGTAGCTATAAAGACACGTATGTTAAGCATGGCTTCCCATGAAATGGCCTTGTCGTGAGGGTGTTGTGGTTTAGAAAGGGGAGCAAATGCGGAGTGTTCCCGAACCGCCAACTTCAATGTGTAACTAGAACTGACGTGACCGATTATGTACAGTTTGTACCATACATACCCTTCCAGCTATAACAGGTGGTTATTTCATTTTTTTGGTTGATTCAGCAGAATTTCCAACCAAGCATGTTTAAGGGAGGGAAGACGCGCTCTTTTAAATAACGAGTCACAAATCATTGTATAGGACAATTATGGAGGGAACAACAGGTTAATCGCTAATAGGGTCAAACGAAAGCGAATGGTGCTGTCAGCGGTTCTGTCATTTAAATTTTGTATTGCTTAAAAAGTTAATACAAGTTGTAAAGTATGCTGACAAATTCTTTCTTTTTTTTAAAGTTTTTTTTTTACACGTTAAAATTTAACATTTTTTTATTTTTACCTGTAGCTACTGTAGTTAGCCTGTTTCAATTTTGTTCCATAAAGTAATGTCGATGGAAACCTACACATGTATCTCCCTGTCTATTAAATGTGGTTAGTTAGGCCTATGGTAGTGATTCTTGTGTACATTTTCGGCAAGCTTTGAATACAGAAATGGTAATAAAAAATGACCATGACTTACTTTCTGTTACATATTTCTGGACTGTGAGACATCCATACCATTTGGTTGACCCTTTCTTTTTCAATAAATTTACTACTAGTGGACTTTGTTTGCATGTCTACGGTGTCATTTGTCATTCTCACCCAATGTTTCAGCGTGTCCTTGAATGTTAAATGTAAACTTCCTCCGTGGACTAAGCCGCACAGTTGTTTGTTTTCATCGTTCTTATCTCAGACCACAATTCATAGCCGACCCCCCCCACTCCTCACCACACACACACACACACACACACACCCGCAGTCCATTTTACTCTCTTTGAACCGAACAGCGGGGAGGAAGTTTTGATAGACCGAATTAAATGGAAAGTGCTTCAGTAGCTCTCGTGATAACGGAGCTGGCAGTCTCCGTAAATGCAGTCTTTCAAATAAATAGTTTGTGAGCAGCAAAACACTTTAAAAGAACGACTCGAAACGAGTGCAGTGTGGATATAGGCCTATCACGAGTAGCCTTAGGCTTTGTGTAGACTATGGAGAGGTGCAACTCCAAATGATAACAAAGCCATCTTGAGAAAACCAGGAAGTCGCTGATTGTGCAGCAGCTGGCCTTTTAAGCCACTCGGTGATGATTGCTCCCTTCCTGATTACTCGGACATGGGCTAAAATCTCAGCTGATAATTAAATCAGAGGCATTTCTCCTGGAAAGCTCAAAACATTGATGCTGATAACAAGGTTCTGAATCTCACAGCCAGCGGAACCGGAAATCTCTTTTCCGCATTCCATGGGAGAAAACACAGAGGGCAATTTGTTCAGGCCCTTGCCCATGCATTTTTGCTGGAGTGCGCAAGCATATCATAATTTTTTACAGTTTTAAGAAGTTGTCTTAACTTGGCATTTGACTTGTGTCTGGAAAGCAGCAGTTGATCATCTAAGGGAAAAGCAATGAGGCGACCGGCCCCTGAAAACTCTTCATGGGCGGAAAGGCGCTCAACTGTGGTTTATGGTACGTATGATGCTGTATTCACGCTCGACGTTTTAATATGTGTTCTAATATCTTGACAATGTACTCCCTCCTATCTTACAACGAATTTGCCCATTCTGTGGCCCGTACCTTAAAAGGTTAACCCCTGACAATTATATGAAAACACCGGCTGGCTGTTAACCATAGTCCATATCTGTTGATTGGTTAAAAAGACAGATTGTGGTCCCTTTTAGTTAAAATCAGTCTGTTTAATGGTGAGACTGGATATGTGTCTCGTTGTTTCTGACCTGCATCATGAAAACCAAAGGGCCATGTCAGCTTTCAATCAAGGTTGCAGTTCTTCTGCTACGTTTTAAAACAACTTAACAACGATATCTCCCTCCAGCCTTGCGCTCGACAACCTTTCACACCTGGAGGATGTTGACCGTGGGTGCGGAATACGGCGCGTGGGCTCAATCTCCAGAAAGATTCCGTAGACGCCAAGCTGTGGTGTGTGACATCGATGATGAAACCGACAGTTGCGTTGACCAGGAGCCGTCATGGAGAACCGAGAATATGGATAATACACAGCAGTATTACCGAGTTTATCAACTCGGTGAGCCCGCTCCTTTCGAAGAGAGAGGCATACCACACATTATTCGGAAACACGACGTCATGAACGACACACCTTGGACCAGCAACAGGTGAGTCTGATGTCTAGAGTTTGTGGGATTCAGTGAAGACAAGTTACATGTTTGTTTGTTTTTGTTTTTCTTCTCTCAATGACAGTTAGAAATTCGTTGTTATTTGAAAGATGGTTCAAATAACATCTCGAGCCTCGATCTTTGTGGACTGAACTTTTATTAAACTGTAGTTCATTTGATTATGCTCTTGCAGTACATAATACCTACCACAAGGGGGATCACAACCACGCCGAACTGGAAACCCTCAAAAATGTAATCAAACCCAGATCGTACCAGTCCGCACCAATAGTTAAAGATGACAAATGCGTCCTCACCATTATTTTAGCGAACTCCTTTGTGCTGCTAAGTAAAGGGTGAAGGGAGGAGGATGAGATGTCCTTACCAAACCTGACACCAAACCTACACCTTGCATTGCATAGTTTACTTAGACAAATTGGATTATACTGATTTAATCCAATGCAACCTACTTAGTTTTCTAATTTACTTGTTTTATGCCTGTCAAATGGCTTCAAAAAAATAATGCTTCAAACTTGATTGGCATTAGACAGAATGTGCAGTGGCCCAGACCTGTGGCCACTGGAATGATTGTGGATTCTTGAAAGAAGCTGGCTGCATCCACGCGATCAAGCCACGCTGGAAGATACCCCCCCTCCCCCTCCTCACCCCCCCGGAGGTAAAGACGCACCCGGGCAGCTCAAACAGCCTCTGGCTCGAGCAGATAGCAGAGCGCTTCTGGAAGCGCGAGAAGTCCCTCCAGCGCTGCACCGTCAAACCCACGCTACATTATTACGAAATACGAGAATATTTATTTGGCAATATTTAGCCGTGCTGAAGCCTTGATAGAGAACTCCTTCCTAGTGAATGTTTTAGGAGAGGAATGTCGGAACATGAATTTCCAATAGATTTGCTAATTTTCTTATCAGTATTTTTTTGTTTGTCAAATGACTTGGATTTGTTATTTCGAGGGTGTAAATTTAACGTTGATCGTTCATTGTAAATGTGTTTCGTTGCACGTTGCACTAAGAATAACTTTCGTTTAGGTGCCATTTACCAATCATCTGCAAATAACCGTTAGATTATAACCCTCACATAAGTATGACGTTGACGTTGAGCGATCAACTCCACTGCCAAACCATACACTTTATATAGATTGGACTCATGAACATGTAGATTAGACTCATCAACGTCGCTTCTGTCTGTCTGTAAATAGGATATTTATAACAACAAAAAATGTTTGTTTTTTTATCATGGAAGGTTCACCTATCTCAAAATTGTATCAAGATTAATTTAGGTGAAATATACTGTTTAAATCTAATATCATAATACAATTTATCTTGGATGGACATAGGTTTGGATTGTTGCGATTGACATGGGTGTGCCTTTCAACGAATTTACGCAAAATCATCTGTTTGGCTACTCATTTCATAACAGCCGGCGCGTGCTTCTGCGCAGGTTGAGTTGTCGATAGGCTAATTTTGGTCACATGCGTTTATTTGTTCTCACCGGAGTCTGATGAATTGGTTACTTTGAAGCCTACAAGGCACGCGCTCAACCCGGAGTAGAGGATCTAAGCTCCAATTGGTTTTTTGTTGTGTTGAAGCTGTTGATATGCTACTTGAAACTCGCAAAGAAAACGGAGAGACGAGCTGACACGTTTTACCCTTCGACTAACAACATGATCTTACCAGGCGTTTTTCAACTGGTGTTGGTGTTGGCATTCACACGCTGAAAAGAGCCGTAGATGTTTTATACGAGTGACCCGCACCGTCTATCTCGGCGGAAGTAGGGGAAATGGATGTAACCTGTGGAATTATTTGGACAATGTATCGTTTAATATATTTAAGTGCATTTTACGCACATTTCGGTTGAATGCAAACTTTCTTCTGTGTCCCACCAAATGTGTTGGAGAATTGATTAAAGTAACCAGGCTGAAAGGAAAGGATATCCAAAACAGAAAAAAGCAACGTTTTTGTGTGTGTGTGTGTAAATCATCTAATTTCTCAAAGCAACCCATCTATACACACGGACCCGAGGGCTGGACAACTGTGTTTGTTGTGATGCTTCTTTCCTCTATTTTCACTGACATCGCTTTGGTTTCCCCCCGTTGGATCTGTGCGTTTCTAGAATGGCTCGCTTCGCAGAAGATCTTCCCACCCGCTATGGTGGCGGAGGCGGCGGCAGAGGAGCGCCGGGCGCCGGTAGAGGGGGCGCCCGGGTTGGCGGTGCTCCAGGCGGCCAAAGGATGTACAAGCAGTCGATGGCTCAGAGAGCCAGGACAATGGCTATATACAATCCCAACCCTGTCAAACAGAACTGCTTCACTGTCAACCGGTCCTTGTTCATCTTTCGAGAGGACAATCTTATAAGGAAGTATGCAAAGCGAATAACTGAATGGCCATATCCTTCTTGTTCAAATGCATCAATGTTATGAAGCGGTTGATCATCTATGTTTAAATTGCTCATGTCTTTTTTTTTATGTGACAAAACACTTGTGTTACCTGGGTGTCAGACGTCACCCTGTGTGTCTCTTTGACGCGTTGTGTCCATAATTTACCCCACAATGCTCGTGCCATGTTATGCCTGCCTTCTCTTCAGACAGGAAGAGATTGAAGTGTCTTTTGTCACCATGTGTCACCGTGTTTGTGTCACTGGTCAGCGATGCTGCCCATAAGAAGGATGTGTTGGATTTGTAAAGTCAAATCCAGTCAGATTTCGATTTTTTAATTAAGAGACATCATTAGCATTTTAATTTAAACACACTCACAATTCTCAATAGACCATCATGTATTTGACTCTCATCGCGGCTAAGTGGGCAGAGACGGTTAAGTGACTGACTGTGTCAGTTGCATTTAGGACATAATGAACATCGCTACACTTTTCAAATCATTATTTTGCTCTGTACAATACTTTCTACAATAGCTTCGTCCTTCATTTCAACACGTCAGTTACTCGCCAAGGTCGGTTAGCTAGTCTTTCCTACAGCTCGCAACAGGCGGTTTTTTCTTGTAGAATTGTATTGAAATATAGCGTAATGCTGATGTCTCATCCAGAATATGGTCAAGAGCACTATGTTATATTGTGTTATGACACACGTACGCTTATAGACGGGTGTGTAAAGCGCTCTTTGTGAGCTCACTGACACGCCGATTTTATGTGGTCATTGAACAGTTGTAAAACTGCTGCCGTTTCCTGCCTCCGTTTCCATGGCAAGGCGAGAGCTCGAGAAATGGGACCGCTAGTTTGAAACGCCTCGTCTTTATTCGGAGCGGCTCGAGCCCTCTCCATGGTGCTGAACTCGCCCACGCGCACCACGCCACCCCCGAACACAAACTGCCAGGCAGGAGAGCCGGAGGGCGCGTGACAAACGCGACCAGACAGCTGGATCGGCTGTGTGGGCGTCAGTTAGGGGAACATTCTCCGAAACGTAATCCAATAAGAATGGTTATCAATTTATCTGCGCCCCAAAGTTGGTACATTAAGACGTCCATGCGCTACATCATCCATTCTGGTGAGAACAGATCGCTCATGACCGACCTTTAGACGACTCAAAGGCTCCAGTTTATATTAAAGGGAGTTTTAAGCCTTATCATTTTTAATCATTTGTGACGCAGTTTCCTGTCCAAATGGCGGATTTCTGGCTTGGTTCTTGGCATTAGGGCGAGCGGTTTTCTAAAGCCTGCCTATTCCTCAACGACTAACAATCAGACAAAGCCGTCGGCCTGGGGGGAATGGCCCGGTAAAATCCGCTGTTGCAGAATGAGGCAAGCATTGAAAACGGATTGAAATGGTCACCCAACTGGAAAGACGTTGACGCTCATAACTCAGTTTTGCCCTAAGCGTTAGAAAAGCCTGCACCCTGACCGTGGGTGTGTTAAAGATATTAGCCTACTTCTACGGTCCGAATAAAGCTGGTACATATATTTTATTTTCTTAACCGTTGACCATTTCCATTCCACTTTCCACCAGTGGAACCAATTACACAAATAAGTTAACAAGAACATAGAAAACTGTGTTTCTGAAGACCAATTTACAGTAGCTATCTAATTTAACCTTTAAACCAATGCCGAAGTATCATCCAGTTTTCTAAAGCGTTAAAACGGTTCATTGTGTTTTCAACTAAAATAGAAAATCCTATTCCGGGGATCTGTTTAAAGTAATTCTTCATCAATTTGTTTTGTTTTTTAAGGTTTGTGTTATAATATCCATAAATCCGTTTGTGCTTCTTAACCCGTTAACTCCGTTCGAGTACATGATCTTGGCAACCATCATCGCCAACTGTATCGTCTTGGCTCTGGAGCAACATCTGCCAGCCAGCGACAAGACGCCCATGTCAGAGCGCCTGGTAAGAGTGTTTAACATCTCTACAGAATCATTTATGTGTAATATATAATGATATATATGTACATATATATGTATACTCACATCAATGTGTTAATTAGTACAGGAGCAAGACGGAGAGGTCAGGAGATGTAGAAAATCAGAAAGGGGAAGGGAGAGAGAGGGAGAGAGAGGGGGGAGGGTGAGAAGGGGGTAGGGGAGAGAGGGGCGGAGAGGGACAGAGCGAGAAGGGGGTAGGGGAGAGAGGGGCGGAGAGGGAGAGAGTGAAAAGGGGGTAGGGGAGAGAGAGGGGGATAGAGCGAGCAGGGGGAGGGGAGAGAGAGGGGGAGGGGGAGAGAGTGAGAAGGGAGTAGGGGAGAGAGGAGAGTGAGAGAGTGAGAAGGGTGCAGGGGTGAGAGGAGAGGGAGAGAGCGAGAAGGAGGCAGGGGTGAGAGGAGAGGGAGAGAGGGAGAAGGAGGCAGGGG
Source organism: Plecoglossus altivelis (assembly GCA_036571765.1). NCBI lineage: Eukaryota > Metazoa > Chordata > Actinopteri > Osmeriformes > Plecoglossidae > Plecoglossus > Plecoglossus altivelis. The sequence continues at coordinate 15,204,737 of BROE01000012.1, read as the reverse complement.
TGAGAGGAGAGGGAGAGAGCGAGAGCAGACCATAGTCCATAGTAATCTTAGACCATAGTAATCTTTTCATGACAGTTTGGTCCACATCTCCTTCTTATTGTTCACTTCAGCGTGAGCATCCATCACCGAAGTGAAAAGAAGCTACCAGAGAAAAGATAGGAACTCTGGTTGTTTGAGTGTTGCTAATCTGCGGAGGGATTCATTCTTCCATGGACAGAGCTCTGTAACGCCAAGACATGTCCAAGCGGTCGCCCCCCTGCCCCCCTGCCCCCTGGCCCCCCTGCCCCCCTGCCCCCCGGCCCCCTGTAACGCCAAGACATGGTCCAAGCCGGATCCGCCCCCCTGTCCCCGGCCCCCGCCCCCTGTCCCCTGTCCCCCTGCCCCCTGCCCTCCCAGCACACATCGTCATTAGTGCCTGGAAGCATGAGTGGCCCTGTGGTTCACTGTATGTTTGAGGCAGCTGAGACACACGTTCACACTGAGCGAGCTTTGATCCCCGGCCCCCCTCCCTGGCCCGCCCTCCCCTGCCCCCCACCCCGGCCCCCCTCCCCTGGCCCCCAGACTACTCACACGCGTAGCTTAAAGTGGTGTTTGAACTCTGCCAGCCGACTCGAGACGTTTAACCCTCTCCCCCCTCCTACCTCCCCCTCTCTCTCTCTCTCTCTCTCTCTCTCTCTCTCACACACACACACTCTTGCTTTCTTTCTTTCTCTCTCACTCTCTCTCTCTCACTCTCGCTTTCTACCTTTTTCTATCACTCTCTCTCACTCTCTCTTTCACTCTCTTTCACTCTCCTTCCCTCTCGTCTCATCATCTCCGAAGCCGTAAGATGGGAGAAGCAGGATAACAGGAGCGATACGGTGATGAGGGACACACGCCAACCCCCCCACCGCCCCTACACCCTTCCCCCTTCCCATCCCCTCAGCACCCAACCCTTCCCCAGCTTAGACGAGCGCCTTCCTAATTAGAAACTAAACAAGTTATTTATGAGGTGGCCTCTGTAAAGCAAAGAGACGAGTGGCGTACCCCAGATTCATGGCAGGTATTTAGCCTCTGTCCTCTCTAGGGGGGCGACCCTACACTTCCCTGCTAAGCAGTGGAAACAGTGCGTGCATTATTCATGAGCGTTTCAGATCGCTACATTCTATATGTTAACACGTGACCTACAGCCCCACGCCGCCTGTCTGCTTGCTCGCCATGCAAGCCTGTGCTCGGTTTATCGCTCCTCTCTCTCTGGATCGCACTGATCTACTCATATTTCAGTCGCGTCGTCTGCCATTATTATTATCCACGCGTTAAAGTCTGCGGCTACTTTTGGGACGACTGTTTTATCCGGTCTTGCAAAGGGAGCCTGGGTCTTCTCCATAAGGGATCGAGGAATAGATTCCAGTATTGTTTCTTTAACTGTATCACACGAAACCAAACCCATCCACAATTGGCACCAGTTCTTTTTTTTGGGGGGGGGTCAGATCCTGCCAGACTCATTTGATTGATGGTGGAGGGTGTTGGGGGAGGGGCTTGGGTAGGGAAGGAGATCTGGTGAGAGAGAGAAGGAGAGAGAGAGGAGGAGAGGGAAGAGAAGAGAGAGAGAGAGGAGGAGAGACAGAGAGAGAGGGATAAAGGTGGAGAGAGAGGAGGAGAGAGAGGGGAGGAGAGGGAGAAGGAGAGAGGAGGAGGAGAGGGAAGAGGAGAGGGAGTTGGAGAGAGAGGAGGAGAGAGAGAGAGAAGGATAGAGATGGAGAGGAAGGAGGAGGAGAGAGAGGAGGAAAGGGAAGGAGTGAGAGACGAGGAAAGAGAAGGAGAAAGAGGGGAGGAAAGAGAGGAGGAGGAGAGAGAAGGAGAGGGAAGGGGTTGTCTGAAGGTAGAGATACTCTCTGCTAGAACTCGGAGGTCCTCCTGACATTTACTGGAGACGAAGTTTAAAAAAAAAGTGTCAAATCATACATTCCTGACCTAATGAGGAGTAAATAAACAAGCGATTCAGAGTTAGAACTGATAGCATTTGAAATGACTTGTTATTTATGGTTTCCTGTGGAAGCCATGACTGTAACTGTTAGATTTGAGGTATCATATCTTCTCCTGAACATTGGTGAGGAAAGAAGACTCCATTCTGACTGTGTTCTTATCACAGGAGAGAGATAGAAGTCTGATCCTCAACGTGTTTTATTCACGTTGGCTGGAGAAATGAAAGAACCCATCTCTCTCGTTTTATCCCCCGCTCACTCTCGCCGCTCTCTCTCTTCCCTCTCGCCCCTCTCCCTCCCCCCCCCTCGCCTCCCCCCTTCTCCCGCTCTCCCCCTCTCTCTCCCGTCTCTTCTCCTGCTCGGGTTTCGTCATCTCCCTCTCCTCCCCTCTCTTTCTCCCCCCCCTTCTCTCTCTCTCACTACCCTCTCCACTCTCTCTATGCTTCATTACCCAGTCTCTTACTTCTAACAAAAAGTTCCCCCTCTCTCCACAGGACGACACAGAGCCCTACTTTATTGGAATATTTTGTTTTGAGGCTGGCATTAAGATCATCGCCCTGGGCTTCGCTTTTCACAAAGGCTCCTACCTCCGCAACGGCTGGAACGTAATGGACTTTGTGGTCGTCCTGACTGGGTGAGTCTGCTGGCCTCTGGGGCAGGAGGGGGGGAGGGTGTGGGGCAGGAGAGGGGGGGGTCAGGGGGATGAGGGCGACGTGGAAGAAACGCTAGATGTGCGTGTTTGTGTGTCGTGTTTTTTTTTTGTTTGTGCCTGTGTGTACTTGTTTGTTTGTGAGTCTTTGTGAGTGTGTGTGTGTTTGTGAGTGTGTGTGAACGTTTGGGAGAGGGACTGTGTGTGTTTGGGAGAGTCACTGTGTGTGTTTGGGAGAGGGAGAGTGTGTGTTTGTGAGCGAGAGTGTGTGTTTGGGAGAGTCACTGTGTGTGTTTGGGAGAGGGACTCTGTGTTTGGGAGCGTAACTGTGTGTGCTTGGGAGCGTAACTGTGTGTGTTTGGGAGTGAGAGTGTGTGTTTAGGAGAATCACTGTGTGTGCTTGGGAGTGAGTGTGTGTGTTTGGGAGTGAGAGTGTGTGTTTGGGAGTGAGTGTGTGTGTTTGGGAGTGAGAGTGTGTGTTTGGGAGTGAGAGTGTGTGTTTGGGTGTGAGTGTGTGTGTTTGGGTGTGAGTGTGTGTGTTTGGGAGAGGGACTGTGTGTAACATAGTTTGGGGTCGTTCTGACTCTCAAAGTTAACCTTAAAGGACCTTAAGATGTCGTAGGTCAACCCCCCCCCCCCCACCCTTCTACATTGCTTTTAGGTAGACATGTCTGGTCATAGTCATACACACACACAGTCATATATACACACAGTCATGCGCACACACACACACACACACACACACACACTCAGCCAGCGGGCTGTGGGCTGTGGGTCAGGCTGATACTGGAGCCTGAGTAAAAGACTGGCTCAGGTAAACACTCGTGGACAGGTAAACACTTGTGGACAGGTAATCACTCGTGGACAGGTAAACACTCCTGGACAGGTAATCACTCGTGGACAGAACAAGGCTTTTACTTGGTGAGTATGTAGGTTGTGAGGTATTAAAGGCTGAGGCAGCGTTGGGGTGTGATGGAGCAGCTTTCGTGAGGACTTCACAAGAGCCCGGACGACCCTGGTGTTGGTGGTCGTGTAGTGTTGACTTCAAGCGGTGGTTTGTATTCTTGTATTGGTGTGGACGAGTGCTCTGCTGATGTTTGTTACTGAGCTCTTCACATGGCGAGGAGCTGGAGCTGTCGGGGGGCGTGGCTGACGGGGTCTGTGGCAGGGGGAGGGGCTTGGCAGGGGTGTGGCAGGGTGTGGCAGGGGGAGGGGCTTGGTGGGGCGTGGCAGGGTTTGGCAGACGGGAGGGACGTGGCAGGTGTGTGGCAGGGTGTGGCAGAGGGGAGGGGCTTTGTAGGGGAGTGGCAGGGTGTGGCAGGGGGCGTGGTAGACCTCGTCTCGCCAGGCAGGCTGTCTGTGTTCTAGGTGTACTTTTCTCTTCTTTTTGCTCTTGCCTGTGATAACCTTTGCCTGTGATAGCATTTGCCTGTGATAACCGTTGCCTGTGATAACCTGCGCCTTTGCCTCATGAAATGTACGTGTGGCAATATTGTGTGTTGGGCTGGTGTTATAAGCAGTGTGGGTGGGATTTATGAGGGAAATAATGATTGTTCCAGGAAGTCGATAAACAAATAAATCAACAAGAGAAGGAAAAGAAATTGAGATGAGGCACTGCCGGTGATGAGGGAGATGGGGGGAGAGACAGGGGGAGGAGAGGGGGCCGGGTGGGGGAGAGAGAAAGGGGGAGGAGAGGGGGCTGGGTGGGAGAGAGGAGGAGAGAGAGGGTTTAGGAGAGAGGTGTATACACTCTCTTTCTGTATTTTCGAATCACCTTCCTGTATTTTCCTGTATAAACTCTCTTCCTGTATTTTCGAATTCACCGTGCATCACTGGTTATTCACAGTGGACCCTACACTGCCCTGACCAGGGGCTAGACCTGTCCAGACCTCTTAATGAAAAAGGGTAAATAATAGTATTGCTCTGAACCATGCCAGACCTTTAATCTATCCCAATCAGACATCCCTAGCTGCTAATAAGAGAATCAATCTGCCCAGGGTGCCAAAAAGGCTGATCAATCGAGCACAGAGTTAGCGATTCTGGGCAGGGAAACAGGAGAGCAGAGCCTTAGTTAGTTCCCCCGGAAGCGACTGACGTCCCGTCTGACAAGGTGAAGAACCGCTCAGAATCTAGATCAAATCAGAAGGAGGAGTATATTATTAGACGTTTGCACTCGTCAATACCAGAGGTCTCATTAAGTTGAGCCAATAATGGGTTCAGAAATAATATAGCTCTCTTGAAACCGGGAGTCTAGTGGAGTGGGTGTGTGTGTGTGTGGGTGTGGGTGCGTGTGTGGGTGGGTGTGCGGGTGGGTGGGTGTGGGTGGGTACATGTGTGTGGGTGTGGGTGTGGGTGGGTGGGTGCGTGCACCGCATGTGGGTAGCACTTAGGTGTGTCTGTGTGAGTGAGCGATGTGTGTGCCGGTGTAGTGTGTGTGTGTGGATGTGTGTGTGTTAGAGCATGAGAGTGTGTTACAGTGAGTGTACGTGCGTGTGTGTGTTTGAGTGTGTGTGTGTTAGATCATGTGTGTGTGTGTATTAGAGTGAATATTTGTCTCTGAGTGTGTGTTGCAGTGAGTGTATGTGTGTGTGTTAGAGCATGTGTGTTAGAGCGTGTATGTGTGTTAGAGCGTGTGTGTGTGTTAGAGCGTGTGTGTGTGTGTGTGTTAGAGCGTGTATGTGTGTGTGGGTGTGTATGTGTGTGTGTGTGTGTGTGTTAGAGCATGTGTGTGTGTGTTAGAGCGTGTACAGTATGTGTGTGTGTGTGGGTGTGTGTGTGTGTGTGTTAGAGCATGTGTGTGTGTTTGAGCGTGTACAGTATGTGTGTGTGTGTGTGTGTATATGTGTGTGTGTGTTAGAGCATGTGTGTGTGTTTGAGCGTGTACAGTATGTGTGTGTGGGTGTGTGTGTGTATATGTGTGTGGGTGTGTGTTAGAGCATGTGTGTGTGTTTGAGCGTGTACAGTATGTGTGTGTGTGGGTGTGTGTGTGTTAGAGCATGTGTGTGTGTTTGAGCGTGTACAGTATGTGTGTGTGTGTATATGTGTGTGTGTGTGTGTTAGAGCATGTGTGTGTGTTAGAGCATGTGTGTGTGTTAGAGCATGTGTGTGTGTTTGAGCGTGTACAGTATGTGTGTGTGTGGGTGGGTGTGAAGCATGCAGCAACTGGAACATCTACTACAATCATTAGTCCAACGCTTCAAAGATGTTTATGAGATAGCTAAGTAGCTGTCTAATCCGTGTACATCAGAGGATAAACTCAAATGTGCGGTTCGTAATTGCTCTTCTTCCTGGAAATATTTCAAGAACAATTTAGATTTTGAATTGTTTTGTCCAGGTTTAACTGCTAACCTCAAGTTAGCTCCTCGGCTAACTGTCACTTCCCCTGGAAGCTCCTGAGAAAGCAAGCCTGGCCTGTTGTTTAGGATCGGGGGTTTGATGTCCAAGTCAAATCACTGTAAGTGGTCTGAGAGAGAGACCTTGCTCGAATGCTTTTGACTTCAAAGTGTCGATTTTTTTCAATGCCACATCTTTTTCATGTGTCTTTCATGTGATATGGCCTCCACAATGGCAGGCTTCAAAGTGGTCTCGCGGAGAGGAGCGGGGAGGGTCTCTCTAACGGGCGGACGGAAGATTGCAGCCTTTGAACGCAGGCCAAAAACACGTCTTGTCTGCTCGGCTAATGCTGTTGCTCTTGTGACGGTCTACACATGTGCGTGTTTGGACACGTGTCCGTGTTTGGGGAAAGAGGCGTGTGTGCTTGTTTTGTACGTGCTGTGCTGTTATGTGTGCGTGTGTCTACATGCTTATTTACTGTATGAGTAGCTAGCCTGACCTGAAGTCCATGTTGAATAGATGATTACTCTGATTGCGACCATATGTCGTCGTTGAATTTCACCCTTCAGCTGCCCGTCCTCCTTCTTCCCTTCCTCCTCCTCCTTGGCTCCCTTCTCCTTCTCTCCCTCCTCCTCCATATCTCCCTCCTTCTCTCCCTCCTCCTCCTTCTCTCCCTCCTCCTCCATATCTCCCTCCTTCTCTCCCTCCTCCTCCTTCTCTCCCTCCTTCTCTGCCTTCTCCTCTCCCTTCGCCTCCGCCTCCTTCTTCCCCTCCTCGCCCAACTCTTCTTACTCTTCCTCCTCCTCCTCCTCTCCCTCCTCCTCCTCTTTACTCCTGAGTTTCAGCAGGACATTTCAAACAGGCTCCTGATAGAAGCGCTGCCGTGGGCTTTGAGGGGACGTTAAAAGGTGCACTCTTCACCTGAGAGGTGTGTGAGAGAGACGAGTAGAGAGCAAAGAGTCCCTCTCTGACATCCCTCGCCCTCACTCCCTCCCTCCCTCCCTCCCTCCCTCCCTCCCTCCCTCCCTCCCTCCCT
>BROE01000012.1:15185380-15197701 GCA_036571765.1 Plecoglossus altivelis | reverse complement strand
TACTCTGGCAGAGTTGACAACGTCGGAACTGTTAATGGCCCTATGAGGCAGTAGAGGCCGTTTGGAAAGGATTTGGCAGTTAGTCGGTATAGGAGCACCGATTTGTTGCTGGTGTGAAATGCTGAAGGCTTCCTGATGGAAAACTTAGAATGCGCTGCCGATAGGGCCCTGTTGATGGGGGACGTTCAGGTGCACTCTCACCGTGAGAGGTTGTGTGTGGACCACCAAGGTTGAGCGAGTAGAGAGCAAAGGAAGAGTCTCCCACATCCGTGCCCCTAGGACCCATCTCAACCTCACAATCTCCTGTCTACGTACGCATCCTCCCTGCCATCTTCGATGCTCCCATGCGCCTGCACCCCGGCATACCCTCCCCACCTCTCCCTCCACTCCACACCATCGCGTCCTACATGCACTCAGTTCAACCCTCCACTGCCCATCCGCCCTCCTCGGTTCGCGCTCCCGTGCCTCTCTCGTCCAGCGCTTCTAAGATAAACCCTCCTGCCCCCTCTCCTTCCATCCCCTCCCTACTCCCAGCCTCCCACCCAGCTCCCCAACCCCGCCTACCTAGCTTCCCTCCAAGCTGCCCGTGCTTTCCGGTTCCTTCCAAGTGCCTATCCTCCTCACGCATCTCTCCGTGTACCCCCTTCGACCCGTCCCAAGACCCATCCCCTCCACTCTCCTCGGCGGCTCCCTCCCTCCCTCCTTCCCTCCACCCTCCCTCCTCCCCAGCGCATTGGCCATCCGCCCATCAGACACAGGGAACGCCAAGCGAATCCACTTTATCCAAACCCTCCAGTGTTTATATTGCTAACCAAAGTGAAGAAACATTACTGTGAGAATGGGAATCTTGAGTGATTGCCACCCAGCGCAGCTTCTGCTGGAAAGGCATCGTAACGATTACACCGCCACCCCGATCCTCACATCAACATACTAATCCCAGCTGGTATCTGAAATTATCTTCATCAGACGAGCCACTCGCTGTAGCTGTGTTCCCGAGGTCTCCACAGTCTCCACCCTGGTGATGTTATTAATCGACAGCCAAACCAATCGTAGACATAAGATCGAGACCCAAGGCTAAATGGACTGAGGTGCGATCTCCTGAGAAAGCCAGAGAGCTAAAGGTGGTGGACTGGAAGTAGGAGACGGAATGACGAGGACTGAGGGCTGAGGCGTGATGCAGATAGCCGAGGTAGAGAGGCTGGAAGGTAGAGGCTGGAGGCTGAGGGTGGTGGGATAGAGGGTAGAGGCTGGAGGTTGAGGGTGGACTGGAAGGTCGAGGCTGGAGGCTGAGGGCGTGGGCTGAAAGGTAGAGGCTGGAAGGTCGAGGCTGGAGGCTGAGGGTAGTGGGCTGGAGGGTAGAGGCTGGGGGCTGAGGGCTGTAGGAGGGAGGCTGGAGTGGCTGCTGACAGTGGGAGTGCGTCTCGCCTGTCTGCCTGCTCCTGCTGCCCTCAGGAGGGCTGATCCTCCATCGCTCCTGGAAGGCTGGGAGGGCCGCTGGTCTCTCCTCCTCTCTGAAGCCAGCAGCGCCTCCTGCCAGTCAGAAAGCCAGGAGAGACCCAGGGGGAACGACAACGCTCTCTCTTTCTCCTTTTACTCACTTTTTTGCTTGTACTGTCTCTTTCTCTCTTTCTCCGCTTTTGTCTTTCATCCATTCCCTCTCCCTTTGCCCCTCTCTCTCTCTCTCAGGCTCTCACTCTCTCTCTCTCTCTCTCTCTCTCTCTCTCTCTCTCAGGCTCTCACTCTCTCTCTTCCTCTCCTTTTCTATTTTTCTTCCTCTTCTTTCAGTCTGTTCTTCACTCTGTCGCCCACTCTTTCTCTCGTGCTCTGTTTCTCTCTCTCTCGCTCGTGTTCTTTCTCCCTCTCTGGCTTTGTCTCTCTTCCTCTCTCGCCCACTGTCTCCCTTGCTCTCTCCCTCTCTGGATCTTTGTCTCTCTCCCCTCTCTCTCTCTCTCCCTCGCTCTCTCCCTCTCTGGCTCTTTGACTCTCTCCCCTCTCTCCCTCCCTTGCTCTCTCCCTCTCTGGATCTTTGTCTCTCTCCCCTCTCTCTCTCCCTCGCTCTCTCCCTCTCTGGCTCTTTGTCTCTCTCCCCTCTCTCCCTCGCTCTCTCCCTCTCTGGCTCTTTGTCTCTCTCCCTTCTCCCTCCCTTGCTCTCTCCCTCTCTGGCTCTTTGTCTCTCTCCCCTCTCTCTCTCCCTCCCTCTCTCTCTCCCTCCCTTGCTCTCTCCCTCTCTCTATAGTCTACCCTCCTCGCATGTCTCTATTTCATCTCATTCATACCAGTTTATTCATTAACATTCATTTCAGCGTCACCAGGAGTCCTTTCACTGTGAGACTCTCCATTCAGAAGTGTCCTTTCTAGGAAAGGAGCTGTGCGTTCTACATGATGAGAGAGACAGTGGGAAGAGAGCGAGAGGAGAGGAAGAGAGGGAGAGGGGAGAGAGAGGGGGGAGATAGAGGAAAGAGAGAGGGGGTAGTGGGGGAGAGGGAGAGGGGGGAGAGAGGGAGTAGAGAGAGAGAGAGGGAGAAGAGGGAGAGGGGAGAGAGAGGGAGTAGAGAGGGAGAGAGAGAGCGAGTAGAGAGAGAGAGGGGGGAGGGAGAGAGGGAGTAGAGAGAGAGAGAGGGAGAACGAGGAGAGGGAAGAAGGGGATAGAGAGGGAGAGAGAGAGCGAGTAGAGAGAAGAGGGAGGGAGGAGAGGAAGTAGAGGAAAGAGTGGGAAGAGAGAGAGGAGAGAGAGAGGAGAAGAGGGAGGGGGAGAAGAGAGGGGGAGAAGAGAGGAGTAGAGAGAGAGGGGGGGAGGAAGAGGAGTAGAGGAGGAAGAGAGGAGTAGAAGAAGAAGGGCAGGAGAGAGAGTAGAGAGAGAGTGGGGAGGAGAGAGGAGTAGAGAAAAAAGGGCATACCTGGAATCAGATTCAAACCTCTGGCTCTTCATAAAGACACGCTGCCACGTAAATGCGGCCATACAAGAATCTACGGCAGTGTGACATGAGCCACTCACATCCCAAGGCACTTCACCATTACCTCTAATAACCAGGCTCTTGTTCTTTACTGACTCATAAAACGGCCCCAGGACCTGTGAGGCCCACGTGATGCCGTAGAAAAGCGTTCAGACCAGGAGGCCCCTCCCCCAGACGTCTAACCAGGCTGTTAAGATCCTCTCAGGAGAGCACTAAACACCTGAGCTATATGTTCCACACCGGACTGGTAAATGCTGGTTGTTCTGCCTTTCGATGGAAAGGTTTGCTGTTTCCTATTATGTTCTCCATCCCCCTGTGTGTCTAGGATAGAGAGGCAGCGAGGCAGCTGCCACTGCCTCCACTGTGCTGAAGACCAGAGAGCAGAGACAGAGGTGGGCTGTGGGCTGGATTGAACCGTTTTGAACCATCAGACACAAGGGGTCTGTTCTATTTTCACTTTGCTGGGTGTGCCAGTCCCTCTAGATGTGAGTCTCTACAGGTGTGAGTCTGGCAGATGAGACTCACCTGGGACACACATTGACAGTCTCATCCACCACACACACACACACACACACACACACACAAACTCTCATCCACACTAACTCACTCACATACTCACTCAAATACTCACTCGCTCATCTGCTCGTCAGATTGTCAAACACCCACCCCGCACCGCATGCACACACACACACACACACACACTTTCATCCCTGCAATCACACACACACATGCACACACGCAAACATTGACACAAACACAGTCTGTAAATATTAATCAAGCCTCTGTTAATGTTTAACCCAGACAGACTCGCCTTCCCAACAGAAGGAGCTATTAGACCAGGGTCCCTGTGTTGATGTCTACAGACCCTCACCCTGGGATGACTGCCCCCTGGTCCCCCTGGGATGACTGCCCCCTGGTCCCCCTGCCCCCCTGGTCCCTTGGTCCCCTGGTCCCCTGGCCCCCTGCCTCCTAGTCCCCCTTGCTCCTTCACATCCCCCTGCCTCCTGGTCCCCATACCCCTCCTGCCCCCTGGTCCTCCTGCCCCCTGGTCCTCCTGCCCCCTGGTCCTCCTGCCCCCTGGTCCTCATGCCCCTCCTGCCCCCTGCCCCGCTGCCTCCCTGGCCTCCTGCCCCCTGCCCCTCCTGCCTCCGTGTTCCTCCTACCCCTCCTGCCCCCCTGGTCCCACCGCCCCCCAGCACCAGACCACCAGCCCGTTGCCACCTGGCATGTAGCAGGATAAACAAAACACTAAACCAAGTGTGGAGGTGTTACTGAGTCCTCCCCCGCTCACCTCTCTGACATCAGTCCTCCCAGGCCAGATGGTGTCCGGCCTCTCTCCCTGTGCTTTCTGAATCTCTCTCTCCCACTCTCTCTCCCTGTGCTTTCTGAATCTCTCTCTCTCCCACTCTCTCTCTCCCTGCGCTTTTTGAATCTCTCTCTCCCACTCTCTCCCTGCGCTTTCTGAATCTCTCTCTCCCACTCTCTCCCTGTGCTTTCTGAATCTCTCTCTCTCCCACTCTCTCCCTGTGCTTTGGGAATCTCTCTCTCCCACTCTCTCCCTGTGCTTTGGGAATCTCTCTCTCCCACTATCTCTCTCCCTGCGCTTTCTGAATCTCTCTCTCCCACTATCTCCCTCCCTGCACTTTCTGAATCTCTCTCTCCCACTATCTCCCTCCCTGCACTTTCTGAATCTCTCTAACCCACTCTCTCTCCCTGCGCTTTGCGATTCTCTCTCTCTCTTTCACTCACTCGCTCTCTCTCTCCCTGCTCTTCCTGATTGTCTCTCGCTCTCTCCCTGTGTGGGTCTTACAGAGGATCTTAAGGGCGTGTTTGTCGGTCTGACATTGACCTGCACCAGGACAGACGCGCCCATGTTGTGACCAGACTGTCCCTCACCTTCCAGGGCTGTTTGACGTCTGTGACGTCTCTTGTTCCTCCGTGACTCATCCGTCCCCACGAGCCCGATGACTCTGTGTCACTTACAGGATGGAGAGGTCGATGTGACGTCATTTCCTGTTGTTGAACCTGAGAACTGAGGTTGATTCTGAGAGCTCTGGAGGCGACCAGTTCCTCAGGTTTTTAATGACGTCAGGACTCGGAGCGCTAGTTTAATATTGACTTGTAGTACGTGCAGGCTCGCATGTACACACTCATTCAGTACACACACAGACACATGCATAGAATACACAAACACACACATTCATAGAGTTCACACACACACACACACACATTCATACAGTTCACACACATGCATAGAACACACATAAACACACACATGCATACATACATACATACATACATACATACATACATACATACATACATACATACATACATACATACATACATACATACATACACACAGATTTTCCAGCCGTCAGCTGCTGTGTAGTGTGTCTGAAGACTCTACTGTCAGTGCTGTGTCTCTGAAGATGCTACTGTCAGTGCTGTGTGTCCCTGAAGACGCTGCTGTCAGTGTTGTGTGTCTCTGAAGATGCTGCTGTCAGTGCTGTGTCCCTGAAGACGCTACTGTCAGTGCTGTGTGTCCCTGAAGACGCTACTGTCAGTGCTGTGTGTCCCTGAAGACGCTGCTGTCAGTGCTGTGTGTCTCTGAAGACGCTACTGTCAGTGTTGTGTGTGTCTGAAGACGCTACTGTCAGTGCTGTGTGTGTCTGAAGACGCTACTGTCAGTGCTGTGTGTCCCTGAAGACGCTACTGTCAGTGCTGTGTGTCTCAGAGGATGCTGCTGTCAGTGTTGTGTGTCCCTGAAGACGCTACTGTCAGTGCTGTGTGCCCCTGAAGATGCTGCTGTCAGTGTTGTGTGTCCCTAAAGACGCTGCTGTTAGTGCTGTGTGTCCCTGAAGACGCTACTCTCAGTGCTGTGTGTCTCTGAAGATGCTGCTGTCAGTGTTGTGTGTCTCTGAAGATGCTGCTGTCAGTGTTGTGTGTCCCTGAAGACGCTGCTGTCAGTGCTGTGTCTCTGAAGACGCTGCTGTCAGTGCTGTGTGTGTCTGAAGACGCTGCTGTCAGTGCTGTGTGTCTCTGAAGACGCTGCTGTCAGTGCTGTGTGTTCCTGAAGACACTTCTGTCAGTGCTGTGTAGTGTGTCCCTGAAGACGCTGGCTGCTGTCAGTGTTATGGTCATGCATGATCGAATGTGCTGCTTGTCATTTTCCTGAGAGCAGAAATCCAAGAAAAGAAGCTGGACGCTGGACTGGCAGCTTTCTCTTCATGCAAGACCGCTTTCAGGCTAATTACAATGAAGGATTTGGGGTATTATTATTAAACAGCAGTAATTACTCTAGCATAACTATTTTCTTCTCCAAATTATGATTTTGCTGTAGTCAGTCACCACGGATCAGCAGATTGTTATCTTAATTGAACACCGTACTACGCAACGGCGGTCTGAGGAAATAGTTTGCCTCTGAGCGTCTGCTTGTCGTGTGCCCGACCAGAACCATACAGAACTGGAGGGGTCTTTTTCTCTGTCTTTTCTTGCTACCAAACGGTCATGTATGGACAGCTAGAAACACAAACCAGATGTAACGGTTTTAATGCCTGACCTGTCAAAGCTGAACTAATGGTTGTGATTCAAGGCACGACTCAATTTGCTATGGTGACAAGCTGTCAATCACCCTGACAGACTATTTAAAGTGGTGAAAAGCCGCCAAGGCATGGCTGTCAGGTGGACTTGAAGTTGCAGAGTAGAATCAGGAAGTAACATGGGAGGGAACAGGAAGCTGCTGTGTGAAAGCAGGAAAAAACATGAGGGAACAGGAAGCTGCTGTATGGAAGCAGGAAGTAACATGAGAGGGAACAGGAAGTTGCCTGTCTGGGGGACAGGAAGCTATTGTACAGATGCAGGAAGTGCTGTCTGGTAGACAGGAAGCTACTGTACATCAGCAGGAAATATTGTCAGAGGGAACAGGAAACTATAGATGCAGAAAAAGGCACCTCACCGATCCAGTGAATCCGTCTCCAGCCAGACTCTTCACAGATTGACTGGCCAGCTAACCAGGCAGCTGTGAGTCACAAAGCCTGCTCTGCGATCTGCCGCTTAACATTCATGGATGCCCACCACCACATCTCTCCACCAATCACGCGAGTCCTGGCTCCCAGCAGGAACAAACACGACTCGGCCAATTGGCTGCTTCTGGCTGAGAGCTGAGCCCAGCCCCTGTTTATCTCGTAGGGGGAAGAGATCTCAGGCACTGATATCTGATTTATTTTTTGGACAAGGCCTTTAACAAAACGTCTCAACACGATTATGGTATTTTAATGTGTTTTTTTTAAGACGTTTGAGAAGAGAGATGATGGGTGTCACTGGAAGTGGAGCAGGTCCTCTGATTCGCCTGATGTGTCTCACCTCAGGCCCCTCAGGGCCCCCTCAGGCCCCTCAGGTCCCCCTCAGGGCCCTCAGGGTCAACATGATCCACAGGACCTGGAAAAAAGCGGAACCCAAACTATGAACCCAGAACACCTGATGCTCCAGTCCTGCTCCCTTCCTGGGGGCGTGACCACGATCTCCTTACGTCTCCACCAAGAGATCCAGGCTACCCCGTGGGCAGAGAGAGTCTAGGCAGAGAGGAGAGGGTCTTGAGGGGACAGGAGGTGAGGGCAGAGGGGGTTCAAGGGTAAGACAGGTGAGGGGTGTATGTAAGACACAGTGAAAACACTTCCTGTTGTTTTCCAGTCCTTCCGATTCATTAGATGAATCTCCCCTTCCCTCTCCTTCCCTCTCCTTCGCTCCTCCCTTCACTCCTCTCTTCACTCCCCCCCTCCTCATCTCTTCTCCTTTCGTTTCGCCTCAGTGGAGACCTGTTCGGTTCACCCATCCCTGTGCCTGGATGCCCTTGCTCTGTAGTGTACCTGAGAGAGAGAGAGGGGTGGGGGGAGAGGGAGGAGGTGTGGGACAGAGGGGAAGAGAGGAGGAGAAGGGGAGTTATAAGGAGGGAGAGAGAGATACAGAGAGGGGGACAGAGAGGGAGAGGGGAGAGAGACAGAGAAAGGGGGAGAGAAACAGAGAGATGGGAGAAAGAGGGTGTTCAAGAGCGAGAGGAAGACAGAGAACGAGGAGAGAAGAGCTGGATGGAATGCAAGAACAGGGAGAAAGTGAGGGGCAGAGAGAGAGGGAGTGAAAGGGAGGGAGGAGGAAGAGGAAGAGTGAGCATGTGGAGAGAGAGAGAGAGGAGGAAGACTGAGTGGATGTGGAGAACATGAGTGGAAGACGGAATGAAGCAACACGAGGGAGAACATGAAGGAGAGGGAGGGTGAGACTGCTGTCACTGGGAGCACGGCTACAGAGAGAGAGAGAGACATAGAGAGCAAGACATAGAGAGACAGAGAGAGAGAGAGAGACATAGAGAGATAAACAGAGAAACAGAGAGAGAGAGAGAGAGAGAGACAGAGAGCAAGACATAGAGAGACAGAGAGAGAGAGACATAGAGAGATAAACAGAGAAACAGAGAGAGAGAGAGAGACGTAGAGAGAAACAAAGAGAGACAAAGAGATATACAGAGAGCGAGAGAGGTGAAAAGAGGTGATTGGAAGATGTGGACTAGCATGACAAAAAGATGAAATGTGTTTGTGTGAGGTAGGGGGAGGGAGGGGACATGGAGGGGGAGGGAACGTGGGAGGAGAATGCAGGGAGGGGAGGAAATTGGAAAGGAACGAGGAGGGAACGTAGGAGGAGAGAGTAGGGAGGGGAGGGGAGGAAAGGGGAGGGAACATGGGAGGGGAGAGCAGGGAGGACGAGATGGGCGTCTCTTCCTGCATCAGCTTGTTATGCTGTGAAGGTATTGATCCAGGACACGGGGGGCTATGGATGAGAACTTCCCCTGTTGCCCTCCACACAGCCTGGGTACACGGGCTCCAGGGTCCAGCCTGGACGGACGCCAAGGTGGAGGGGATGTTGGGTGGGTGTAGCGGTGCTGATGTTGGTGGGTGGTGATGATGATGGTGTTGATAGTGATGGTGGTGATGGCATAATGGGAGTGTGGAAGGGGGGGGGGGGGAGAATGAGGGTAGTTGTGTGTATGTCTGAAGGAAAGAGGGGGGGCTTATGGTACATCATCGCCTCTTCGGCGGTTTAAGATCAGACTGACTGGCTGCCTGGTGATCTGGCTAACTGGCTATCAGGCTAACTGGCTACCTGGCTATCAGACTAACTGGCTACCTGGCTGACTGGCTATCAGACTAACTGGCTATCACACTAACAGGCTAACTGGCTATCAGACTAACTGGCTAACTGGCTATCAGACTAACTGGCTATCACACTAACAGGCTAACTGGCTATCAGACTAACTGGCTGACTGGCTATCAGACTAACTGGCTATCAGACTAACTGGCTGACTGGCTATCAGACTAACTGGCTAACTGGCTATCAGACTAACTGGCTATCAGACTAACTGGCTATCAGACTAACTGGCTATCAGACTAACTGGCTGACTGGCTATCAGACTAACTGGCTGACTGGCTATCAGACTAACTGGCTGACTGGCTATCAGACGAATTGGCTAACTGGCTATCAGACTAACTGGCTATCATACTAACTGGCTATCAGACTAACTGACTATCAGACTGACTGGCTATCAGACTAACTGGCTGACTGGATGACTGGCTATCAGACTAACTGACTATCAGACTAACTGGCTATCAGACTAACTGACTATCAGACTAACTGGCTGACTGGCTATCAGACTAACTGGCTATCAGACTAACTGGCTGACTGGCTATCAGACTAACTGGCTATCAGACTAACTGACTATCAGACTGACTGGCTATCAGACTAACTGGCTGACTGGCTATCAGACTAACTGGCTGACTGGCTAACAGACTAACTGTTGACCACCTGACCCGCCCAGCAAGCCTGTTCACATGCTGAGTCTGTCCTTCACACACGCGTGGCCACTGGATGGCTGCTGTGGAACTGTATCCCCATGCCTGTCTAGGCTGTCAGGGATACACACGCACGCACGCACACACACGCACGCACGTGCACACACACACACACACACACACACATGCGCGCACACACACATACACACATGCACACGCTTTGCCGTTGTCTAAAATTGAATGTGAAGCATCCAGGGAGAATGGAGCTGGAGAGAAAATCTGCTGCTCAGTTTAGAGAAGGAGAGAGAGAGTGAAAGAGAGGGGGGAGGGGAAGAGAGAGGAACAGAGGGAGAGGGAGGGAGGGAGGGAGGGAGAGAGAGAGGGGAGAGAAAGAGGGAGAGAGGAGAGAGGGATAGAGAGGGAGAGGGAGAGAGGGAGAGGGAGGAAGAGAAAGAGAAAGAGGGTGAGAGAGAGACTGAGATGAAAAGAGAGAGGAAAAGAGGAGAGAGAGGAAGACAGAGAGATAGATAGGGGAGAGAGATCGAAAGAGGAAGAGAGGAAAGGGAGAGAGAGGTAGAGAAAGAGAGAGAGGTAGAGAAAGAGAGAGAGAGAGGGAGGGGAGAGAGAGAGAGAGAGAGAGAGAGAGAGAGAGAGGGAGGGAGAGTGAGGGGTGAGAGCTTTCTGTTTTAATGGCTTAAAACAACATTATCGTAACGTACCTTAAACAAACAAAACCCTTGATTCTTTTTTTCAATCATTTGTTTTGTAACCCGTCCAGCTTATAGCTTTCCAGGTCTTGGGACGTCAGGACATCATCCTCGTCTCTCGTGTCCTGTCTGTCTATCCTCTGGTTCAATCTCCAGGGGGGATAGCAATAAGGACTGTAAAGGGCCTTTCAGTCACCATGGCAATCGATTTACCACTATACATCCATGCTGTATGTGTATGTAAGTGTACAGAAATGTGTGTGTGTGTGTGTGTGTGGTGGGGGGATGAAAATGTAGTACGATAACGCGCATCCAATCAGAGAGCGTAAGGAGAACAACCGCTAACGACGATGTCGGACGGGTTGCCAGATCTGGAGGCGTTCATGTTGGGGTTGCCAGATTGGGGCCCCCATTTAATGCTTTGGAATGGGAGGTTTTCGTGAGCATCTGGGATGATTCCTAGGGTGTGTACAGAGGTGTGTGGTGCTGGGGGGGGGGGTCTAGAGGGGGGTGGAGGTGTGGAGGGGGGCCCTCACAGCTCTGCCTGCTCCTGGGGAGCTCAGAGGAGAGTCTTAATCTGGCCACATTACAGCACATCTCGTCACACTGGATCTGGAGGGGGGGACGGGGGACGGGACGGATGTTACATCCTCGGAGACGTAACACCCGTCCCCCGGAGACTGTGGCACGCTGAATACGTTGTCCGCCGTCTCAGCCCAAAGGACGGATCACCAGACTCCAGCTATGCTTCCTCTGTGTGTCGTTTCCCTCCTCATTCTGTTACACGGACGCATCTCTGCTTACTGTTCCTCTCGTTCTCTTCATCATCCCTCTTAAGCCTCTTCCCCTCTATCTCCCCCTCTGCCCCCTCCTCCCCTCTCTTCTCTCCCCCCTCTACCTCACCCCCTCCACCTCTCCACCCCCATCCATCCATCTCTCCATCCCTCCTCTCCTTCCCCTCTCTCCCCCCATTCTCTCTCTTTTTCCTTTCTCCCTTCCCTCTCCTCTCCTTGCTCCCTCTCTCGCGTCTCCTCCTCTCCCTCCTCTTCCTCCTTCTCTCTCTCTCTCTGCCTCCCACTCTCCCTCCCACCCATCCCCCCAGTTACCGTCCCGGCCCCCAGGTCCCCTTGGCACAAACAACAGGTTCCTCCATGTGACATTTAAATGTTGCTGCTGCCTCAGATCTGCAGGAGCCCCCGTGATGCCCTGTGCCACCGCCGTCTGTCCTCCTCTGTGTCCGCACTAGGCCCCTCTGTCCAGAGTGCTTTGTCAAGCCCCCCTTCCCCCCCCATCTCCCGGAGTGCATGTGGGCGTATGTGTGTGTGCGTGTCCTTGTCCCTTGTGTGTAAGTGTTTGTGTCCCTCCTGTCTCTTTCATCTCCTCTCTCATTGTTCCAGCCTGATGTTCACTTTGCGTGTGTGTCTGGGTGTATGTGTGCACCCGTGTGTGTGTGTGTGTGAACCCGTGTGTGTGTGTGTGTGTGTGCATCCGGGTGTGTGGCTATGTGTGTGTGTGCACCCGGGTATGTGTGTGTGTGCACCCGTGTGTGTCTGTGCATGTGCACCCGTATGTGTGTGTATGGACTTCCAGTTCCTACCATGTTCCCCTTCAGTCTCCATGAATTGTTGAACACATCATCTGAATGTCTTCAGCTCCCAGCTGTGTGTTTTTATTCTGCGTCAGGTTAGTGCAGCTCCTTCTGTCCTTCAGTTTATCCTGTCAGCTCCGCTCTCTATGACTCACCCCTCGTCTGCCCTCACCCCTCCTTCCCTTCCCCCCTTTCACCTCCTCTCACTCCTCCCCTCCGCCTTTCACCTCCTCTCA
>BROE01000012.1:15154722-15162222 GCA_036571765.1 Plecoglossus altivelis | reverse complement strand
AACAGTCCTTTCATGGTCCAAGCCCCCCCCCCCCCTCCCCCCTCCCCATGTCCTGGTGCTGCTGTTTGCTTCCACGCCACCATGTGGCGCTGCAACCCCCGACCCCCTCTGACCCCCCCAAGATCCTGAGTCTCAGAAGTAAAGGACACACCTAGTCAGTGGGCCAGGCAGTCCATACTACAAAGACAGCCTGCCTTGTCTGCTTTGGCACAGCAGGGCTGCTGAGCAGCTTGTGCTGTCTGTATAGTAGGCGGACTGTCCTTTTGACTCTGTTGTGTTTTCTGTGTGCGTGTGCGTGAGCGTGCGTGTATCGTGTGTGTGTGTGTTGCGTTTGTGCGTCTTCGCAGGGAGTTTGCCAAAGAGAGAGAGCGTGTGGAGAAGAGGCAAGAGTTCTTGAAGCTGAGGAGACAGCAGCAGATCGAGAGAGAGCTGACAGGATATCTGGAGTGGATCTGCAAGGCGGGTACGACCGAGCCCTACGCTCCTGACGTGTGCAGCTGGGCGTGTGTGTGTGTGTGTGTTTACAGTACGCTAATGTTTGGTGGGTGCGTGTGTGTGTGTGCGTGTTTACGGTACGCTAATGTTTGGTGGGTCCGTGTGTGTGTGTGTTTACAGTACGCTAATGTTTGGTGGGTCCGTGTGTGCGTGTGTGCGTGTGTTTGCAGTACGCTAATGTTTGGTGGGTGCGAGTCTGTGTGTCACTGTTCAAGCGTGTGTTTGCCCTGACCCTTCCCTCCTCCGTGTCTCCTGCGTTTCAGAGGAGGTGTTGCTGGCGGAGGAGGACGAGAACGCGGAGGAACGCTCACCTCTGGACGGTGGGTGGTACAGGAGGAGGCAGGGTACAGGAGGAGGCAGGGTATAGGAGGAGGCAGGGTACAGTAGGAGGCAGGCTACAGTAGGAGGCAGGCTACAGGAGGAGGCAGGGTACAGGAGGAGGCAGGGTAGAGGAGGAGGCAGGGTACAGGAGGAGGCAGGGTACAGGAGGAGACAGGGTACAGTAGGAGGCAGTACCTCCAGGAGGAGGCAGGGTACAGGAGGAGGCAGGGTACAGGAGGAGGCAGTACCTCCAGGAGGAGGCAGGGTACAGGAGGAGGCAGGGTACAGGAGGAGACAGGGTACAGGAGGAGACAGTACCCCCAGGAGGAGGCAGGCCTTTATCCTCAGATCATTTCTTGTCTTGATAAAGTACAAACGGGCGACATTCAACCGCTGTTCCATGACCGAGGCCTGGTTCTCGTCTCCTGGAGGGTTGATAGATCGCTCCACATCACAGCTGGCGTACTTATCTTATTGAATCTGTGTCCACAAAAGAATAGGACTGTTTTTCCCTTCGTATGTCTATCTAGACTCTATGCGATTATCTTTATAGCTGCATTCTTCAAATATTGATTTTCTTGCCGGCGTATTCTGCAGTTGGATGTTTTAGTGTGTTGACACACAAGTGCCTGGCTGGAGGATAAAACATGGTGTTTCATTCTTCTTCTGTCCTTCTCTCTATGTCTGGCTCTCCCTCCATTTCTCTCCCTCTCTCTCTCTGTCTCTACCTCTCTCTCTCTGTCCTTCTCACTTTCTCTCGCTGTCTCTCTCTCTCTCTCTCTCTCTCTCCCTCTCTCTCTGTCTCTCTACATCTCTCTCTTTATTTCTTTCTGTCTCTCTCTGCCTCTCTCTGTTTGTCTCTCTCTCCCTCTCTCTCTCTTTCTGTCTCTCTCCCTCTCTCTGTCTCTCGCTCTCTCGCTGTCTCTCTCTACATCTCTCTCTTTCTTTCTGTCTCTCTCTCCCCTCTCTCTGCCTCTCTCTTTCTTTCTGTCTCTCTCTCCCTCTCTTTCTTTGCCTCTCTCTCTGTCTGTCTGTCTCTCTCCCTCTCTCTCTCTGTCTCTCTTACTCTCCCTCTCTCCCTGTCTCTCTCTGCCTCTCTCTCTCTCTCTCTTTCTCTAAGGCAATTGCCTTCTGAGATCTCCTTGTCTTCTCCTTTTCTGTTCCATCCTCCACTTCCTGTTCTCTCTCTTCTTCTCTCTCTTCTTCTTCTCTCTCTTCTTCTCTCTCTTCTTCTCTCCATGCTCCTCTCTTCACCCAGGCTATTCTGTGCAGCTGGAGTCTAGTCATGCCGCAGCTGTTGCTCCGCCCACCCTCCTGTAGACTCCTGTTGTGATAGGCCCGTAATCTCAGCCAATTAGGCCTGGTGTTGGTGCCAGGGTTAATTAGAGGGATTACAGGAATGGCTTTATTGGATTAGTCGAGCGAGTGCGACTTGTAACACACACACACACACACACATGCACACATGCATGTACACATGCACACATGCATGTACACATGCACACATGCATGTGCACACACACATGCACACACACACACATGCATACACACACATACACATGCACACATGCATGTACGCACACACACATGCACACACATGCACATGCATACACACACATACACACACACACACACGTGCACACACATGCACATGCACACAAACACACACATGCATACACACACATACACATGCACACATGCATGTACGCACACACACGTGCACACACATGCACATGCACACAAACACACACATGCACACACACACTTACTTTTAAGAAAAATCCAGCGGGCAGACTTGGTTCCTTTCAAGAATGACTGACTGACTGAATTTCTGAACAAGTTCTATGTGGAAAATGTGCAAGCAAAACGTGTAACAAAAAACACAAATCTTCAAACTTTTGAAAATTAATTTCGATCTTAACTTCAGATTTATTGTACAACCTTTTGAAACTTTTTTTTTTGGAGGGGGGGGGGCTGAATGCTAGCATAACATTAATCTCAATATGCATCAGTCTCAGGGCCCCAAAGTAAAGAAGCTGTATAGCAAGTCCTCTTTACTGTCAGGGCCCCAAAGTAAAGCAGCTGTATAGCAAGTCCTCTTCACTGTCAGGGCCCCAAAGTAAAGAAGCTGTATAGCAAGTCCTCTTCACTGTCAGGGCCCCAAAGTAAAGCAGCTGTATAGCAAGTCCTCTTCAGTCTCAGGGCCCCAAAGTAAAGCAGCTGTATAGCAAGTCCTCTTCAGTCTCAGGGCCCCAAAGTAAAGTAGCTGTATAGCAAGTCCTCTTCACTGTCAGGGCCCCAAAGTAAAGTAGCTGTATAGCAAGTCCTCTTCACTGTCAGGGCCCCAAAGTAAAGCAGCTGTATAGCAAGTCCTCTTCAGTCAGGGCCAGTAAAGCAGTGACATGCAGACCAGAGAGACGCCTCATGCTTTAGACACAAGCTTGGGTCTCGCAGCAGATCACTATCTTGCAAGGCTGTTTTCCAATGCGAGGCTGACTTCATGCGGAAGTCGTAATCAGCGGATTAAAACGTGATGGATGCTCTCTATTCATAGCATCCAATTAGCCCTCCACTCCAGGAAACAGCATGAATGAGTGTGTGTAGTGCGTGTGTGTGGTGCGTGTGTGTGTGTAGTGTGTGTGTGTGTAGTGCATGTGTGTAATGTGTGTAAAGTGTGTAAAGTGTGTAAAGTGTGTAAAGTGTGTAAAGTGTGTAAAGTGTGTAAAGTGTGTAAAGTGTGTAATGTGTGTAATGTGTGCCAGTGTGTGTGTGTGTAGTGCTGTGTGTGTTGTGCGCGTGTGTGTGTTTGTGTCTGTGTGTGTTTTAGTGTGAAGCATCAGTCTGTGTGTGCCATTTTGTGTGTTAGTGCGTGTGTGTTTGTGTGTGTATCGTGTGTGTGTAGCATGTAGTGTAGTGCATGGTGTGCTGTAGTGCGGGTGTGGAAGTAGAAGGGATGCTGGTTAGAGTGTATCTCCTTTCTGGAGAGTTTGATCAGGATTCAAATGCTAATGTGTACTTGAGCGAGTGTACTAATGTGTGTGTGTGTGTGTATGTACTGTACCTCATGGGATCCTCCCCCTCCTCCCCCTCCTATCACTCCTCTTCGCTCCTCCCCTCCTCCCCCCCTCTCTTTCTCCCTCCTCCCCCTCCTCCCCTCTTCTCCCTCCTCCTCCTCTTCTCCTCCCCCTCCTCCCCCTCCCTTCAGTGCTGAAACGAGGCAAGGTGAAGAAGGGCAAGAATGACCTGATCGCTGAAGAAGAAGGAGTGGATCACTTCACCGACCTGTCTTCCGCAGGTGAGACCCCCCCCCCCTCCCCCTTCACACACACCCTTACACACAGCCCAAGTCGAAACAGTCCCCCCCCACCCCACCCCCCTACACACAAGCCCTGTTGTCCAAGATGAGCTCAGCTTTTGTTTCGTCTCCAGAACATCTCACAGAGTATTCTCAGGTGAAATTAAACTTTCCTTGGACTGTGAGATTAAAGTCACCTGAAAAAACCCAGCTCCTGCGGCCATGTTGGAAAATAGATGGTTTTTATATGAATGTTACTCGTTCCCCTGGTAGCGGAGAGAATGTAATTGCTTGTCTTGGGGGTGGTGCGATGGCTAAATAATAGGGGTGATGATTAAAATCATTTTCCGTCATTTAGGAAGGTCTGAAACGTGTGGTTGTTTATGTTAGAATAAGGTATGAAATCTTGGATACTAAGGCAGTTTTCCACAGTCACCTTCAGTATGCTGGATATCATCAGCCTGTATTCTTACACAGATGTCACACCCAACAGAGGAAGCACAGGAAGTCCCTCAAGAGCGATGCTACCTTTTCAGATGAGTCATAACCAGCAGTGAATTCCACATCTCCTCCCTAGCTTTCTTTAGCTGGGTGGTTTTACCTCTCAGACACTTTCTACACAACCACAGACGCCTCTTAATGAGCAGATATTCTCGCGTCCATTGAATTGGAACAAATTGTCGAGGGGTGCGGAAAGGAGAGAGTAGGGTTTCTAAATCTGTCGGCTTTAATAGGTCTGATTACAGCTTTAAATAACCTTGTCTTTGTGTCATCCTGCACAGAGAGGTGGAGGTGGATACGTTTGCACTGTTTTTATGGAACATTCAGTCACGCGCCTTTTGAAGATTTGGGTCGTAATGGTTCAACACGTTCTTTAGAGATCTCCAGATCGCTCCCTCTGTCTTGCTCCTTCTCTCCCCTTCCCCTCGCACATCTTCCCTCCTCCCCACCCCTCACCATCTCCCACCTCCTCCCTCCCTCTCTCCAACACGCCATTCCTCCCTCCCTTTTTCCTCTCCATACTCTCCTCTTCTCCCATCCTCCTTCCCCTCCTCCCCCAATCCCAGTCCCTCCTCCCCAACTACTGTTGGCCCCCTTCACTTTCAGGCCCATCTCCGCCCCCTCGTCCTCGTCGCTCACCTCCCCCTCCTCCCATCTCCTCCTCCTCTCCTGTCTTCCCTCCTTCCTCTCCTGTCTCCCTCCTCCTCTCCGTTCCTCCTCCCCCTCTCCTGCTTTCCCTTCCTCCTCTCCTGTCTTCTCCCTCCCTCTCTCCTGTCTCCCTCCTCCTCTCCTATCTCCCTCCCCCTCTCCTGTCTCCCTCCTCCTCTCCTGTCTCCCTCCTCCTCTCCTGTCTCCCTCCTCCTCTCCTTATCCCCTCCCCCTATCCTGTCTCCCTCCCCCTTCTCCTGTCCCCTCTCCTCTCCTATCTCCCTCCCCCTCCCTGTCTCACCTCCTCCTCTCCTGTCTCCCTCCCCCTCTCCTGTCTCCCTCCTCCTCTCCTGTCTCCCTCCCCCTCTCCTGTCTCCCTCCCCCTCTCCTGTCTCCCTCCTCCTCTCCTATCTCCCTCCCCCTCTCCTGTCTCCCCCTTCTCCTGTCTCACCTCCCCTCCGTCTCCCTCCCCTAGCCCCCCCAGGTTCCCCGTTTGGGCGTGCCAGCATGAAGAGCAGCAAGCTGGACAACTCGTCCTACTTCCGTCGGAAAGAGAAGAGGATTCGCTTTTTCATTAGACGCATGGTGAAAGCACAGAGCTTCTACTGGATCGTTCTGTGTCTGGTGGGGCTTAATACACTGTGTGTGGCCATCGTGCACTACGACCAGCCTGACTGGCTAACCAAGATGCTCTGTAGTCGCCACACGCACCAGAAACACGCACACGACAGTGTCCACCACGCAGTCACACACCACTCACACGCACACACACTCGACACACAGAATACACGCACACACCCCCATACACAGAGATATACACCACACCGCACACACAGAAACACTCACCACACCACACTCGCACACACAGAAAACACGCACACACACTGGGACACACAGAATACATTCACGCATACACAAACAAGCTAAATAGCACTCCCACACAAACTATCATACACACACACACACCACACACACACAATACAATGAACGAGTAATGTACAATGGAGATTCAATTATCCACAGTTCCTGATCTACCATCCAATTATGACGTGTGTGTCTCACTCTTTTCTGTCCCCCTGGAAACGCAGACCTGGCAGAGTTTGTGTTCCTGGGCCTGTTCCTGGCAGAGATGTTCCTGAAGATGTATAAAGGAGGCCGGGCCAGAGAACTAATATCCACTCCTCCTTCACAACTGCTATCACTTGGGATCCGAACTGCACGACCCCTCGACAGGAAGACGTCGTGTAAGAGCCATAGAGTGAGTAACACATACACGATGGACGGAAGCTTCCGGTACACAACCTATAGAGAGGATTTACAATACTATATGATAAATTATAAATTACCCCATAGGAAGAAGCAAAGATAGACACACAGACATTAACAAAAGTAAGATAAATCATATATAGGTCAACTCTAACCATTACCCATCACATACATAAATAACCCGACGTAAGACCGTCCCCTCCCTCTCCTCCCTTCCTCTTCTCCTCCTGTCCTACTCTCCTCTCCTCCCCCTTCGCCTCCCTTCTCCTCCTGTCCTCCTCTCCTCTCCTCCTCCCTTCTCCTCCCTTTCTCCCTCCCCTCCTCCATTCCTCTCCTCCTCCCCTCTCCGCCCTTCTCCTCCCTCTCCTCCGCTCCGCTCTCCTCCCCTCTCCTCCGCGCTCTCTCTTCCCCCCTTCTCCTCCCTCCGTCTCCTCCTCTCTTCTCCTCCCCTTCTCCTCCCCTGTCTCCTGCCCTTCCTCTCCTCTCCCCTCTCCCCCTTCTCCTCCCTCTCCTCCCTTCTCTCCTCCTCTCTCTCCCCCCATCTCCTCCTCCCTTCTCCCCCTTCTGCTTCCTCTCCCCTCTCCCTCTCCTCCTCCCTCTCTTCCTCTCCTCCCTCCTCCTCCCTTCTTCCTCCCTTCTGCGCTGCTCCCCTCCCTCCCTTCTCTTCCTCTCCTTCCTCTCCTCTCCTCCTCCTCTCTTCCTCCTCCTCCTCTCTCTCCCTCCTCGTCTCCTCCCTTCTCCTCCCCTCTCCTCCTCCCCTCTCCTCCCTTCTCTTCCTCTCCTCCTCTCCTCTCCTTCCTCCCTCTCTTCCTCTCCTCCCTCTCGCGCCCTCCTCCCTCCTTCTCCAGTTGATAGTGGGAGCATTTCCCGCAGTATCTGGCCCGATGCATCAAAAACCAGGGGGCTGTTGGCATCAGTGTGCCTCAGAGCTCTTTCGTGCTCAGGATATTAAAGTATACAAGTAGATTAAACGA
>BROE01000012.1:15131562-15150608 GCA_036571765.1 Plecoglossus altivelis | reverse complement strand
TAACCAAATCGTCTCTTGTAAATGCTGCAATTGTACTCTTGGCCATACAGCAGAGAAGTGACAAATACTGATTAATTTTCCAAATTCAGACTTTGGACCGCAGCGCTATTAATAATCCCATTTTTGTGGCTATGTTTGCAGTTTTCTTGTTAGATTTTGATACATTTTTAAAAAGCACAGCCACACTCAGGCTTCACGGCGTTAGATTAAGGAGGTCTCTTCTTATGGATATTTGGCCTCAAACAATGACACTTCTCTTCTCTCTTCCTAACTTTATCCCATACACTATGCAGCTTGCCCTAGGGCTCCCATGCTCGCCCACTGATAGGCTGCGCAACATCGAACTTCGTTTCTCCTTGGCTTCGTAGGACAGGTGCGGTCTACACGGTTAAGGTCTAGGGTTTAGTATCCGCAATCATTCTGCATGGGTGTGGTGGAACGGGGCTTCGTGCCTGTGGCATTCCATCTCTTCTCACTGCAGATGCTTCCTATCAATCGTGGGCCAACATTTCTTAAAAATGCTGTCAACACCGCCACCTTGTTTCGAATCAATGCCACGTAACAATCTATCACGCAGTTCCCTGCACTGGTGACAGGACCTACGCCGGTCAAACACGTAGTGCTTATAGTATTGTGTTCCTCTCATATCCTTTTAGGTGTATTTGTCGAGACCACCTGATCTGCTGTCCTAGTTTCACCGTGCCTCCTTTCGTCTCTGCCCCCCCTCACCACACCCCATCCTGCTTCTTGCACCCACGCTCAAACTCAACACCGACACTCTGCAGGTTCTGTGTATACCCTCAGACCGTCGGCGTGTAACACGCGCCGCACCCCCTCGACAGTTACGTCATCATGGACGCGCAGGTGTTGCCCCCACCACCGCGGCCCGGCATAGCCTGGCTCTTCTCCCCTTCTCTTCCCGGCGCAGACGAGGCACGCGGCGGACGCGAGCCTTGTTCTTCTCCCCGCTTCCCCCCCCACCCCCCCCCTCACCACCCACCCCCCCCCAGCACCCCGCCCCCGCCCATCCCATCCCCGCCCCCGGAACCTGGACGGCAACCAGCCGCAGTCACCGGCAATCATAGAGGACGGTGCCCCATGCGCCGACCGGGGGCCACATCAGCACGCAAGGTACACCCACTCACCGTCAGCTGATCGGACATGTCTGCAAAGGCTTGAGTATGTGCCCGGCATTGCCCATTCCCCCCCTCCCTCCTCCTCACCTCCCCCCTGCTCCTCTGTCCTGCCTTCCCACACTCTGCTCTCCCCCCCCATCCGTTTCCTATCTCCTCCCCCTCTATCCCCCTGTCTCATCTTGCTTTTTGCTCCCCTTCTTGTCTCCTTCCCTCCTTACCCCTCCCTCTCAGTTCTCCCTCCATTCTCTCTACCTCTCTCTGTCCCCCCCCCCCCTCTTTCATTAACCTCTCTCTGTCATCCACTCCCCCCCCCTCTCACCCCTCCCTCTAGTCCCCCCTCCCCCCTCCCTCTCCCCTCTCCTCTGTCCCTCCCCTTCCCCCTCCCTCTTCTTCTGCTCCCTCCCCACCTCTCCCCTTCTCTGTCCCCTCCCCCCTCTCCACTCTACCTCTGCTCCCCTCCCCCTTTCATCTCCTCTGCTCCCCCCCCTTCTCCATCTCCTCTGGTCCCTTCTTCCTCCTCCCCCCCCCCATTACGTCTACTTACACACTTCAATAAGTCCCTGTGAGGTCCCTGGTGGGGTACTACAATCACTCTTCGAGTAACCAAAGGGGGCCTTCTGTTGCCCAGGGGCCTGACTGTGCCCCGCCCCTGCGGAGGGGCGAGGGGGGACAGCGGGGGGGAGCGCGCGAGGAGGGGGCGTACGAGGACGACGGGAGGGAGACGAGGGATGGGCAGGGAGAGGGGAAGGGAGGGATGCGTACGCGCGTCACGAGGCCACCGACGGGAGAGAAGAGGAGCATTGGAAGGTATAGGAGAGCGAGGGGGGAGAGAGGTAGGAGGGAGGGTAGGTTATTAAAAGAGAAAGATGCCATTACAGAATGTGAGAGTGTGCAATCCAGAGAATAAGAGAGAGACAGTGAGACAGAGAGAAGAAGGGAGGAAGACAGAGAGGGAGGGGGACACAGACAGACAGACAGACAGACAGACAGACAGACAGAGAGGTGGAGCCAGACCGACATAGAGGGAAAGACAGACAGACAGCCAGACAGAGAGGAGGAGGGGGTTATTTAATTTATATCCCGTCTCCTCCCTACCTCCCCCCCACCATCACCATCAACTATCTAAGCAGGGGAGATCAGGAGTCGTTTAGAAAAACCGGTCGCCGTGGTAACCATCCTATTTCCTCTACCCCCCTCACCACACACACACACACACACACACACACTCTCCCTCTCCACCACTGGTGGTCCACACACAACCCCTGAAACCTTGCTTCCCCCTCCAGCACACAGCCTTTGTGCCGGATATGACATCATTATCGCTCCTGTGTCATTTCCTCCCTTTATCTGGCTCTGTGTAGATGTTTTTCGCCCAACGTCAAACACCTTGACGCGTGTTTGCAGCATCAGACGTTGATGTGTTCTGTTCTTTCTCGAACTTGTCCAATTCTTTGTCGTTTCTTTTTCTGATTTTTTCTCATGAAACGTTAGCAGTTTCACTACGGCAAACGCATTCAATGATGTACTGATATGCTACAAAACCTCATGCTCCTTAAGAGAGAACAAATGTTGGCATGCCGCATGTGAGAAGTTTTCGTAGTGGAACGGTAAGTGTGTGTGTGTGTGTGTGCGTGCGTGCGTGAGAGAGAGAGAGAGAGAGAGAGAGAGAGAGAGAGAGAGAGAGAGCGTGTTGATCAGCCCCTTTGAGGCTGTAGGTGTAAAGGCTCCACACCTTGTGTAGTTTGTGTGTGTGTGTGTGTGAGTGTGTGAGTGTGTGTGTGTGTGTGAGTGTGTGTGTGTGTGTGTAGCATGTGTGTAGCGCCTGTGTTTGTGTGTGTTTCCATGACGTCTGTCTGCCGAATGACCCATTGGCATCTTGACTTCGTTCTCTCACTGTCTTCTTCAGTTTCAAGACACCGGACTCTGGTTTCCGCAGGTTTGTTCCCAAACAGAATGGGACACATCAATAGAGGGGGATTTCTACACAGTTACATCATTATGTGTGTGTGTGTGTGTTTGTGTGTATACTAGGTTTTGATGCTCAGCTGTGCGATCCGTGTGTGTGTGTGTGTGTGTGTGTGTGTGTGTGTTCTGTCGAGATGAATCACAACACGGTTACACAAAATCCCCACGTGCCCTTCTGCTATCTTCCGCTGTAGCCATTTAGCCGTCCATCTTTGTTTTTAGCGGGCTGGTCCCTTCCCTCCCCTATTGCAGCCAGCTGTGTTCACAGTCTTCCAGGGTCTGGGTGGACTTTGTGTCAGTGTGCCGTGTTGCATCTCTGCAGGCTTCAGAAGGATCCCCATGTTGATGAACCACGTCATGGTTAGGAGTTGAGTCATCGTAGAGTCCAAACATCCAGTCACCCTTCAGAGATGATGAGGTTGACGGAACGTGAGGAATGAGAGATGACTCTCTCTGAACCCAAAACCTGAGCCAGGCTGTTTTGTTAGTCTGCACCCTGCTGTGTAGGTCAGTCTGCACCCTGCTGTGTAGGGCAGTCTGCACCCTGCTGTGTAGGGCATTCTGCACCCTGCTGTGTAGGGTAGTGTAGGTCACTCTGCACCCTGCTGTGTAGGGCAGTCTGCATCCCTCTGCACCCTGCTGTGTAGGGTAGTGTAGGTCAGTCTGCACCCTGCTGTGTAGGGCAGTCTGCATCACTCTTCACCCTGCTGTTTAGGGCAGTCTGCACCGGTCTGCACCCTGCTGTGTAGGTCAGTCTGCACCCTGCTGTGTAGGGTAGTGTAGGTCACTCTGCACCCTGCTGTGTAGGGCAGTCTGCATCACTCTGCACCCTGCTGTGTAGGGTAGTGTAGGTCAGTCTGCACCCTGCTGTGTAGGTCAGTCTGCACCCTGCTGTGTAGGTCAGTCTGCATCACTCTTCACCCTGCTGTTTAGGGCAGTCTGCACCGGTCTGCACCCTGCTGTGTAGGTCAGTCTGCACCCTGCTCTTTAGAGTAGTGTAGGTCAGTCTGCACTCTGCTGTATAGGGCAGTCTGTACCAGTCTGCACCCTGCTGTATAGGGCAGTCTGCACCCTGCTGTGTAGGTCAGTCTGCACTCTGCTGTATAGGGCAGTCTGTACCAGTCTGCACCCTGCTGTATAGGGCAGTCTGCACCCTGCTGTATAGGGCAGTCTGCACCAATCAGCGGTGCAGATCTGCGGTGAGATCAGTCTGTTCTAGATCAGTGTGTTCTAGATCAGTCTGTTCTAGATCAGTCTGTTCTAGATCAGTGTGTTCTAGATCAGTCTGTTCTAGATCAGTGTGTTCAGGTGCTTGTCTGGTGGAGGAGTGAAGGTTGGAGCAGAGCGCTGGCGTGTTTTGTGTCTCCCTGCCAATGCATGCTTGTCCCCCGTGGTCGTCCGTGCCGTACAACGCGACACAACCTTCACCGTCTCCGCCACCTTCACCGTCCTCGCCACCTTCACCGTCCTCGCCACCTGAAGCCTCGGGTATGCGTTCTGCTTGACTCTCCTCCCCCCCCCCCGAATGTTCCAGAAGGTCGAATGTCGTACAGTGAGGTCGCGACTGGTTGTGTTCTGCTTCTGAGTGTGAGATGATATAGATGTATAAGAGGTAGCTATTACTGACAGCAGAAGTATTTTTCCAATACTTCTGAAGTATTTTTCCAATACTTCTGAAGTATTTTACAATACTTCTGAAGGATTTTCACATACTTCCTGGTGCTTGTGTCCCTCGCCTCATTTTGTCCCGACTGTTTTGTGGATAAAGAGGTGTTCCTACTTCCATGTTTCCCCACGTGAATGACTCTTAAACAAAAGCATGTCTGTACAGATCAATGCACTGCATGCCTATGCATGATGACCAATGTGGTTTATGTCGGTCTAAGGTTTCCGATTCCATGCATGGGATCATGTATTGCTGCTCACAGTACAGACGACAACACTCATCTCAAGTTCATCAGAGACTTAAAGCAGATCTTAATTTGCCTCACAGGCGATTCTTCAAGGTCTGTCTCCTTGGAGAATCTTGTGAACAATTATTAATGATGAGGATCATTTTGAAAATGGCTATGCTCTTTTCTTGCATTCATGCTAGACTAGACCTCCTTTTACAAAAAGGTTATACGAAAACGATAAGAACCTTAACAACCAAAAAGAAGTGGGTGGCTTTTATTTAGTGTTTATATTTGGTTCGTTGTCCTGAATTTTCGTCCAGTATCATCTCCTTTCTTTTCATTCCATACACCTCTGTGAAAACAGTTATTCGTGTCTGGAAAGCCAGTTTACTTAAGGATGCGTCACCCTGTGACATTTATACGATTTTAAACGTTTTTAACGGTTCCTGATTCTGTCCTGCAGGTTCAACTTCGAAGAAGAGACTCCAACCACCAACTTCGATACTTTCCCGGCGGCCATTTTGACCGTGTTTCAGGTACACCTTGTTTTTAAATGATCTATTCATTTACAAACTACTTTACACTTTCACCGAGTAGCGCTGAGGAGAGTAATGGTAGATGAGCCTGTTAAGCTTAAGAATCTCAAAACTTTTATCTGTCTCGTTAGCGGAAAATGTCTGCTCTGTGCCTTATATCTGCATGGAAGTAAAAAATATCCTCCCGATCAGACTTTTCTATTGTTCGCTTAAAACTGTCACTTTTCTCAACGTTGTAATGTTGTTGTTTGTTTGTTTTTTGTGTGTTTTTTTTGCTCAAAACATTTGCGTGAAATGTTTCGATGTGTTCGTTCTTAACTTCAGCGCGGCTGGTATTTCGGCTAATCGCTGTGATGTGTCCGTGTAGATTCTGACAGGGGAGGATTGGAACGCGGTCATGTATCACGGTATCGAGTCTCAGGGCGGCGTGCGGAGGGGAATGTTCTCCTCCGTCTATTTCATCGTTCTCACACTCTTCGGAAACTGTATCCTCCTACGCCCCCTATGAGATAACGCAACAAAGGGGCGGTTGTCGTGGAGACAGATATATCTATAATATCTATATATCTATATAGATATCTATATAGAGTGTGTGTGTACAGACATAGATATATCTATCTAGATATATCTCGCTGAGATATCTATGCAGATAGATAGATAGATAAATAAATAGATAAATAGATAGATAGATATAACTAAGGATTTATTTGTTAAGTATAGTTAGATATATGTGTAAAATGTAATTTTCTTAATAAAAAAAAGAGTAGGCAAACGGATTTGCCGTTTGCAACAATTGGTTGTGACATGTCTCGATGTGGATGGCGAGATAGAAGGCGTTATTTCCTGAGCTCAGATTTCGCCCAGACACGCTCCTGAACGTTTTCTTGGCCATCGCCGTCGACAACCTTGCCAACGCCCAGGAGCTGACCAAGGTGGGTGGAGCCAGTCCTCCTGACCTGCTCATTCACATCATTTCCTGGTTGTCGCCCAGTCAGAAGTCGTTGTCCCTCTTAACCCTCTGTGGCCATGGCTCTGATTGGCCAGGACGAGGAGCAGCAGGAGGAGGCAGCCAATAAGAAGCTGGCTTTGCAGAAAGCCATGGAGGTGAAGGAAGTCAGCCCCATGTCAGCCGCCAATATCTCCATATCTGCGTAAGTGCTGGAAGCCCTTATCCCCTCCCCTTATCCCCTCATCCCCCCACCCCCCCATCCCCCCGTCCCCCACCTCATTCTCTAAACAAGTTGTCTCAGGCATGTGGACCCTACCATTCTAAGACTATCCTGTCCACCCCTCCCCCCCCCTCCCCCACTCAGCATAGATGGTTCAGTCGTCTTCCTACGTTCTTAGTGTTGTTCTGTTTGGCTGGTGTGTCCTGACCTGCTCGCTGCCTGTCTCCTTACTACGTGCCCTGATGTGGTGGCGTCTGTATTTGGTCGTAGACGCCTGCGGGTGTCTGTTTGGGTGTTTCCTTGAGTCTTGAGTGTTTCTGTACAGTGTAAAAAAAAGTGTTGACCGTGCTTGTTTTTTTATAAGTGAGTGTTTCTCCAGTATGTGTTTTTGTGTTTCTGTCCTTGGGTGGGCAGATGGAAAGATTTACCGTATACATGATACATGTGTGTTTCTGTGAGTGCATGCACCTCAGTGTTTCTGTACGGTACCAAAAG
Source organism: Plecoglossus altivelis (assembly GCA_036571765.1). NCBI lineage: Eukaryota > Metazoa > Chordata > Actinopteri > Osmeriformes > Plecoglossidae > Plecoglossus > Plecoglossus altivelis. Next base: position 15,143,412 of record BROE01000012.1, on the reverse strand, counting down.
TGTTTCTGTTTGTGTTTCTAAACAGTACGAAATAATCTTTTTTTGTTTTCTAATGTGTTTCTGTAGTGTTTTTATGCGTACATGAGTGTTTTAACTGTATATTTACATCAGTGTTTTTAGGAACATGTTCACCCCCCGGTTACTCCTCTGTGTGTAGGAGAGCACTCAATTGTTAGCCTGCTGTGAGGAGAAAATAAATGATTAGGCTACTCTGTGTAGGAGAACAATAATGATTCAGGCTGAATCTGATCCTCAACAACACTAGATCAGATATTGATTCTTACTGTTCCGAACGCCCCTCCCCAAGCAAGGGCATAATCAGCATCGATATGACTGATCGAATAAAGTGATATCTATATAGCTAACGGAGAAGTCATCAGATGTTGTCAACGTCTTGAGAATGTTCCGATGTATCAAATTCAGAGTGCACAGAGCTGGTTTCATCGTAACTTCTGATGCATAAAATACGGAGGAAGTTAAAATTCGACCCTTTATGACAGAGTATGTTTACCTTTGACAGTCCGTCAAGGTTCGCGACCTTGATGATGTAGGAATTCCCCTGCAGGTCTCCTATTAGCTGTTATGTGATGGTTACATGACCTGGTCACTGACCTTTGACCTTTGACCTGTGTTTCCCCTCTTGTTGAGCATCAGTGCTGGTGACGATGTTGATGGATAGAGGTATGCTTAGCGGTTAGAGCATCAGACGGCAGATTCAGGAGCTCGCAGGTTCAAATCCTCCACTCTCTGCGTTGCTATGGTTAACAGCATCTGCTAAATGACCGCATTCCTCCATATTTATGATCAAGATCAAGATTTATGAGTCTTTTGGTTCACATTTAACCTCTGGTGACAGAGTCGGAGAGAGAGTTCTTCTCTAACAGTGTGTGTCAAGTCCAACATTTTGGTCTCATAATATTCACAGTACGATGGATCAATTTCTGACTGGAAACATTCCTACATCGATGTACCTTATTGTCTGTGTATTCTTTTAATGTAATGAGTTCTGTTTATTTTTGTTACATATACATATATATTGTTTCTTTACTAAGCCTGTTTCTCTTAATAAGCCATCTGTATTACTGTCAAATATGTCACGAAGGACTATTGAATGACTGAAGTTACATTAGATATGATTGGTCCTCTATATTGAAAGGGCTTTGTAAACATGACTGTCTATTTAACTCCACTGTTCATCCAGGTCCACTGTTCATCAATCATACTGTGTGTGTGTGTGTGTGTGTGTCTGGTAACACTTCAGTAGCCGGGCTGGTTGCTCAGGACGGTGATGACCACACCCTGTCACCGTCCAGAACCTGAACAGAACCAAGCACAGCCACTGAGCTGGTACCAGACCTTCGCCTCTTGTAGACTGGAGTTGGTTGTGCTGGCGTTGGAGGGGGACAGGGGGACGGTCTGGCTGGCGGCCAGACGAAGGCTGGTCCTCTGAAGCCAATCAGCTTCCCCCTCTCCCCCGGCCACGCCTCTTTTTTTAATCGGCGTCTCATCTTTTGTTATGTCTGTGTGTTTTTGTTTTTGTCCTGCATGGGCAGTTTTGTAAAGCCAAATCGAGACGCCCTCTCTCGCAGGTCGTCCGTGTCCAGCGTACACTCACCGTGAGTTTTTGCTCTCTGTTTTAATATCCCTACTTCCCCCTGACTCCTCCCTCCCCTTCCTTCTCCTCCCCCCTCCACCTCATCCTTCCTTCTCTCATCCTCCCACCACCTCTCCTGTCTGCTCCTCTCCTCCTCCCTTCTCCTCCTCCCTTTTCCTCTCTTCCCTCTCCCTTCTCCTCTCCTCTCTTCCTCCCTTCTCCTCTCTTCCCTCTCCCTTCTCCTCTCCTCTCTTCCTCCCTTCTCCTCTCTTCTCCTCTCCTGTACTGCAACATTCCTCCCTTAGTACCTGCCTGGTGCTCACACACCCAGTTTTTTCTCCTCTCTCTTCTCATCTCATCTTTCCACTCCACTCCTCTCTCCTCTCATCTCCTTTTTCCCCTCATCTCCTCTCATCTCATCTCTCCTCTTTCCCCTCCTCTCCTCTCATCTCTCATCTCTCCTCTTTCCCCTCCTCTCATCTCATCTCTCATCTCTCCTCTTTCCCCTCCTTTCATCTCATCTCTCCGCTCCTCCCCTCCTGCTTCCTGACGCATTTCTCCCTCCGTCCAAAGCTGTAATCCACCCAGCTCCTGGTGACATGCTATAGTCTGAGGAGCCTACCTGCTCTAGTCAGTCTCTTTCAGTCATGACACTCCATCTCAAATCAGAACCGACAGGTCGTTACAACACCAAAGCTGTTTGCGTGTGCGCGAGTGACAGTGTGTATGTGCGTGTAAGCGTAGTGTGTGCCTGTTGGTGAGAGTGGTGTGTGTTTGTGTGTATGGTGCATGTGTGTCTGTGTGTCCGCTCTCCCAGGTTAGTCGGCAGATAAACCCTTCTAATCAGTCATGGGCTCCATTGAGTTTCCACAGTAGATTGAAACTCATTCACAATGTCAGTGTCTGAAGTAATGATAGTTTAAACTACGCTCTGGTGTGAATAATTTATCTGTAAAGGCTTAATGTCTGTCTAAGCTCAGCCAATCCCCCTAGCAGCTTGGCAGTTACACAACTCCTTATCTATCGTGAGAGAGGCCTCGCTGGCTGAACGGTAGCCAAGCCAAACCCGGTGGCCGAACGCCAGCATGTCCGGAAACAATGGATCAGCCGATCTCAGCGGCGCTCGTTGGTTAATGCCTGGCTCCACTGAGCTCGTTGGTTAATGCCTGGCTCAGCGGAGCTCGTTGGTTAATGCCTGGCTCCACTGAGCTCGTTGGTTAATGCCTGGCTCCACTGAGCTCGTTGGTTAATGCCTGGCTCAGCGGAGCTCGTTGGTTAATGCCTGGCCTGGCGGAGCTCGTTGGTTAATGCCTGGCTCCACTGAGCTCGTTGGTTAATGCCTGGTTCAGCGGAGCTCGTTGGTTAATGCCTGGCTCAGCGGAGCTTGTTGGTTAATGCCTGGCCTGGCGGAGCTCGTTGGTTAATGCCTGGCTCCACTGAGCTCGTTGGTTAATGCCTGGCTCAGCGGAGCTCGTTGGTTAATGCCTGGCTCAGCGGAGCTCGTTGGTTAATGCCTGGCCTGGCGGAGCTCGTTGGTTAATGCCTGGCCTGGCGGAGCTCGTTGGTTAATGCCTGGCCAGGCGGAGCTCGTTGGTTAATGCCTGGCTCCGCTGAGTGAATGTGGGTGTGGCTTCGTTATCTACCTGGCGTGTTTGAGTGTGAAAGTCCTACTGAAGGGAAGCCTACTGTTCTTGTGTTTGTTGATGACGTCCTGACTCTGATGTTGGCCTGTGTATGGTTCGTTTTCTTTCAACTCGTCCATGCCACCCTCTCTCTTGCTTTCCCCGCCCATGCTTTTCTCTGTCTCTCCCTTTATTCATATCTTCCTATATCTCTCTCTCCTCTATCTTTCATTCTTTCTTTCTCCCTCCCTGTTTCTCTCTCTCCTCTCTCTCTCTCTCTCTCCTCTCTGTCTCTCTCTCATCTCTCTCTCCCCTCTCTCCTCTCTCTCTCCTCTCTCCTCTCTCTCTCCTCTCTGTCTCTCTCTCATCTCTCTTTCCTCTCTCTCCTCTCTCTCCTCTCTCTCTCATCTCTCTCCTCTCTCTCCTCTCTGTCTCTCTCTCATCTCTCTCTCCTCTCTCTCCTCTCTCTCCTCTCTCTCCTCTCTGTCTCTCGTGGTGTCTGTCTCATATATCTGTTGTGGCTGACGTCTACGTGTCTGTCTGCTTACCTGTCTGTCTGCTTATCTGTCTGTCTCCGTGCCGTGTCGTCCCTGGTGCCTGGGTGTAGTAGGAGCTATATCTGCACCCCTGACCGTGGAATCTTAAGGTACAGGTGACGCGAAGGACGTGACCTAACGAACCCATACATGGTTGTGTGTCCCCAGTGTTCTCACTGTCAGCTGCATCCTAACTGCTTTAGACCACATGTACGACACACATTGACAGTAACTTAGAAGCATGTACACGTCTTTAGAGAAGAACCACCAGCTCCGTAACAACATGATTTGAGTTCGTAACAAAGTTGTATTTGGGGGGATTTCAGTTTCGTCAAACATACATTCAGAAGGAGAAAATGCCATCACCCATGCAAGCCATCACATGTATGCCCAGTAGGTGTCCATCACAACTTATGGTGTTAAACGTGCCACTATCACACAGGAAGTCAACTCTGGAATTCAACGAAGCATGTTTACCCCTATTCATGGTAAACAGTAGGGTTACCATGGTGAGCATGTGTGTATACATCTAAGACAGGGGTGGGCAACCCTGATCTTTGAGAGCCACTATTCTGGAAGTGTTTCTGAAGGTGGTGAAGAAGTTTCCCTGCTCCAGAACACCTGATTCTAATGAATGGATCATCATTAAGTTCTGTCAGGACAGTGGCTCTCCAGGACCAGAGTTGTCCACCCCTGCTGTAAGGTGACCATCTTCAGTCAGCAGAACAAAAGGCACTGTCTCATCTGGTATCCCTGTGAATCTGTTTGTACAAACTAGGCTCATCTTACAGGCCAGTTCCTCAGCTGCTCTAACAAGCACCAAATGTTCTACTGTTCGATGTTGAGTTTGGAATGTTTGAAAAAAAAATTAAAAAAATTTAAAAATATAATTATATTTTTACGTTGCCCCAACAGACATAGGCAACAGTATTTTGGTCTTGTTTTGCTATTAATCTTTGGAAATGGATGGTCTTTGGCAGAGACTGAAAAAAATCCTATTTCTGTCACCTGCATTGACAGAGGAAGTATCATGATGACTGTTGTTTGTTGCAGGGTGTTTGGGCAGTGTGAAAAATGATGTGTCTTTTCCCAAACATTCAAAAAACCCAACAGCCAAACCGTAGAACTTTTCCAATGTTTGTTGATGTTGGACATCGGTGTTTTAGGGAGAATGGTCCTTAAGGTCGCCTGAGTTTGGTGCCATCTTTTAGAAACCTAAACTAATGTGAAGGACTTCCAACTTACTGTACATCTAATTACCACTTGTGACTCCTGTGTGTCTGTCTTCCTGTGTGTCTGTCTGTCTTCCTGTGTGTCTGTCTGTCTTCCTGTGTGTCTGTCTGTCTTCCTGTGTGTCTGTCTTCCTGTGTCTTTCTTCCTGTGTGTGTGTCTGTCTTCCTGTGTGTCTGTCTGTCTTCCTGTGTCTTTCTTCCTGTGTGTGTGTTCCTGTGTGACTCCATGTCTTCCTGTGTGTGTGTTTTTCTGTGTGTCTCTCTTTCTGTGTGTCTGTCTTCCTGTGTGTGTGTCTGTCTTCCTGTATGTGTGTCTGTCTTCCTGTGTGTGTGTGTGTGTTCCTGTGTGACTCCCTTTCTTCCTCTGTGTGTGTCTTTCTGTGTGTCTCTCTGTCTGTGTGTGTCTTTCTGTGTGTGTGTCTTCCTGTGTCTCTGTCTTCCTATGTCTCCCTGTCTTCCTGTGTGTCCCTGTCTTCCTGTGTGTCCCTGTCTTCCTGTGTGTCCCTGTCTTCCTGTGTGTCCCTGTCTTCCTGTCTTCCTGTGTGTCCCTGTCTTCCTGTGTGTCCCTGTCTTCCTGTGTCCCTGTCTTCCTGTGTCCCTGCCTTCCTGTGTCCCTGCCTTCCTGTGTCCCTGTCTCCCTGTCTTCCTGTGTCTCCCTGTCTTCCTGTGTCTCCCTGTCTTCCTGTGTCCCTGTCTCCCTGTCTTCCTGTGTCCCTGTCTTCCTGTGTCCCTGTCTTCCTGTGTCCCTGTCTTCCTGTGCGTCCCTGTCTTCCTGTGCGTCCCTGTCTTCCTGTGTCCCTGTCTTCCTGTGTGTCCCTGTCTTCCTGTGTCTCTGTCTTCCTGTGTCTCTGTCTTCCTGTGTCTCCCTGTCTTCCTGTGTCTCCCTGTCTTCCTGTGTGTCTCTGTCTTCCTGTCTTCCTGTGTGTCCCTGTCTTCCTGTGTGTCCCTGTCTTCCTGTGTCCCTGTCTTCCTGTGTCCCTGTCTTCCTGTGTCTCTGTCTTCCTGTGTCCCTGTCTTCCTGTGTCCCTGTATTCCTATGTCTCCCTATCTTCCTGTGTCCCTGTCTTCCTATGTCTCCCTGTCTTCCTGTGCGTCCCTGTCTTCCTGTGTCTCTGTCTTCCTGTGTCTCTGTCTTCCTGTCTTCCTGTGTCTCTGTCTTTCTGTGTCCCTGTCTTCCTGTGTCCCTGTCTTCCTGTGTCCCTGTCTTCCTGTGTCCCTGTCTTCCTGTGTCTCCCTGTCTTCCTGTGTCTCCCTGTCTTCCTGTGTCCCTGTCTTCCTGTGTCCCTGTGCAGCATGGAGCAGCAACGCTGCAGCAAGGCCATGTCGGTCTGGGAGCAGCGCACCAACGTGCTGCGACGCCACAACCTGCGAGCCAGCAGCGAGGCGCTCTTCAACGAGCTGGACCCCGAGGAGCGGCTACGAGTGTCCTCCGCCCTCCACCTTCGTCCCGACATGAAGACCCACCTGGACCGCCCCCTGGTGGTGGAGGCAGGGAACGCCGACAAGCCCCGGCCCCCGGAGGCCGAGCCCTGCGACGAGGCACGGTCGGAGGGCCAGGCTCCGGTGTCCTCGTCCACCGCTCACCCCCGCAAACATCACCGGCACCGGGAGAGGTCCGGGGAGAACGGCGAGGCGGCGGAGGGGGGCGGCAGGGGCACCCGACACCACGCCCACCACAACCGCGGCCGGGACCAGGTGGATGGCCCTCGGGGGCTTCAGGGGACAGGCGAGAGGGGCCGGGAGGGGGGTCTGGGGCGCAAGCACCACCACCAGGGGGGCTCCCCGGAGGAGGGCGGGGGTGGGGGGGTGAACGGGGGCGAGGAGAGGGATCATCGGCACCACCACGCCCACCACCCGCCCCGGGAGGGTAACGGTGCCCTGGCGAACGGGGCGAGGGCGGAACGGCGGGGGAGGGGCCAGCGAGACGGAGGAGGAGGAGGGGAGGGAAACGGAGAGCGCAGGAGGCACCGTTCGCGGATGGTGCGAGCTCAGTCCACCCTGGACGGGGAGGGAGGGAGAGAGAACGGGGACGGGGAGAGAGGCTCCGGAGGACACAGGTGAGACCAGACGTGGTGATTGGTGGGACTGAGGTGTGATGTATGGCACCTGTGTTGTGTACAGGTGAGACTGCTGCTTTGGCTGGAAGCGGTAGAGATGCTCAGGATCTCAGTAACTCTTGAATGTGTGACCTTGCTGTGACAGAGAACAAGAGGGAAAGAGAACAATAAAGGGAATGGGAAGAGAGAGCGAGTAAGAGACATGAAGAGAGAGTGAGTGAGTAAGAGACATCGAGAGAGAGAGAGCGAGTGAGAGACCTAAAGAGAGAGAGAGCGAGTGAGTAAGAGACATCGAGAGAGAGAGAGCGAGTGAGAGACCTAAAGAGAGAGAGAGAGAGAGAGAGCGAGTGAGTAAGACATCGAGAGAGAGAGAGCGAGTGAGAGACCTAAAGAGAGAGAGAGCGAGTGAGTAAGAGACATCGAGAGAGACAGCGAGTAAGAGACCTAAAAAGAGAGAGAGAGAGAGAGAGAGAGAGAGAGTAACTAAGGGACATGGAGAGAGAGAGCGAGTAAGAGACCTAAAGAGAGAGAGAGAGAGCGAGTGAGAGACCTAAAGAGAGAGAGAGAGAGAGAGCGAGTGAGTAAGAGACCTAAAGAGAGAGAGTACATGATGCGCTAGGCAGATGCCACAAAGGATCACATTACTACACAGTAATCTCCACAATAAATAAACTCCACAGTGAGAGCTAAATAAACAGGAAGCAGTGTCTTTGACCCTAAAAAATACATTTGAATCTACAGTCCTGTGAATGTTACTCATGTATATATATATGCGTATATATACTAATGTACTGTGGTACTGCATCTGTTCCATCAGCAAGCAGATGGATCCAGAGACTGGGCCCCACCTGCTGGGCCCTGGTGAACTGCTAGGGGACGGGGATAAGCAGGAGGATGTAGACAACCTGAAGAACACCACACGTGATGGCCGGGCAGGTCTCAACAGCAGCACCACCCACATCCCCGTCACCATCACCTCGCCTCCTGGAGATACGACCATTATACCCAGTCAGTACTCTGGCTGTCTGTCTGCCTGCCTGTCTGTCTGTCTGTCTACCTGTCTGTCTCACTCTGTCTTTCTGTATCTCTCTGTATCGGACTCTTGTCTGTCTCTCTATGTCTGTCTGTCTGTCTGTCTGTCTGTATCGGACTCTTTCTGTTTCTCTATATTTGTCTGTCTGTCTGTCTGTCTGTCTGTCTGTATCGGACTCTGTCTGTCTCTCGAATGTATGTCTTTCTGTCTGTCTTTGTATCAGTCTGTCTGTCTTTCTCTGTGTCTCCGTATCTGTCTGTCTCACTGACTCTGTCTGTCTTCTGTATCTCTCTCTCTCTCTCTCCATCTTCTCTTCTTCTCTCCCTCTTCCTTTCTCCCTCCCCATCTCTCTGGGTGTGTTAGTGAACAACATAGACTGCGAAAGCCTGGCTCTGGCTGAGGAGAAGAAAGACCAGGAGGAGCAGGGTGCCCCAGGGCCTAGACTCATCCTGCCCTACAGCTCCATGTTCGTGTTCGGACAGACCAACCCGTGAGTCGTCATATCAAACCCTCAGCAAACTGGAACTCAAATCACAAGACAAGGCTGTGCAATGGTGACATAGCAGCAGCAGAATGTGATGTGAACGGCTGCACTCCGAACGCTGTCTTACCTCTGTGTGTGTGTGTGTGTGTGTGTTTGTGTGCGTGTGTGTGTGTGTGTGTGTGTTTGTTGGCAGGGTGCGACGCTTGTGTCATTACGTGGTGAACCTGCGTTACTTTGAAATGTGCATTTTGATGGTGATCACCATGAGCAGCATCGCCCTGGCGGCTGAGGATCCGGTCCAGGCTAACGCTCCGCGCAACAACGTGAGTCAGGCTAGCACGCTAGCACACAGGCTAGCACGCTAGCGCTCAGGCTAGCACGCTAGCACATAGGCTAGCACGCTAGCGCACAGGCTAGCACGCTAGCGCACAGGCTAGCACGCTAGCACTCAGGCTAGCACACTAGCACACAGGCTAGCACACTAGCACACACATAAATACGCACATACAGAAGCTTGTTCTCTTTTATTTTACTCACACATACACACACTCATACTAAAAACAATTTTTCCTCACACCCTCTCACTCAGACAGTCACTCACGCTCCATCCAAACAAAACATAGTGAACATCCCTTTTCCTTACAAACCCCACCCCCTTCCCTCCACTCTCCATAAACCTCCGCTCTTCCGACGGGGCTGAACCAGACCCAGGGTCTGCTGGCTGATCTGGGGACCCTGATCAGGGGACCCTGATCTGGGGACCCTGATCAGGGGACGTGGGGAGGAGAGGGAAGGAGAGGGAGCTCTCAGTATCCACAGCAGGAATGCTATCCCACAACCCCACTTCTGCCGCGGGCTAACTGGTCGCTTCATTAGGGCTGATGGAGCTGTCAGAAGATTCCAGAACCCTCCTAATTTCACCTGACAGTCCTGAGAGAGAGGGAGAGAGAGGGGGAGAGGGAGAGGCAGATAGAGAGGGAGGGGGAGAGAGGTCGAGGGAGAAAGAGAGAGAGGGGGGAGAGAGAGGGAGAGAGAGGGAGAGGGGATGAGAGGAGAGAGAGGGGGAGAGAGAGAGTGAGAGAGAGAGAGAGAGAGAGAGAGGGGAGGAGAGGAGAGGAGAGAGAGGGGGAGAGAGAGAGTGAGAGAGAGGGGAGGAGAGAGAGAGAGAGGGAGAGGGAGAGAGAGGGAAAAAACATTTGAGATATACCACCGCAACCACAGATTGCCGGCAAAAAAAAAAAGAAGAAAAAAAAGAGCCTTCTGAGTTCATCTGAGCGCCGCTTACTGACAGCCTCAGCTGATTAGCATTCTGGTTTGGGGTTTAGTCAGGGTAAACATGGAGGCTGGCAGTGGGAGTTGCCAAGGCGATAGCTGCCAGTGTGTGTTGAGGCAGAGTGGAGCTGACAGGGTTAGAAGGGATGCAGAGCTGCGTTCTAGAAAGATCTACAGTGGCAGCTTCTGCCGACTGTCCTGTCTGAAGACTGATCGAGGCACCGACAGGAGAGAGGAAGGAGAAAACTCACGTCATTCTCGGAAGCTAAAACATTCTTTCCTCCACTGATTTCCATTTAGTAAACATATTTTTTTTGTATGTAGATTCGAAAAGTTAGCGTTGAAGAAGTCACTGATTATTTTAGGATCTGAATATTAAAAATATGAAAATAGGCTTGTGAAGTGTTGTCTCCTTGTCAGTTTGTTTCTCTCCAGTAGTTTTCCATGGCTAGTTGATTTAAGGTGCAGACAGTTCAAATAAGCATATTTTGTTCAATTGTTCTCACATTTCAAGGCACGTCGTTTGAAAGCTTGCAAACTACACTTTCATCATCTGCCTCTGGCTCACACAGGTGCTGAAGTACCTGGACTATGTGTTCACGGGAGTGTTCACCTTCGAGATGGTGGTTAAGGTGAGAAGATAGTAACCTGGCTAAACACACACGCACGCACACACACACACGCACACACACTCACTCCCAGGCCAGCACAGTAACCTGGCTAAACACACACACACACACACACTCCCAGACCAGCACAGTAACCTGGCTAAACACACACACACACTCCCAGACCAGTACACTAACCTGGCTAAACACACCCACACACACTCCCAGACCAGCACACTAACCTGGCTAAACACACACACACACACACACCCAGACCAGCACACTAACCTGGCTAAACACACACACACACACTCCTAGACCAGCACAGTAACCTGGCTAAACACACACACACACACTCCCAGACCAGCACACTTACCTGGCTAAACACACACACACACACACACACACACTCCCAGACCAGCACAGTAACCTGGATAAACTCTAGTCTCTGACAAAAATGTCTCCTCAAATTCAAGTTGACAAGAGTTCTGACGATATCATGTTGTTTACATAAATTAAATAGCTAGATAGGAGGAAGTCTGGGCCTCCCTGCTTAGACAGCTGACCCCATGACCCCATGACCCCACCTCAGATAAAGCAGAAGAAAATGGATGATTGGATGGAAGTCCAGGGTGTACCCTGCCTATGGCCCGAAAGCTACTGGGTTAGGCTCCAGTCACCTGTGACCCCAAAATGGGAACAAGCGGCACTGCAATCCCTCCCAGGGATTAGCAGTAGACAATGGATGGATGGATGGATGGAAGTTGCTAGTTGCTATGTTTCTGCTATGTGGTTTCTACTCAGATGTCAATAAATATGGTGGATGATTAAAGACCCTGCTGTTGGAGAGAAGCTAGGGAAGGTGCTGTTGATGAACTGATCGCTAGCCAGAATAGAGGATGTGCCATCGCCATGGAAAAGCAGATGTAGTTTGTATCACAGCAACAGTCTCCAAGGCGCTCCAAGCTGCAGGGGTGTCAACTCTGATTGGTTGTTGGCTTGAAGAGGTCACAGTTCTATTGGCTGGGCCTCAAGGGAGATTCAGTGGACCCATCCCACTTTTAATAACCTGTGACCTTTCATGTGACCTTTCTCTGGCCAGATGATTGACCTAGGACTCATCCTCCACCCTGGCGCGTATTTCCGAGACTTGTGGAACATTCTGGATTTCATCGTGGTCACTGGAGCTCTGGTAGCCTTCGCCTGCTCGTAAGTTCTGTGCACCCCCCCTCCCTCCTCGCGCTGGCGCCCCCTACAGGACCCTCTGATCTTACGCCGCTTTCAGCTCGCAGCTGTTGGGACACGTGTTCCTCCGACTCATCTGCTTGTGTTATGTAAAAAGAAAACGCTTCGCCCCACCTCCCCCCCTCTCGCCCCCTCTCGCCCCCTCTCGCCCCACCTCGCCCCCTCTC
>BROE01000012.1:15128944-15130789 GCA_036571765.1 Plecoglossus altivelis | reverse complement strand
GGGGGAGGGAGAGGGAGGAGGGAAGGGGGGGGAGGCAGGGGGGCAGGAGAAGCAGAGGGAGGATGTGTTGGTTCCTCTTACTGCTAATGTACAGCTGTTCCTCCTCTCCTCCCTGTGGTGCAGACAGGGAAATTCATCAGGTGGCACACAAACACTATTCCCCCTTCTACCACACACACATACACACACACACACACCCTTCTACACACACTCACAAACACACACACACACACACACATCCCCCCTTTCCACACACACAACAACAATCCCCCCTTTCTCCCTACACACACACACACACACACACACACACACACACACATCCCTCCTTCTACACACACACACACACACACTCACACCCACACACTCACACCCACACAATCCCCCCCCACACACAGACACTAAACAGAGGTAATCAAGCAGCCATGTAAAGCCTGCTGTGTTTGTCTCCAGGGTCAAGGGAGATGGTGTTTTCTCTTCTAAACAGATCTGTCAATTATTTTGTGTTCAGCTGTGTCACAATGGCACATTCACACAGTCTTATTACCTGTGGAGAGGAGCATCATGTCACTGGTGTATTGTTGCTTTGTAGCGTGTTATGTCTCTGCCTCTAATGCCCTCTGCTCCTCTCTGACCAATAGATGCTTGTCTCTTGTGGTTTCCTGTGTCTGACTGTATTTTTATCTGTCTGTCACTTCTGCTTATTCCTTTCCTCCTTTCTTCCTCCTCTTTGCCTGTCTCTTCTCCTCCTCTCTCTTTCTCCTCTCCTGCTTTCCTTTCTCCTCCTTCTCCTCTCCTGCCTTCCTTTCTCCTCTTCTCTCCTTCTCCTGTCTTCCTCTCTCCTTTCATCTCCTGTCCTCCTCTCTCCTTCTCCTCTCCTGTCTTCCTCTCTCCTCCTTCTCTCCTGTCTTCCTCTCTCCTCTTCTCTCCTTCTCCTGTCTTCCTCCCTCCTCTCTCCTCCTTCTCTCCTGTCTTCCTCTCTCCTCCTTCTCTCCTGTCTTCCTCCCTACTCTCTCCTCCTTCTCCTGTCTTCCTCTCTCCTCTCTCCTCCTTCTCCGGTCTTCCTCTCTCCTCTCTCCTCCTTCTCCTGTCTTCCTCTCTCCTCTCTCCTCCTTCTCCTGTCTTCCTCTCTCCTCTCCTCTCCTGTCTTCCTCTCTCCTCTCCTCTCCTGTCTTCCTCTCTCCTCTCTCCTCCTTCTCCTGTCTTCCTCTCTCCTCCTTCTCCTGTCTTCCTCTCTCCTCCTTCTCCTGTCTTCCTCTCTCCTCTCCTCTCTTGTCTTCCTCTCTCCTCCTTCTCCTGTCCTCCTCTCTCCTCCTCCTCCCTTCTCTTCTTTTTCCATGTTTTCCCTGTTGGTTGGATTGCTTTCAGGAGCCTTATGGGGTAATGCACCTGTGATTGTTTTCAGTCTTTGTCTGTTTCTGTTTCCCTGCCTGCCTGCCTGCCTGCCTGCCTGCCTGCCTGCCTGCCTGCCTGCCTGCCTGCCTGCCGGCCTGCCTGCCTGCTTGCCTGCCTGTCTGTCTGTCTGTCTGTCTGTCTGTCTGTCTGTCTGTCTGTCTGTCTGCCTATCAGTCTGCTCATCTATCTGTCTGTGTCTGTCTAGCTGTCATTCATTCAGTCTGTTTATCTGTGCCTGTCTATCTGCCTGTCTATCTATCTGCCTGTCTATTTATCTACCTGTCTGTCTATTCGCCTGTCTGTCTGTTTTCCTGTCTATCTATCTGCCTGTCTATCTCTCTGCCCATCTATCTCTCTGCCTGTCTATCTGCCTGTCTCTGTGTGTCTCTCCCCTAGAGGAATCTCCGACAGTGCATACTGTATCTGTCAAAACATTGCATCCATCCTCCTCCC
>BROE01000012.1:15116444-15123944 GCA_036571765.1 Plecoglossus altivelis | reverse complement strand
AAGGTAATGGAGCTGACAGAAAGCAGCAGATCTTATTAAGGTAATAGATCCCAGAGGAGTGAGATGGGCCCAGCTTGGCAGGCAGAACACCTCTGCTGCCCAGCTCTGCCATGCATGTTGATATTCATTTAAAAGACACTGTCACCTGACACATGACGTGCAGCAGATTATGACAGCTGATCATTGAGAATCAGGAGGGCAGTTCTGACAGTATTTCAATGGTTTGAGACAAAGAATGGTCTGAAGTTTGAGAAGAAAAAAAAACAAACATCTGCAACTATTTTGTTGTGTGTGTCTTTATGTCTGTGTGTCTGTGTGTGTGTTTGTGTGTGTGTATGTCTATGTGTGTGTGTGTGTGTGTGTCTGTATGTCTATGTGTGTGTGTGTGTGTGTTTGTGTGTGTGTGTGTGTATGTCTATGTGTGTGTGTGTATGTCTATGTGTGTGTGTGTGTCTATGTGTGTGTGTGTGTGTGTCTATGTGTGTGTGTCTGTGTGTGTGTGTGTGTGTGTGTGTGTGTGTGTGTCTGTGTGTGTGTGTGTCTACGTGTCTGTGTGTGTGTGTGTCTGTGTGTGTGTGTGTTACCCAGGCTGTGTTTGACTGCGTGGTCAACTCTCTGAAGAACGTGTTGAACATCCTCATCGTCTACATCCTCTTCATGTTCATCTTCGCTGTCATCGCTGTGCAGCTCTTCAAGGGCAAGTTCTTCTACTGCACTGATGAGTCCAAAGGTCTGGAGAAGGACTGCAGGTACACACACACGCACGTTGTACACACACACACTCTGTACACATACACACATGCTGTACACACACATACACACACACACACACACATGCTGTACAGACACGCTGTACACACACATACACACATGCTGTACACACACGCTGTACTCACACATACACACATGCTGTACACACACACTGTACACACACATACACACACTGTACACACATACACACACGCTGTACACACACATACACACATGCTGTACATACACACCCTGCACACACAAATGCTGTACACACACACGCTGTACACACATACACACATGATGTACACACACACACTGCACACACACATACACACATGCTGTACACACACACACACATACTGTACACACACTGTCATTATATCTCTCCTTCCCTCCTCTCTCTTTTTCTCTGTTCTTCTTTTCTCATTCTCTCTTTCGTTCCCTCTCTTTGTCTCTCTTTCCATCGCTCTCTATCTCTCTATCCTCTAACTCCTCCTTCCCTCCTCTCTCTCACTCTCCTTCCCTCTCTCTTCTTCCTCTTTCTCCTTCCCTCTCCTCTCTCTCTCCTCCTCCTCTCTCCCTCCTTCCCTCCTCTCTCTCTCTCTCCTTCTCTCTCTCTCCATCCTCTTTCTCCTTCCCTCTCCTCTCTCTCTCCTCCTCTCTCCCTCCTTCCCTCCTCTCTCTCTCACTCTCCTCTCTCTCTCCATCCTCTTTCTCCTTCCCTCTCCTCTCTCTCTCTCCTCCTCCTCTCTCCCTCCTCGTCCATCCATCAGAGGTCAGTTCCTGGACTACGACCATGACGAGGTTGCCGCCCAGCCCAGGGAGTGGAGGAAGTACGAGTTCCACTACGACAACGTTCTCTGGGCCTTTCTCACCCTGTTCACTGTCTCCACCGGGGAGGGCTGGCCAATGTAAGTCACCTCCCCCCTCGTTCCCTTGGCCAATCAGCTGTTCCGAGTACCCTAGACCAGCCAATTGGTCTCTCACAGCAACACAAGTCAGTCAATCACGTTGACAGATGACCTGGTGGTTAATGGACATGATTTGCCTGCCGCCTGTGCAGAAACAGGAAGAAACGCAGAAAGTCATGTACATAGGACATCATTCGATTTTTGTAGAAATAAAAAGTTTTGAAAGGTTAGAAATATATATATTTTTAAAGGTTTGATAGGTTTAAGAAAAATCTTTATATAAAAGGTTCATTTTTGTTCTGTTCCGCGAAACGGAGAAAAAGCTTGATTTGTGGTGCTGGAGAAATGTATACGATGTTCTTAAGTTCAAGGGCTTATTCTGGTGTGTGTTTGTGTGTGGTAGTGGGATGGGGTTTGTGTGTGTGTGTGTAGGTGTGTGGTGTGTGGTGTGGTATGTATTATGTGTGGTATGATGTTGTGTGTATGAGTCTGGTTCCAACATAAGGCCTGAATGAAGATGAAAGCTTGAAGCTACAGTCGGCAGAGTTCCTGGTCGGTCCAAAGGTCTGGTCGTCTCTCCTCCCCTCTCTCACTATCTCTCTCTCTCATCAGCTCCTATCTCCTCTCTTTCTCTCTCACTCCCTCTCCTCTCGCTCTGTCTGCCTCCCCCTCTCCCTCTCTCACTCCTGTCTGCTCCTCCCACTCTCACCTGTCTGCCTTCCCCCTCTCCTCCTCTCTCACTCTGTCTTGGCCTCCTCCCTCTCCTTCTCCTGCCTCCCCCCTCTCCCCTCTCGCTCCTCTCGTTTGGCCCTTTCCCCCTCCTCCCCTTCTCTCTCTCTGTTTTTCTGTCTTTCTGTTTTTCTGTCTTTCTCCCTCTCTTCGTCTCTCTTTCCCGCTCTCCCTCTCTCTCATCTGTCTTGCTTCCCTCTCGTCCTCTATCTTCTCTGTCTTGCCTCCCCCCCCCTTCTCGCTCTTCCTCTCTCCTCGCCTCCTCCTCACCTCACAAATCCGCTCTCTCCGTCTGTCCCCCCCCTCCCCTCTCCCCAGTCTCCTCCTCCATATCTCATATCTCTCTCCAGCTGTTCAATCCTCCTCGTTGCATCTCTCATCCCTAACACATCTCACAGTCACCCTCCCGTTCTCTCCTCCCTCTCCTTCTCTCTTCCCTCCGCTTGCCTCTCTCTCCTCTCTCTCACACATTTTTATCTCTGTTTCTTTCATCTACCCCACCTCCCTATTCTGAAGGAAATCATTAAAGTACATGGTGTAGTCATTGAAGAGAGTGTAACATCATGAATGTAGATGAAGCGTCTAGATGTGTGTCCTGATCAGACTGCCTAGACTGAGCCTGGTGCAGTTTCATCATCTGGACCAAACTGCTGCTTTTGTTGTTCGCAGACGTGAATCAAGACGGATATTTTCTAATGTCTGACCCCTTTTATCTTGCAAGACGCATTAGCAAAGTGCCTCGACTGTCAAAAAGGGCAAGGTAATGGATGTATGAGTCCTGCGTGATTAATTAGCTGTGATGAATCCTGGCGTGGTCTCCCTCCGCCCCTCAGGGTCCTAAAGCACTCGGTTGACGCCACATACGAGGACCAGGGTCCTAGTCCCGGGTTCAGGATGGAGACGTCCATCTTCTACGTGGTCTACTTCGTGGTCTTTCCCTTCTTCTTCGTCAACATCTTTGTGGCTCTGATCATCATCACCTTCCAGGAACAGGGAGACAAAGCCATGTCAGAGTGTAGCCTGGAGAAGAACGAGGTACTGGGACACACACACACACACACACACTTTAACATACGCACTCATACATATGCACACGCACACACTCATATACACACACTTGTACATACATAGTCATGCACATGCACACCAACACTTATATATACATACACACGCTCATGCACACACATACACATGCTGATGCACACACATACACACGCTCATGCAGACACATACACGTGCTCATGCACACACATACACACGCTCATGCACACACATACACATGCTGATGCACACACATACACGTGCTGATGCACACACATACACACGCTCATGCACACACATACACACGCTCATGCACACACATACACATGCTCATGCACACACATACACACGCTCATGCACACACATACACATGCTGATGCACACACATACACACGCTCATGCACACACATACACGTGCTCATGCACACACGCACACACATACACACGCTCATGCACACACATACACACGCTCATACACACAGTCTCACACACAAACTTTTGGTAAACCCATGCACGCGTACTCATACATGCATTTGAATAATTGAACAAACATGCTGGCTGGCCAGTGATCAGAGGCCAGCACTCTGTTATCTAGAGAGAGACACTGTTGGACACGTCTCTGCTCTCTGTAGAGAGACACTGTTGGACACGTCTCTCCTCTCTGGAGAGAGACACTGTTGGACACTTCTCTGCTCTCTGGAGAGAGAGACACTGTTGGACACGTCTCTGCTCTCTGTAGAGAGACACTGTTGGACACGTCTCTGCTCTCTGTAGAGAGAGACACTGTTGGACACGTCTCTGCTCTCTGGAGAGAGACACTGTTGGACACGTCTCTGCTCTCTGGAGAGAGAGAGACACTGTTGGACACGTCTCTGCTCACTGGAGAGAGACGCTGTTGGACACGTCTCTCCTCTCTGGAGAGAGGCACTGTTGGACACGTCTCTGCTCTCTGGAGAGAGACACTGTTGGACACGTCTCTCCTCTCTGGAGAGCGTCTCAGGCTTTGAAGTTTCCTTTCATTCCTGTTGTTGTTTCGTCTTTCAGATGATTTGCAGCTAAACAAGATCTTTACAGAGACACAAAGACACAAACTGAAACTGTCTTATAGTTCTTATAGTTCAAATATTTCATACATTTCATGACGTCTTCCATGTATATCTTTTTAAACATTCTCATCAAATCTTTCACGTAATCTGGTGTAAATCCTGCGCTGTGTTTGCTGTCTAACGCACTGTCTCTGTTTGCCCCGTCTGATGACACAGAGAGCCTGCATCGACTTCGTCATCAACGCCAGGCCTCTGACACGCTACATGCCAGAGAACCAGCAATCCTTCCAGTATAAGATGTGGAAGTTTGTGGTTTCACCGCCCTTCGAGTACTCCATCATGACCATGATCGCCCTCAATACCGTGGTGTTGATGATGAAGGTCAGTACCTCCTCCTAGGCTCTAGGTGGCGCTGGCTGGGGGCGCTGGGACTCCTCCCAGGCCCCAGGGGGCAGTGCACTGTTGCTCCCGATCGTGTACAGTTATCTAGGCCAGCAGTTCCTAACCCTGCTTCTCACGAAACACTTGTCTTGCGTGTTCTAGATGTTTCCCTGCTCTAACACACCTGATTCAAACAAATGGTCACAAGCAGTCTTCTGCGGAAATGGATAACCACCCATTCGTTTGAATCAGATGTGTTGGAGCAGGGAAACATCTAGAACACACAAGTGTTCTAAATGACTAAAAGTGCTCTAAATGACAAGTGTTCCGTGAGGACCAGGATGAGGAATCACCGATTTGGGAAACACTGCGTACAAAGTTCTGATGTTATCCTGGGATTTCATGGCATGGGCCCACAGGTGTTGGTTTGTGCTGGTTGGTCAGTGCAGGCAGGTCAAACTATGGGACAGGATGAAGGATGATATTTACTGGTAAAGAAGCACATCCAAAAAATCAATGCGATTTGTCGTTCGATAGGGAACAAGACTATATATCTGCCTGCTCCATATTTGGTCTGTCTGAGCGTGCTTTTGTGTGTGTTTGAGTATTCCAACATAACAGACAGACTTGCCTTACGTAAGAAGCAATAAGGAAATCATTCATCTTGTTGCCATTGGAGACCAAGATCTCATTGTGGTTTGTGATGTCATCCTCTCAGTTCCATGGTGCTCCTGATCTGTACGAGTCCATGCTGAAGTACTTGAACATCGTGTTCACCAGCCTGTTCACCCTGGAGTGTATCCTGAAGATCATCGCTTTCGGACCGTTGGTGAGCTTCCAGGAGAGACCGGAGAGAGACCTCCATGCCAGGGAGTCTGGAGAGACGTCTCCTAAACGCCAGGCGCCCAGGGTCTGGAGAGACGTCTCCTAAACGCCAGGCGCCCAGGGTCTGGAAGGACGTCTCCTCCACACTAGCCAGGAGTCTGGCTCAGCCTAGGGACCGTACGCTTGCAGGGAATGGAGGAAGAGAGAGGGGCAGGATAACGAGAGAAAGATGACAAGAGAGAGAGAGGAACAGGACAAGAGAGAGAGAGGAACAGGACAAGAGAGACCGTGAAAAAGAGATAGGGGGAGCGAGAGAACAAATGACAAATGAAACAAATGAAAAGAGTGAGAGGAAGACAGGTGGTGATGGATGGATGTTAGATGAGGAGGACAGGATTTGTGTGAGTAGTGAGAAGATGAACTGCCTGCCTGGTAGTCAGACAGTAGGAGGGATTGTAGAGGAAGTGGAGGGATGGATGAGGGTAAAGGGAAGGGAGGGATAGACGAAGGTGGGCTGAGGGAATGAAGTGATGGATAAACGGATGGATGTGGGAAGAGGAGAAGAAGGGAGGAATGAGGGCAAAGGGGAGGGAGATAAATCTCTTGGCTGCTAAAGAGGCCTGGCCTGCAGCCAGGCGACTCATCTCTGGCTCCGGTAACCCTGGCTCATCGTCTAGAGAGCTCTCCTCACTCACACCTCACCTCCACCTTTGAAACATTTAGCCCTGACAGACTGGCCAATGCCTGTCTCTCTCTCTCTCTCGGTCTCTCTGCTGCGATACATCTTTGGCCTCCCCATCTCCACAAATCTGTCCCACCCAGGTGGAAATAGCAGCCAGAAGATCAAGCAGCTGACAGCTACAGCTAGCTAAGACAGCTACAGCTAGCTAAGACAGCTACAGCTAGTTAAGACAGCTACAGCTAGTTAAGACAGCTACAGCTAGCTACAGTTAGCTACAGCTAGCTAAGACAGTTACAGCTAGCTACAGCTAGTTAAGACAGTTACAGCTAGCTACAGCTAGCTAAGACAGCTACAGCTAGTTAAGACAGCTACAGCTAGTTACAGCTAGCTAAGAAAGTCACAGCTAGCTCAGTGTGAGTGTTTATAGAATGATGGATGGCTAGCTCTGTGCATCAGTCATACTGTGGATGGTTGTATTTGTGTGTATTAGGTTGACAGAAGTAATATTATTTCTCAATCAAATTAGGAATCATTTAGGGAGACTGAACGACATGCTCCATGGAACAGAACCTAGGAGCAGAGCATGTCAAATTAATAGCTATAAATCTGACTGTATTCTGTCTTTCTCTGTTTCTCTCTCTCTCTCCCTCTCTTTTTCTCCCTCTCTTTTTCTCCCCCTCTGATTCTCTCCATCTCTCTCCATTTAAATTCCTCCATTTTTCCTTGTCTCCATCACTTTCTCATTCTCTCCCCCTCTTATTTCCCTCTGCCTCTCCCACTCTTGCCCCCCTATCTCACCCTTTTTCTCTCCCTCTCTCTCACCCTCTCTATCTCTCTCCCTGTCTCCCTCTCTCTCTCTCTCTCTCTCCCTCTCTCTGTCTCTCACCCTCTCTATCGCTCTCTCTGTCTCCCCCTCTCCCTCTCTCTGTCTCTCACCCTCTCTATCGCTCTCCCTGTCTCCCCCTCTCCCTCTCTCTCTCCCTCTCTCTGTCACTCACCCTCTCTATCGCTCTCTCTGTCTCCCCCTCTCCCTCTCTCTCTCCCTCTCTCTGTCTCTCACCCTCTCTATCGCTCTCTCTGTCTCCCCCTCTGTCTCTCTCCCTCCCTCTCTCTGTCTGTCTCCCTCCATCTG
>BROE01000012.1:15077931-15091355 GCA_036571765.1 Plecoglossus altivelis | reverse complement strand
TTTCATGGGGGGTGGGGAGGGGGGGGGGTAAAAGTGCTATTGTGATTCCCTCCAGACAAGGAAGGTTTCACTTAAACAGTTCGATTTTCTATTATTGTACTTTAGTTCTGAATTATTTAGATATGAATATATGGTGTTTGGAATCCTCGCCTGGTTTCTCTAGAACCCTGGTGAAGGTTCTGTTCTTAGAACCCTGGTGAAGGTTCTGTTCTTTAAGAAAAACCATAACAAACAATCGTGCCACCTTTACCCGGAAATCGTGAGTTTGTTTTCTTCCAGATGGGTCTCTCCTGCCCGCAGGACCTTAGGTGGGGTCATGCGGAGGGGGTCGACCCTCAAGGTCAAATGGGGTTATTCGAAATGTTATCCTATCCTAGGCAAAAAGGGTTGTGTTGACTGTTGAATTACAGGTGGACTATGCAACAAGACCACACCCATTTACCCAGGGGCTTTTCCCACTGAGACATCCAGAATCACGCTAAAGCATGATAGTCACCCAAATTTTTACATCTGATTCACGTAGGAGTTGTAAATTGTACAGTGAATATAGTAAAATTGTGTAAAGTTATTGGAAATTATATTTAGACGCGACGGTATTGAATCTTTCACAGTATGTGAAACGGGGCATTTTGAGTTAATCAAGTTGACTGCATGTTCCCTGATAGAACCATGAGAAAAGATGTTTTTATTGTATTGAATCAGATGTCACTCACTTTGTTTCCTATTGTTAAATTCTGTAGGTTATAATGTGCAATCTCTTTTCTAGATCTGAAACAGAGGAGATATTAGACATGAAATATGAACATGATGATTAGGTTTCTTAAGGAAAGATGACGTCATAGAGTGAAGGCATGTACCCTGGCCTATATATGTCCTGGTCTGTTTTGCCATACTTTGTGTGTGTGTGTGTGTGTGTGTGTCTGAGTGGGTGTGTGTGTTATGTGTGTGTTTATGTGTGTGTCTGTGTGTGCATGTCTCTGTATGTGTGTGTGCGTGCGTGTCGGTGTATCTCTGTGTGTGTGTGTGTGTGTGTGTGTGTGTATCTGTGTGTGTGTGTGTGTGTGTGTGTGTGTGTTTAGCTCTCCGTCTGTCTGACCCACAGTCACCCCCCCATCTGAACCCATTCTATACCTACACCAGGTATTGTGTGCGTGTGTGCCTGTGTGTGCATGTCTCTGTGTGTGTGCGTGCGTGTCGGTTTATCTGTGGGTGCGTGTGTGTCTGTGCGTGTGTCTGTGTATCTGTATGTATGCGTGCGTGTCAGTGTATGTATGTGTGTCTGTGCGTGCGTGCGTGTCGGTGTATCTGTATGTGTGTGTGTCTGTGCGTGCGTGTCAGTGTATGTATGTGTGTCTGTGCGTGCGTGCGTGTCGGTGTATCTGTAAGTGTGTGTGTCTGTGCGTGCGTGTCAGTGTATCTGTATGTGTGTGTGTGTGTGTGTGTGCGTGCGTGTCAGTGTATCTGTATGTGTGTGTGTGTGTGTGTGTCTGTGCGTGCGTGTGTGCGAGTGTGTTTGGCTCTCCGTCTGTCTGATCCACAGTCACTCCCCCATCTACATCCATCCTGTATCAGTGCGCCACATTAGAGGCCTCGCATGTCCGTCTCCACAGCTCCTCATATAGTTAACCTGGTTTTGTACCTTGGACATGTTTGCATGTTACTATACGAAAAACTATGTGCATGTGCAAAAAAAAACACACAAAAAAAACCTTGTTTATTCCCATACGGTTCATAATTGATACAAACCGTACGCCGGGTTTTTTTCCCGATGGACAATGATGACGCATTTGTTTTTGTTTCTGGGAAGAAAAAGAAGTAAAAAAACGAAGTAGATACGAAGAGCTCGATTAACAATATTTCAAACAGACGTGTCAAATCTCCACCACTCCATGCTTGTGTCAGAAACGAAGTTCAGGACTGACTGAATCCTTTGCTGAATGGTGTGTCATCTTACTGGCAACCCTACAGTCATTTCGACTCTACCATTACATTTTGTATTCTAGAAGTCCTTGAATAAAGATATATGAAAATTATAACGACTACTTTTTCCACATTCACAGTCTGGTGAGTCTGAGTGTTATTTTTTGTTAAAAAAGGGCCATTTGTCTTCGTGTTAGGTTTACACTTTTGCATAAAAGAATCCAAACGTAACTTATTTCATTAAGCCGTTCTTAACGCTGTTTTACCGACTTTTCAGAGGAATAAGGATAATCGACAGATTCCATTGGACAGAGTGGCACGAGTGGGCGGGGAATCGCGTGCCATATACACATTTTGCGCGCGAGCAGTTGATGTTCCGCGTGCTGGATGAGAGAAGGTGCGTAGGTTGACAAGTCTTGTGATGGGCAACTGCGGCCAGTGATCATCTGGTTATCCTGCACTTTGCATTAGTCCATTTACAGAGAAAAGAGATGGCACGGTGTTCATATCTTTAACATTTGTTATACTTTTCGTGAGGAAAGGGTTTCAATTGAAGTTTTACTGAACTTGGTATTGATTCATTGTGAAGTTTGATGCGGCTCCTGCCTCGTCTTTCATCCTTGGATACATCTCAGTGATCAATTCCTCAAAGTTATTGTAGATTTCAAGGACTTTAAAGTGGAGAAAATGTTTTTCTCGTCAATAACAAGGACCGTTTGTCACTTGGGTCTTCTGTTCGTCTGTGCCGCGTCTTTTGACGTTGGATCTCTGGACTCCAGTGTTGAGTCGGGGTCTGGTGCGCTGCCCACAGGTAAGACATGATTCTACGGATCACTGAGGTCGTTTGTTGTTGTATGTGAATTATTTCCCCCATGAGGAAAATAAACTTTTCTATTAACAGTGTATTGGCACTGTAACGAATTGGTGAGGAGTCAATTGAGAGACCAGTATTTCTCCATAGGTGTGGGAGAGGTTTAATCCTGACGATTTGCCTCGTGGAGACGCTGTTGCTTCGTAAAAGGTTTTGAAATCGAAACGGCTTCAGTTCGATAGCAGGCAATTTAACAGCCTGATGTACTTATACCCGCTCTGAACCTAGACGTTAAAGTAATGTTTCTATTAACGTCGATAATAGGCTAATTATTCTAGAATAAATATGTTACCCCAAGCACATGTATTACTGTCGCAACGATGTAAATAGTCTTCCCTTTGTGTCAAAATCCCTGGCATGAAATTAGGTTAATTACCTCCATCTGATTCTCAAATAGACATGCTGTCAAACAGTCACAGTGTTGGTAGTTTTCGAACCTTTTAACATTTTTGGAGCCTTTCCAAAGGTTCTAAGACTTAATTGAACTCCTTACCTGATAATCACGTGGGCCATAAGCATGTATTTTGCGAGAAATGAGTTTGCCCTCGCTTCTTTCAAGGTTACAGTTGAAGGCTACTTTCCCATAACATTATTGATGAAAATAATTAAATGAAGATTTATACAAGGATCATTTTAAAAAAACGAATAGGTCACAACACTAGGCCATTCAAATGGGATATTTTACGTTACAAACAACGTTCTGTCATAGCGACTGTGGAGTGTTTCAAAGTATTTTTTACGAGAAACATTTCAAAAAATTTTCTGCTCACCCAACTAACCAACAAACGAAGGGGCACAAAAAAATACCAATTCTATGTATTGTACTCTGTGACTTGGGGTGTGGTGAAAGCACGGCTTTTATTTTCTAAATCCGATTTTATCCAGTTTATACACAGTTATCAGATGTGTACGGCAGACAGTCCGATATCGGTTCTTGGGTCTTGAGCCTCGGACCGGAGAGCGCGCACAGATAAGTCTTTAGGCGAAGAAAGAGCCGGCTAGGGTCTGGATTAGACCGTCACAGTGACAGACACGTTTTACCGTGTGTTGATTGAACCCAGCCTCATGTTCGCTGCTGAATCTTTTGAATGTTTTCTCTGTGTTTTCAGAAGACTCCCTGGAGTCGTTTCGGACGGCGGAGCGTAAAAGCCTTCTTTAAACAGTGCAGATTTTCATTGAATAGACCGGTGATTATGTAATGTTGAGATAATAGTTCCCTAGGCAGCCATGTAATCACGCTCTGGGTGAGGTGCCTGTGCCCAGTAATTCACGCTTTATTGCCATTATGCCCTGTAATAGAACTAGACTTACTAATCTGGAGGGCTTCGTTCGTGCCTGTGATGCAAAGGAACAAATCACCGAATACAAAAATAAAAATCTTAAAACGATCTAACATGTAGTTGAGCTGCATGACCTAATGTGAGTTTAACTTTACGAATGAAGGGGGCGGGGTGTAGGACTGATGTGTGTGTGCGTGTGTGCGTGCGTGTGTTGTATGTGTGTGTGCGTGTTGGTGTGTGTGTCTGTGTGTTTGTGTGTGTGCGTGTTTGAGTGTGTGCGTGTTTGTGTGTGTGTGTGTGCTGTATGTGTGTGTGCGTGTTGGTGTGTGTGTGTGCGTGTTGGTGTGTGTGTCTGTGTGTTTGTGTGTGTGCGTGTTGGTGTGTGTGTCTGTGTGTGCGTG
Source organism: Plecoglossus altivelis (assembly GCA_036571765.1). Classification (NCBI taxonomy): domain Eukaryota; kingdom Metazoa; phylum Chordata; class Actinopteri; order Osmeriformes; family Plecoglossidae; genus Plecoglossus; species Plecoglossus altivelis. The sequence continues at coordinate 15,086,883 of BROE01000012.1, read as the reverse complement.
TGTGTGCGTGTGTGTGTGCGTGTGTGCGGGTGGGATAGGTGAGAAGGGTCCTGAACAAGTCCCCCCCCCCTCCACCCCATCCTGGCGAAAACAAGATAACCCCGCCCCCCGCCGCACCCCTCTATAGACTATCATTGTAAAAAGGCCCTTGTGATATACACCGGAGTTTCTCTGTTTTCAAAATGTAACGTAGGCTACATAGGTAACACGTGGCCCCTCCCCCCATTCCTTGGAACCCTGTCCGTAACACGTAACTCTTGAGAAAACGTCAACGTGTGTCCAAAAAATTAGATCCGATTATCGCCCAAGAATCGTTTTTTTTAACCTGTATTTCTCTCATCGATGGCAGATGAAGTTCCTACGTGTTTGGCTCATGTGTTTGGATTAGGGCTGGCATCTGATTGGACGAGACCGGGCAGGCTAGACTGTTGTTCAGATGGGGGTGAAGGACAGACGGCCCGAGCCAAGAAATCAATTTGCAGTGATGACGTGTAATTACAACGTTTTTAAACGTGAATGTTGGACTGCTCATCACTGCCAACAGTTACTTAATCTCATCCTTCCAGATATTTTAAACCATGGTGGTACAGTGTAAAACACACACGTCTGGGACGATGAGCGTATATAGGACAGACCGTCCGTTTTAAAGAAATGTCATTCCTGTCTGGTTTTGAATGCTGGTTTATCTGATTTGTCATCAACTCTTGTCGTTTCGGCCAATCAGATCAGGAGGGGAGGAAACGAAAGATAAGAAAAGGAGACCCAGTTTGAAAGAATCTCAAAGGTTAACGGCATGCGAATCCAGTTCATGATGTCATCGCGAGATCCATGAGCGAGCATCTGCTGCCAGTGAAACAGGATCTGAATCTGGACGTTAGCCTCGCGTGTATCTGGAGCGAATCTCCAAGCTGAGTTCTGAGGAGGCTCGCGTGGAGTCAACACGCACCTCGAAACACCGGGGCAACGGTGCCGATTGAAGGCGTGTTCTCAGACTGAGGTCAACCCTGAATGAACAGAACCATCAGTGGCCCAACAGGTCCAAACCACATGTTTGTCTTAGACTGGGCTCTCATTCCCCTGCGTGAAAACTGAAACCAGGTGCTTAGCTAGCGATGGCGCGGGTCTAATGGTCCACGGCAGACATGCCATTCCATCAGGTGGTCGGTGTTACAGACAGACCGGAGTGGATTCGGATTACCTCACCGCGTGATGGTCGTGTCGTTTTATTCCATCTGTTCCGCTGTTTGTATTGCCTCCGTCAGCGAGCGATCTGAAACAGTAGGGTTTCTCTCCGCTGGCTCTAAAAAGCACGCATTTAATTGAATGATTGTTTTTTTGCTACGTTCTCGAACAGCTATGCGCAGCCCACAAAACACATGCCAGGCCGTAACCTAAAAGATGAGCCACGTGGTGAGGGGGTGATTTGGCATCAGTCTGCAGCGCGTGTTGTCTTGGCTGCGTTGTGATGGAAGTGTTGACGCGTCGTAATTAAGGCAGTTCGTCCCCTTTATTGAAGATCTTTCGCAGCTCATAAACGGTAAACACCTGTCGATTCTTGGTCTAACTTAACGCAGCACACTTCCGGTTCAGCCTTGCCCTGCTGTTCAGGGGCCATTTGTGGTATGTTAAATCTGTTTCTCAAGTTCCTGTAGGCCTACAGAATTGAGCTTAAAATTGGTTGTTTTTTTTAAATGGGCAAAAGATCTACATGTGATTTGACTTGACACTACAACATCAAGTCAAGTCAAGTTGAGCTTTATTGTCATTCCGCTACATGCGGGGGCATACAGTAGAACGAAATGTCGTGCCTCACAGAACCACGGTGTAACATAAATACAGGCATACAGCAATCAAGTACAAAAATATTTTTTTTCCCCTAAACATCAACTAAAAAATACAAACTATACGAACTTCGTGTTGATCCAAACAGTGAGATGGCAACCAGCACCATAACTCATTGACGATCCCGTGAAAAGGAGCGATAGAGAGAGAACACCTGCAGGCATTGCAGCCATGGCAACCCAGGTGACGGTCTTCGGGGCAAATCTTTGCTTTTGTTGGACGGTCTGTCCTACAGGATGTATTGACATTCTTGTTGTTTTCCTCACTTAAAAAGACAAATATATTAATCAGTTCTTTTCTCCTTTCGCCCCACTTGTTTTTGTTACCTGTGAACTTGTCTTGCAGATGTGCACTAATGTGCGGGGGTAGGGAGGGGGGTAGGGAGGGGGGTAGGGAGGGGGGGAGGGAGGGGGAGTGAGTTAAATACAATATGTAAACATGGCTTCTGTTAAAAGCTATACTGTCTTTGCTCTGGCAGGCAACAAGGTGGAGACCAGGTGTCCATGAAAGACACTTGGTTCGAGTTTAGGCTGAAGCGTTCCAGTTAGGCCAACCCAAGCCTGCTAAAGCTTGGTGTCTAATAGCTAACGTTGACTTCACTTGGCTCTGTTCTACACTGTGAGAAGCCATAAAACTACCACCATATTTGCAATTCACCATTAAAAAAAACTACAAATAAAAAAAGAGAGTAAGGTGAGACTGGGTGTCTGATTTTAACAGAGCAGCTGTGATGCGTCTAACTGGGCTAACTGGCTGCTTGCGTTCCGCAAGATAGATGCCAGATGATGCAATGTTGTTTTACGCTAGTTTAACACACACAGACACACACATAACCTAAGTAAATATCGCTCGCTCAATCGCTCTGATACACGCGTGCACGTAACCTAAGTCTCTCACCCCCCCCCTCTCTCTCCCTCTCTGTCTGTGTCTCTCTACCCACTCTCTCTCTCTCTCTCTGTCTGTGTCTCTCTACCCACTCTCTCTCTCATACATGCATGTTGCGACCACAAACACAGACTGAAGCTTGTTTAGCTGTGGCATGCTCACCACCTGCCTTCTCAATGACCCTTGTGTGACATCATCGCTAAGAGCCAAATAGGAAAATAAACAGATCTCTTTCCTTAGCCCCATTAAGTTAGAACATTGTTTTTTGTTTTCTCTCCACTTGGACCATGTGATCATGTGACTCTGCAGGTGGCATTCGATTTCTGGCTCTCATACTCGTTCAAACCGCACAAAAACATGTAGGGTTACCTGCTTTGCAACACATGAATCTACTCCACTGGATCTGACAGAGGTGTTAGTGAGAGACATTGACCACAAAAACATGTAGGGTTACCTGCTTTGCAACACATGAGTCTACTCCACTGGATCTGACAGAGGTGTTAGTGAGAGACATTGACACTTCAGACTTTCTGATCCCGGATTAATTGGAGGTTGAGGTGACATTTGACTCATTATTCTGCTGACATCATCTCTTTTTTTGACGCTGTGCCTTGCCAGGTTTTTAGCAGCCTGTTCGCCAAAATAAACATTCGACCTGCAAGCTTGCCGTCGAGTTAGAGAGAATAGCTCTAGACGTGTTCGTAAATGTCTTGAACGCTGATACCCATACGCTGATACCCATACGCTGATACAAATCTTTATTGAGTTAGACTGAACGTGATTGATGAAAGACCTCGAGGTCAGCACAGTGTTACGACGAATAAACCCACACAGATCTTGTATTGGGTATCGCCAGAGGGAACGACAAAAGCGCAGATTTTTGTTGTTTTACTCGCTTTTTTTTTGTTCCTTTGCTTTTCTTTTTTCCTGTTTCCTCACGTGAACCGTGTTGTTTTTTCGAAATTCCGATGACAAAGCCTCCGCCAGGACACGTAAACCCCGTTAAGATTTTGTTTACTTTTCGTTGATTGATGTGTTCAAACCCTTTCTCAGCTCCGTGCGTTGCGTGTACTGAAGGTAAAGTCGCGGTAAAACGCATTGTTTAGTCGACCGGCCTGCTGAAGTCTTGTTAAGCGCCTAAGGGGTGTTTTCTTTCGGGGGTGGAGGAATCTGGGGTTTAGTCCGTCTTTTTTCACGAGCTGCGACCAGAACTGTGTCATTTTAATCAAAACAGTGCTTCGGTAAGGAATTTTTACACGTTTTTTTTCTCTCCTTCCAACGCCATGCATGTGGTTGTTACTGGGACTCTGTTTGTTGCATTAAGCAGTTCTGTGAGGAGGTAGAACGTGTTAAACCGCATCAGTGAGATTCTCTGCTTATTTTGCTGGAGCTCTGGTAAAGTCATACCGCCATTTTTTTTGAACTCCAAACATCTCTGTTAACACTGGTTTGCTGGCCCTGGTCCAAACATGTCCCTTGGCACTGACCCATTCATTTGCATCAACTCCCATTCTAGTGAGTTCACCGTTTAGCATCACACTGTTTAACTTGTCCAACCTGGCAACCAGCTGTGTGCTCATCCTCACCTGCTGAGCCAGAGCATTACAGACTGTGATCATCTACCTTTGATGACTGTCTTGTGAGTCCTCTTTATAAGCTATGACCTCATGTAAAGACATAACCTCTGTAAACGTCCATGCTTATTAATGCCACCGACACGGACTCTTTCACTGAAGAGGTCTGGGAGTGTTTTGATGAGGTAGTGCTGCAGTGTTCACCTCATCTCTCTCTCTCTTGATCTCTCTCTTGATCTCTCTCCCTATCTCTCTCCCCTTCTCTCTCTTGATCTCTCTCTTGATCTCTCTCCCTATCTCTCTCCCCTTCTCTCTCTTTATCTCTCTCCCTATCTTTCCTTCTCTCCCTATCTCTCTCCCCTTCTCTCCCTATCTCTCTCCCCTTCTCTCCCTATCTCTCTCCCCTTCTCTCCCTATCTCCTTCTCTCCCTATCTCTCTCCCCTTCTCTCCCTATCTCTCTCCCTATCTCTCTCTCCAAACCCCTCTATATCTCCCTCTTTATTTTTCTGTTCCTTGTACAATCTCAATAAATAAAATAACCCTTTACGACGAGGGCATCTTAAGATTTGGGCACTGATAGAAAATCATGATTGTGAAGCTGACAAGGAGTGTGTGCGTGTGTGTGAGCATGTGTATGTGTGTGCACGCGTGCGTGCCTGTGTGTGTGTGAGCAAGTGTGTGTGTGTGCGCGTGCCTGTGTGTATGTAAGCAAGTATGTGTGTGTGTGTGAGCAAGTGTGTATGTGCACGTGCCTGTGTGTGTGTGAGCAAGTGTGTGTGTGCGTGCCTGTGTGTGTGCACGTGCCTGTGTGTGTGTGAGCAAGTGTGTGTGTGCGTGCCTGTGTGTGTGTGCGTGCCTGTGTGTGTGTGCGTGCCTGTGTGAGAAGGGGGGGGGCAGGATAGAGGGGGAGGTCTTATGGGTACAGGGGTGATGGATAGGCATGTTGTCAAACAGCTCTGCAGTTGTGTTCCCCTGGGCAGGTACACCAAGTCTGTCAGTGGTGGAGGGGTTCCTCTGACCCTGAAGGGAGTTACATTCAAAGCAGCACTCCGCCCAGGTCAACCTTTCACCAGCATCCCGAACCGGGCCAACCTTGTAAAAAGTCTTTCACAAGACCTTTTACAAGCACTTCAACAACCTCGTCCCGTTGACTTGTGCTGTTGTCTTAGTCCTTCTCACCGTGCCCCTGTGAGGCAATGCTGCCCTGAGCAGGACAGAGAACAGTTCCGCAAGTTCTCACAGATCGCCAGGGTTCTGCAGACACCTTGAGGCCTTGTTCCCTGAGAGGTTCAAACTAAGAGATGAAGAGACAGGATACAAACGCGTTCAAACTGAGATGAAGAGACAGGATACACACATGTTCAAACTAAGATGAAGAGACACGTTCAAACTAAGATGAAGAGACATCAGTTTCATTGTAAGATATTCTTTTGAAGAGAGTGAAACACAAAACTGTGCGATAATATTGAAGTTTTACGTGCAGTTGATATTCCACAACCTGTCTCTGTATTGAGCTTGTCAAAAGCAATGACCTGTGAAATACCTGGACAGTTTGCTGGTGAAACTGGCCAAGTTACGGACTTTAATATTCTTTGTTTGATTGGACAAGCCTCTCTGATTGTTTGCTGAGGCAACAAAATGGCGCCTCTTTTTCTTGGAAGTTTTAGTTTAATTACTGATGACACTTTTTGTACGTGGGCGTACCGCGATGTCGTGACTCCCACGATTCCTTTTGTCCATTCTAGAACACATAGGCTTTATCCTCCAGTGTTCCAGAACAGTCTCATTATCTTGGCAGATCGACTTCCTGGTCTGCTCGACTCTCTGCTTTTCTCATCTCATGTTAAACACCCCCAGTTACAACCCTCCCCTCTTCCTTCTCTTGCTTTTTCTCCATCAAAGTGGTGTGTCAGACACATGCAGCAGCAAGTCCACACCATCTGTTTGCACATAAAAAAATTCCCATTTTTTTCCTTCTCTCTTCCTGAGTTCTGTGGAGATCTAGAATGTGTGAGGATGGCTGAGGGTAAAGAACTCCATTAACTGGTACTAATAAGCCAGTCATCTCAAGTAACCGACACCCTTTATACTTATAGCTGTAGTCCTAACAAAGAAAAAGCCAAATAAATACGCTACACACTTTCCAAATACTTTGATTAGAATGTATGGATGAAATTTTTGTTTGGGTTTAAGTCTAAGCTAGTATAGACCAAGTATTGTTCCTGTGCCTGACCAGAGCCAGACTCTGGGCGGGTCTATGGACCCCACCACTCCTGAAAGTGATGCCCATCATGGCTTGTAGTCTGTGGGCACAGATGTAGGGCGCGGAGTGGATGTTGTTATGGGACCATGGATATGCTCGCACTGATGATCAACAGCAGAACAGGGGCATTCAGGGGAGTGAAAATGATATGTCCCCACTAATAGTCCAAGCAGGTGTTGTCTGTCTATCTGGGACCAGGAAGAGACGGAGACAGGCTAGGGATGGAGATGGCATTTCTGAAGTGTGGCTTCTCTTTGGAAACCGAAGCGCTTCATTTAGTGTCTTTGATTACGTGTCCTTTTTTGGACAGAGAAAGCCACGCAGAAACAGGAAACACAAGGGGGAGAGACGGGATTCGAACCCTAGCGGCTGCATTGGGGCCTCAGTCCAGACGATACGAGCTCTACTCGTCGAGGTAGCCTTGATGGCCCCTCAGCAACATGTACACATCTGTGAAAACACCATGTGTGTCTTTTCCACCTCAAATCCTCGAGGGGTATGGAAGCTGCCAGTACTGTTTTTACTTGACAAAACAGAGATCTTTGTTATTGAGATGTAACTACGTTCTGTCTCCTGTAACACAGGACTGTTACGTGGAACAAGTGTTGGATGGATTCCTGTTGGAGCTTTTGCACTGTTCTGTTGTTGTTGTTATTGTTGTTGTTGTTGTTGTTGTTGATGTTGTTATTGTTGTTGTTGTTGATGTTGTTGTTGTTGTTGTTGTCCTGTTATCAACAACCCATTCATTTCGCACTGTCCCGTCTTCGCTATCTTTTGCTCTCTACGCCAATTTGATTACAAGACATCGCTTTGGACAAACAGCTTCCACAATGCGAGTGAATGTAAGCTTGACTGTGGAATGGCCCTCTCTTTAGCATCTTCATTTGATCTCCTTCACCCAAATGGCTGAAGCATCGGTAGGTACAGGAAGTGGCAGTTCAGGGAATGCGTCATGGGTTCTCAAGCTTGAATCAGATTAACCTTTCCTTCAGAAGTCTTTCCCAGCCCTAAAAGCAAGGATCCCGCGTGACCTAGAGGTCATGTTGCGGATAGGATGATTCTGAAGGATGGAACACTGTTTAGATGGATGTTCTGAAGGATGGAACACTGTTTAGATGGATGTTCTGGAATGTCTTTGTGACGGCTTGAGTCCTGCCCTATATCCCCCGATTCTGCCTCCACTCTGTCTACACCACAGTAGAAGCCGATGGCAATGTTCCTTGTCAAAGTCTCAGGTTCTTCACCTTTTGGGTCTGTTTGAAGTTTGAATGTTGGTAAGGGCTGGTTTTGTTTTTAGGAATGTTGATGCCTTTAGGTTCCTTTTTCCTTTTAAAAAAAACAACTTTGCTTGAAAACTGTTTCTGATTCTGGCTTACTTGTGTCTGTCTATTTGAATTCTGACAGTTTGATTTGAAGAGAGCTTTCACATTTGTCTAAGAAAAAGCATTGGCAACTGCTCATTTGACAAACAAATATTTTCAAAGCTCAAAGTCACAGCAGCGTTGACCATCTAATTTCACCCTCAGTTGACCCCTTTAAATGACTTTCACCTATGCTCTGTTCTTCACGCTGAACAGCTAAATTAAGATAAACTGTCAACAGAAGTAACACACCTCTTTATTGTGGAGTTGACTGTCTCCAACCCCCAGGTGAAAGATGTTCGCAGCCATGCCATCAATCCTAATCTGCAACATGGTAAACAGGAAGCAAGCTGCCTGCAGCCACTTGCCTTCTGAAGCTACTTCTCATGTTGAACGTCCTGGGCAGGCTTAAAGAGGCAGACTGTTCAGGTGAATATCTTTAGGAACTTTCAGAGGCAGTCTCTTAAGGTGACTGTCCTGAAGAGCTAGCTTTCAGAGACAAACTGTTCAGGTGACTGTCCTGAAAAGATAGCTTTCAGAGGCAAACTTGTCAGGTGAGTCTCATCAGGTGAACTTCGTTAAAAGCTTTTAGAGGCAGTATCATCAGGTGAACTTCGTTAAAAGCTTTTAGAGGCAGTATCATCAGGTGAACTTCGTTAAAAGCTTTTAGAGGCAGTATTCTCAGGTGAACTTCGTTAAAAGCTTTTAGAGGCAGTATCATCAGGTGAACTTCGTTAAAAGCTTTTAGAGGCAGTATCATCAGGTGAACTTCGTTAAAAGCTTTTAGAGTCAGTATCATCAGGTGAACTTCGTTAAAAGCTTTTAGAGTCAGTATCATCAGGTGAACTTCGTTAAAAGCTTTTAGAGTCAGTATCATCAGGTGAACTTCGTTAAAAGCTTTTAGAGTCAGTATCATCAGGTGAACTTCGTTAAAAGCTTTTAGAGTCAGTATCATCAAGCGTGAACTTGTTAAAGCTTTAGAGCAGTACATCAGCTGAACTTCGTTAGAGACGTTTAGAGAAGCCA
>BROE01000012.1:15049743-15077632 GCA_036571765.1 Plecoglossus altivelis | reverse complement strand
TCAGGTGAACTTCGTTAAAAGCTTTTAGAGGCAGTATCATCAGGTGAACTTCGTTAAAAGCTTTTAGAGGCAGTATCATCAGGTGAACTTCGTTAAAGCTTTTAGAGGCAGTATTCTCAGGTGAACTTCGTTAAAAGCTTTTAGAGGCAGTATTCTCAGGTGAACTTCGTTAAAAGCTTTTAGTGGCTGTATTCTCAGGTGAACTTCGTTAAAAGCTTTTAGAGGCAGTATTCTCAGGTGAACTTCGTTAAAAGCTTTTAGAGTCAGTATTCTCAGGTGAACTTCGTTAAAAGCTTTTAGAGGCAGTATTCTCAGGTGAACTTCGTTAAAAGCTTTTAGAGTCAGTATCATCAGGTGAACTTCGTTAAAAGCTTTTAGAGGCATTATCATCAGGTGAACTTCGTTAAAAGCTTTTAGAGGCAGTATTCTCAGGTCACATTAGATGTATCTTCTGCCTCTTAAAAAGAGCAGCTTTTCTTCGGGGTGTCTTTATGTTTCCTTCAGACTTCATGCCCAGACGTACGACTGTGGAACCTGCTGTGCTGGAGTTCTTAGTACAGGAAGCTCAGTACAGGACCATGCACTGTGTTCGGGGGTGGGAAAATGTATCGAATCCGATTCAAATCCCCTTTCCAGCAGACACTTTTTCTAAAGTTCTTTCCTAGTGAGTGGTTTCACTGTTCCTCCAGCATCTCTAAAGGGGATTATACCCACAATTAAGAGAGAGTTAAACAAGGGTTTAACATGGACAGGATGTCCTGTGGGTTACCCCCAGCTCCTGCCTAGCTGTGTGTGTGTGTAAGCCCTGTGGATAAGACCAGACCCTCTCTGAATACACAGAGGAAGTAGCCTGGCAAGGCTAATTGGCCATTAAATATTGAAAGAATACAGAGTCGCTTGTAAGACTTGCTCAGACAGGAGAATGAGGCAGAGGGGAATCGTGGCTGGATGATCTGGCCTAGGGCACCTTATGAGACAACCCCGTGTAGTGCTGTAACAGCACGTTGACCTTCAGTGCCTTACTGGGTCTTTGCTAAGCCATGGCAGCCAGCGCTGGTCTTCTGCAGGATGCACGCTCCCTGCGTTTGGCAGTGTCCTGTTCAGGATCAGACCTCCGAACATGCCCCCTGTGGCATGGTTAGTTCACCCCTCCAGAACACACACCGCTTTTCCAGATGAGGGAAACAGTGGTGGGATGGGTGGTGAGGGGAGGACAAGGGGGGGGGGGGTAGGAGAGGGGGAGAGACCATGGGGATGTGGGGGAGAAGGGAGGGAATAGGGGTAGAGTGGGGGTGTAGGAGAGGGGGAGAGACCTTGGGGATGTGGAGGAGAAGGGAGAAGGGAGAAGGGAGGGAATAGGGGTAGAGTGGGGGTGTAGGAGAGGGGGAGAGACCTTGGGGATGTGGAGGAGAAGGGAGAAGGGAGAAGGGAGGGAATAGGGGTAGAGTGGGGGTGTAGGAGAGGGATGGAAATAGGAGAGGCAGGACGGGGAGATGGGGAGTTGGTCGAGGGGGCTGTGGGTTACAAGGTAGAGGCCGGATCTCTCCTCCTCTGCCAGACCACGAAGCTGTAGGCTTGGTTCTATACGAGCCTGCTGCGTCTGAGGCGGGGAGGTGGGGACGGGGGGATGGGGGTTCTGCAGAACTGCTGGGATATCCATCAGTCCAGTCTAACGCAGCATAGTCCATCTTCCTCCCCCTCTCTCCCTCTTCCTCCCCCCCTCTCTCTCTCTCTCTCTCTCAGCACGGGCCCTTCCACAGCTTAACGAGACAGATGTCAGATAAGCTCAGAGGTTGTATCTGTCTAAAAAGAGCTGTCTCCTGGAAAGGGAGGTCTTCATCTTTCCAGTTCTGCTCTATTTCTACTTGTCCCTAGCAAACACCATTAGCTTGGGTCCTGGCTGTTGTGACCTGCATGGTACCGGACATTTAGATGTTTGCTCAGTGTTAGAGCTTAACTGTTGTCTACCTCTTTTAAAAATTCCAGTCTCTGTGATTAATGGTCAAAACAGTGAACTGATCAAGATAATTAGGTGTGGAAACATAAAAACTCTACCATCCTCTTCCTCCCCCTCCTTTTCTCTCCCCTCTCTCACTCATCCATTCCTCCCTCTTCCCCCCTCTCTCTCCCTCATCTATTCCTCCCTATTCCTCCCCCTCTTTTACTCCCCTATTCCTCCCTCTTCCTTCCGCTCTCTTCCTCATCTATTCGTCCATCTTCCTCCCCCTCTCTCCCTCTTCCTCCCCCTCTCTCTCTCCCTCATCTATTCCTCGATCTCCCCCCCCCTTCCTCTCCCCCCCTCCCTCATCTATTCCCCCCTTTTCCTCCCCCTCTCTCCCTCATCTATTCCTCCCCCTCGCTTCCACCTCTTTCACCCCTCTATTACTCCCTTTTCCCCTGCTCCCACTCCTCTCTCTCGCATCTATTCCGCCCTCCTTCTCTCCCTTTCCCCATCTCTATCTTTCTCCAACTCTCCATTTCTCTCTCCAGAGATCCCCCCCCTGCTCCACCGAGGCAGGGGGAAGTCTTTAATCATCTCTCTATTAGTGCTCCCTGCCCTGGCTGTCCAGTAATTGCACCAGAGTAATTGTGGTATCCGCTGGCCCATCCAGACCCATTACAGTAATGCGATCCCCAGCACATCCAGCACAGTGGACTGATGCGAGTGGCTGATTAAGGAGCTTGGAGGTGGCCCAGACCACAGGACAAGGACAGGGGGCTGGACGGGGGCTTTGGAGTTAGCTTAAGACCTGCGGCTAATGGCTAATAGCTTCCTCCGTGGTAACCACGAGCAACCGCTGGCTCCCGGGGGAATAGTCTACCCGAAACTGCTTTCTGCTTCGGGAAGCGAGAGGCTGTGTTTTGAATCGCCCTAAAAGAGATTGTTCTCCTCCTGTGTCTGCTGTTTCAGACGTCCTCTAAAGCCGGTGTCATCCAGGACAGTCAAAGAGGCTGTGTTGGAAAGTTAAGTTTTCTTATTAGAATGACAAGGATGCAGACTAAAGTCTGGAGGTAGTGCTTTAGTGTTCTGGAAGACATTTCCCATGACCTTTGCCCAGGTCACAGACTGTGTGAGACTGTGAGACTGGGCTTACACTGGAGTAAGACTGGCGTGAGACTGGGTGGGACTGGAGTAAGACTGGGGTGAGACTGGGTGAGACTGGGGTGAGACTGGGGTGAGACTGGCGTGAGACTGGGTGAGACTGGTGTGAGACTGGAGTAAGACTGGGGTAAGACTGGGTGAGACTGGAGTAAGACTGGAGTAAGACTGGGTGAGACTGGAGTAAGACTGGGTGGGACTGGGGGGAGACTGGAGTAAGACTGGAGTAAGACTGGGGTGAGACTGGAGTAAGACTGGGGTGAGACTGGGTGAGACTGGAGTAAGACTGGGTGGGACTGAGGTGGGACTGGAGTAAGACTGGGGTGAGACTGGAGTAAGACTGGGGTGAGACTGGGTGAGACTGGGTGAGACTGGAGTAAGACTGGGGTGAGACTGAGTGGGACTGGGGTGAGACTGGAGTAAGACTGGGGTGAGACTGGAGTAAGACTGGGTGAGACTGGAGTAAGACTGGGTGGGACTGGGGGGAGACTGGAGTAAGACTGGAGTAAGACTGGGGTGAGACTGGAGTAAGACTGGGGTGAGACTGGAGTAAGACTGGGGTGAGACTGGAGTAAGATTGGGGTGAGACTGGGTGTACACTGCCTCTACAGGCACATTCCAATCTCAGAGTGAGAGCTCATGGTCAAACTGGACCCGGCACCAAGAGGAACAGTCCTGCCACCCCTGCTCAGCATCGCTAAGCTTCTTATACCAAACGCTCCTGTGATGTGTGAGCCAGGCAGAGAGAGAGAAGGGAGCTGGAAGTCAGGCTGATGAGCTGGGATTTATGGCTCAGGACAAAGGCTGCCTTGCCTGCCCGCTCTATGTTCAAGCTGCACAGAATTACACTGATTCGATGAGTCAACGTGTTTGAGGTTTCACACTGGTGATGATGTGACGTAACAGTGGGAATTCAACTGCTTGAACAGCTCTCTACACAACTCTATACACAACTCTACGCAACACCTCACAACTCTACACAACGTATTACACAGTGCTACACAACTCTACTCAACACCTCACAACTCTACACAACGTATTACACAGTACTGCCCAACTCTACACACTTCACAACTCTACACCCCATTATATGGCTCTACGCACCTCCAAATCATGTTATACAACTCTACACAGCTTTCCATAAATAGTACTAAATGTTGTTGTGGAATGTTTTAAACCCCTTTATTGTTGATTGACACCTTGACCTTCACCTTATAACATGATCTGCTCTAGTCTTCAAAGGCTGGACAGGTTTATATTGAACATGGTCCTGGTTGCCATTTGAAGGGTTTGATCAGTGCATGGCACAGTACGTGCTCAATGCACTGACTCGTGTCTGGCATAATGGCTCTAATCCAAAAGAATAACACGCAAAACCCAGGCGGATAAAAACAGATTTTCCTCAAGCAATTTACAGCGACGGAGGACTGTGTTTGGTTACATTCAGCTCTTTCCAAGTTGGCCTATAGTGATGGACCATCAGCACCTGGTCTCAAGATGGTTATACCACCCCAATACCCCCCCCCCGTCTACCTCCCTGGACCTCCGTCTCCCTGACAACAGTGAGCTGTCTGCAGCTCCACTCATGACCCCAGCGTCTTCTGAATCCTCTCCTCTCATCCCATATTGAGCTGTTCAGACAGCCTGCCTTCCTGTTATCACAGCACATCAATCCAGGGCCGGGGCCAGACTGGGCCAGACTGGGCCAGACGGGGCCAGGCGGGGCCAGGCATGCTGCCCAGGCTCCAGGGGCCTTCACAAATGAGGCGCAAGCCTGGACGACCCCGGTAATGGGAGCGTTGGCGAGAAGCAGGGGTTGGACTGTTCGTGGCGGTGGGGGGTTGGGGGGGGGGGGGGGGGGGGGGGGGGGGTGTTGTCATGTTTCGGAGAACCCGTAGAAAAAGCAGACTCCCCCTCCCCCCCTTCTCAGATAAAACATTTCTTTGAGCATGAGCACGCCTTGTCAATTCCACTTAACGATAAGACTCACAGCCATCAACGCCTGGATTTGATTAATATAACCCTTGACACAAGCCAAGAAAGGAAAATAAAGTAGGTCCACACATATTTTTCTTCACAGCTTGTGGAAGGTTAAGTAACTCAAGTACAATCTTCCGTCATTTCCGCACGGTCTAGTGCGGAGAACAGACGGATGGGATAAAACACTGAATCGTGAAGCGATGGGTACAGCTTGAGCTCAATAGGTTAGAGCAGGGGTGTGAAACCCTGGTCCTTGAGGGCCGCTGTCCTGAAGGTTTTCGACGTTTCCCTTCTCCAGCACACCTGATTCTAATTAAGGGTCGTTTACAGGCTTCCACAGAGCTTGATAACAACCCATTCATTGGAATCCGGCGTTCTTGATAACAACCCCTCATTAGAATCAGGTGTGCTGGAGCAGGGAAACATTGGAAACCTTCAGAACAGCGGCCCTCGAGGACCAGGGTTTGACACCCCTGGGTTAGAGCATCCAACTTCTGATCAAGAAATCGCAGGTTCAAATCCTCCACAGTACATCACGTTACACAAAAGAGTTAGACACACACATGCCTGCCTCTCTCTTCCTCTGTCTGTCCATCCATCTTTCTCTACATCATCCGTCTGTTCATTCATTCATCCATCCATTCATCTGTTACTTTTTATATAAATGGATATATGTGCACACGTGTGTATATATGTATGGAAACGCTGTCTGTTTGTTATATATATATATATATATATATATATATATATATATATATGTATATGCTGTGAATGTATGTACTGTATACAGTATGTATGCATAGTTTATGTACTTCACGAATGCATTGTATATGCACAGTTTGTGTGTACAATGAATGTGTAGTACACATGCCTCTCTCTTTCTCTTTCACTCTTTCAATCTCACACCCCGCCTTCTCCCATCCAACACCTTATATTTTTGCTGACTTTACTCTTCGTAACAGCGCTATCCGGATCACCTTCATTAGCTAGCAGTCGGTACCAGCTGCGTCTATGCGGTTCACGATCATTAGCAGCGAGCTTCGCAGATGCGGCTAGCCAGCCCTTCGCCTTCCCAGCGAGGGTCCAGTCGTGAGGCTGTTGTGGCAGGAACACATGAAATGCCGTGTTTTCCTCTCCAGGGCACGGAAGTTTTTTTATTTCAAATCATAAATGCCGTTGGTCTAAAGGAAGTTTAAGCGCGCGATAACGTTTTCCTGTTACCTTCGCTTTGGAAACGATAACCTAACTGTCAGTTGAGAATTCGAATGATTTGAAATGGGAGTCTGGTTTTCATTAAGTTTATATCGTCGGTTATCGATGGAAACGAGATGGGAGTTTCATCTCTGTTTCGTGATAGGCTCCTGTCACCGTGTTGACATTTACTCAGGAGACCAAATTGACACCCAATAATGAGTTTATTTATGTGTTTCTGAATATGGAAAACGTCGAAAGCACAAATCATGCTCCTTAACAGCGTAAGTGATTGTGAATGGAGAGCAGTTGGACTAATACATGAGTTGTCTGTGAGGAATTCTCTCGCCTGGGACATGTTTTCCCATCCATAGAGCATGTCGTTGGGCGTGATGTCACTGCCGACAGCCAGGATTCATTTAACGGCGGTCATCTCCCATTTAATTGCTCCTCCCAGTATGGTTTTTGTTTAGCTTTTCTTGTCTTTTCAAAGGGTATTAGGATGGTCCATCTGTGTGTGTCTCTGATCTCCTTGCCTCTGCAGAGAAATGGAAAAAAGTGCCATAGAAATAACATTTAGTTTTTGAGTCGCACAGAGACTGTTGGTTGATGCGTGTAATCTGCGTGTGGCGTGCCAAGTGAGACAAGTATCCGCGCATCACTTCCATATGTTGAGTAAGCCAGGATGACAACTTCCGGTTGCTAGCAGTTAAGTTAGATGTCTCACACAAAATGCCATATTTTACGAGGAGCTTGCCACACTGTCTGTCGGCCTGTCAGTCTCTTTCAAAGCAATTGTGTTTGTCGCACAGTGACTGTCTGTTGAGCTAGCATAGCATGTAAACTGGTACAAGTATATTTATGCATTACTTCCCCCTATTGCGTCAACTTAGCTACAATAGTATATACTTAATTATCTGACTGTCAGCTTGCTCGCACAATCTGAGTTAAGGGTTTAGAAAGCAACAACCTGTTCTAGTTGTTAAAAGTCATTTCCCTGGACGTTGTAGACATCACCGTCATGTGCATGTAGCCAATTCACCGCAGTTGACCAAAGTGTAGTTGGCACGCCCAAGGCAGACGGTTACGTTAACGTATGCCTCTTCGCTCTCTCCTGCGTGAGTTGAACTGGCTGTTACACAGATACAGTATGGGCATGACAGCAAGGCTGTTTGACATCATATATGGTTGTTCACACTTCAGACGTGCCTGAGGTTAAACCGACCAAGTGCTTATTTCCCATCACGATCGTGTTACACCATCAAGCCAGAGATGGATAATCGTTAATCCGAAACGGATGGCGATGGAGGGATTAGCGTCGGAAAGATCGCTCGGGTTGAAGTCGTTTTCGTCAGATGTGAACTTGTAACCTAACTTGTAATCGAAGACGATGGCATCACCACATGCCGACCGACATACTGTTGCACGAGAGCTCTCCATCTCTTGCCTACTCTAATCGCGTTTTATATTCAAGCAGCGTATCACTCATTTAAGATAGATCTGACCGCTCTCTCTTAGAGACGTTTCTGAAAGGATAGAGTTCCAGACCAAGTCGCCACTCAAACCAACAACTTCGCTCATTCTTTTATTCGTTGATTCGGTGACCGGTGCATAAATCAGTCTCCCTTTGCGGAACCTTGCAAAGCTGGGATTGTTGGAACGCCAAACGGGACACTGGATATGGTTTCTGGGTGCTGTTTCAGAGGGCAGCAAGGTGATCGTCGTGCGCTACAGTAGCCAATCATGATGGATCTAACCCAGGCTGTGTAGAAAGCAGACACTGCTCCCACACACACACACTGACCCACACTGCTCTGCTGTGTGGGTCTCTGAAGAGGCAGGCTTACATGGACACACTGACCCACACTGCTCTGCTGTGTGGGTCTCTGAAGAGGCAGGCTTACATGGACACACTGAGGGGAGATGGGGAAAGCAAGGGTTGGATATGGGGGCCGATAGCAACCTACAGCAAAGTGCAAAACTCTGATTTTATAACCATAACAGAGAAACATCCTGTCTTATAAGATATAGAACCACAAGTCTGTCTGTTTTATTAGAACTGTATCTTTTTAGTGGAGTGCACATGGTGCTTGTAGAATGTGCTTGTAGAATGTGCTTGTAGAATGTGCTTGTAGAATGTGCTTGTAGAATGTGCTTGTAGAATGTGCTTGTAGAATGTGCTTCAGAACATGAGAACAGATTCGCCTGAGGACCTTCTCTGGGTAGGTGGGTAGGAAGGAGGGCGATTCATCTTTAGAAGCATTTTCAGCTTCCATGGAAATATCCCCCAGGCAGTCTAAAACATGCCCACTTGGGTTAAATCACCGAAGTCCATGTTTAAGTGCTGCCATTCTAATGCAAGCCTTGGTCTGGCTGTGTTTAGCAGTGAGTGCCCTGTCTTGCTGAGGTCTCTTCAAGCTTTTATTGGCCTGACTTTTCTGACATTTCCAAACACAGGCTTTATTTAGCCGACAGGTTAAAACTGTCCAAGAGGTGACCCCACCTCTCGGACAGTGAAATTCCCACAAGGCCTTAAAATGACTTGAGGTCATTAGCGCACCACAGCACGATCAATACCCACCAATAACTGTCTCACGGAGCTAGCTTTTCCTGCTTATTGATTAATCTTTGTGTTCATGACCTCTAGGAGTGGTTTATCAACAGTGCCCTTGTTCACAGCAGAGCATGACGAATTTCACTTACCCACGGCGATACATCCATATAAAGGATCTCTTGTTTCCTGCATATCCAGACAGGAAATGAGCTCATAACTGAAGCGAAAACAATGGAGAGCACTATGGGAAAGCGAGCGCACGATTTTCAGAGGCTTATGTTTGTTTTAAGTCCTTTTGCACCCTAAATTTAAACGGTCCGCAAAGCAATTTTCCGATCGTCGCCATGCGCCAGCCATCAAATGTTCCATTTAAACACTGTGTCACATTTCAAATACAGAACGGCACAATAATTAGGGCCAGCACTACGTTTCTCCAGCTGGTTCTGGATTCCAGTTGATTTTCCAAAGAGCGACAGGACATCCTTCATGTCTGTATACCATCTCAGCATGCACCAGTGTTGGGGCGGGGGGTGTGTTTGTTTCGTGGTCGGGGTGCAGCCACCGCTGGTGTTTAAAGGTCCACTTGTCTTTCCACAGAGGAGGTGAACCTTCTGGAAATGCTATCGAGGCAGGTTAGCAACAGCAGCAACGCGTCCGTGAGCGTGGAGGGGCGCAGGTGTGAGGTTCTGCAGGTGGGGCAGTACGCCACCCTGGCTCTGCCGCTACGCCAGCTCTTCTCCGATGGGTAACACACACAAACACACACACACACACAGACATGCATACACACATACACACACAGACATGCATACACACATACACACACAAACACACATACACACACAAACACACACATACATATACACACACAAACACATACGCACACACACACACAAACACACATAAACAAACATACGCACACATACGCACACACTCTTAGACCCTAGCTTTCATCCCAATCTGCTTGGACTCACGTGACATGTCATGTTTGACGGACCATCACGTTAGCTAACACTCTACAACTCTACTGTGTTTATGTTTCGTTTTCCTGTACTCAGTGAACACACGGTATTTTATGCTGAGTTGTCATATATCACAATGTACAGTCCCACATTTGGTCGTTTCAATGAGTGTAACTAAACATATCGTGTTTATTAAACTGCCCGAATGTGTGTTTTTGTATTTGTGTGTAAATGTGTCTGTGTGTGTAAATATGTGTGTGTGTAAATATGTGTGTGTGTAAATATGTGTGTGTGTGTGTGTGTGTGTGTGTAAATGTGTGTGTGTGTGTGTGTGTGTGTGCAGGTTTGCAGATGAGTTCAGCCTGCTGCTACAGCTGAGGAGCTCCCAGACAGACGAGTGCAGTGTGATGACGTTAGTCAGCCCAGAGAGCCACATCCTGCTGCAGATCCGCATCAGCCTGTACACCCTCACCTTCATAGGCACCCAGCAGCGCCACTACGAGTCAGTCTGTCTGCCCGTCTGCCCGTCTGTCTGTATGTCTCCAGTCTGTCTGTCTGCCTCCTGTCTTCCTGTCTTTCTCCCTGTCTGTCTCTCCGCCTGCGTGTCTTTCTGCCTGCCTTTGTGTGTGTGTGTGGGAGGGGGGTTGTTCGTTTGTGGAATAGGTGTGTGTGTGTGTGGGGGCGGTGTTTGGTGTGTGTGTGTATTTGTGTATTTGTGTGTATGGGAGGGTACATGACGATGATTTGTCGATCATTTGTAGTGACGTTGGCATGACGACGTAACCTTCCCCCAGGTTCCCGGTGAGTGGGTTGTTGGACGGGGCGTGGCACAGTGTGGCTGTGAGCGTGGCTGCCAGGGGACTGGCTGTGTATGTGGACTGCGTCCTGGTGGAGGAGGTGGGCTGGGTGTACGGAGGCATGGATCTCACCCCTGACGGGCTGCTACTGCTGGGGGGAATCATGGAGGGCTTCGAGACACCTTTCCAGGTACAAGGATCCTCACTGACTCACTGACTCACTCACAGACTCACTCACTGACTCACTCACTCAGAGACTGACTCACAGACTGACTGACTGACTGATTAACTCACAGACTCACTCACTCACAGACTGACTGACTCACTCACCCTCACTAAATTCTGACGCTGCATTGGTCTCCCAGACTCTGACTCTGTGTCCATCTCTCTGACTCTATAACTTTTCCTCAGTCTCTTTGACTCCGTCTCTCAGCCTTTCTCTCTCTCTCTTTGTCTCTGCCTCTGCTTCCTTTCTGACACTTCTCCTCACTCATACTTCAAAGTCTGGTGCCTTTTGAACGAGCACAGGAACTCCATCCCCCCCAGCAGAGAGCGTGTTCTGCTCTCTCTAGACCTGTTTTCCTTACCCGTTTCTCCACTCCCTCGCTCTAACGGATGTTCATGGATCTCTAAGCCAAGCTATCAGGAAAGGTCAGTCCAGGAAGCAGGCAGGAAACGTCCTTGTTAACCTGAAACGTTAAATTATATCAACACGCACTGTGGGCATGAAGACAGAACTAGCCCAAAAGCCCTGCCTTCCTGCCCTCCTGCAGGGCATCTGGGAGCAGAGGGGGTGGTTCTCTTGTAAATCATTTTAGCACCCTCGCCCCTCCCCCTCCCTCCCTCCCTCCCTCCCTCCCTCGTCCCCGCCGCATCATCCTCAGCCAGGCCGGGTCCCTTGTTCCTGAAGGATGAGTGTTGGAGCGGACAGGACTGTGAACGGAGCAGCATCTGGGTTAGCGCTCAGAAGGCGCCAAGATGGATTCTCCTTCACCCCTCGTCTCCCGCGGCGATGTGTGTCCATGACAACCCTGGGACTGGGAGCTTCCTGCGTTGTGAGGTGGTGACAGATCTCGACCCCCCTCCCCCCCCCCCCCCCCCCCTCCCCGCACACATGCTCAGACATCCTCATCATCCCTCCAGCTCGAATGGACTCCACTGTAGCATCTAGCTTTGGTTCTCTGTCTTCTCCATGGCAACTGGGCAGGAGAACACCTCACCCTGAGAATTTGTGTATTTGTTGTCCAAGTAATCGATTATTTTCACGATTATCACTTTACTTCACCTACATTTCTTTGGAATTTTGACATGTAACGTCTTAAATTACTTGAAATGCAAGTTTTGAAAGGCCTAATTAAAAAATAATAATAATAATTTTTAGTTCTGTGCGAAAGAATTTCAGATGTGCGTTTGTTTTGTAAAGCTTGAAAACATTTTTTGTGAAAGACAAAGCTGTGAAAAACTTTGAAACTCTGTTTCCGGGTTTATTAGTTCGTCTCTGCTCGAAACTTGCAGTGTCAAAGTATTTCTGACTAATGCGCTGTGGCCATGGCAACATCATACCCCCCCCAACCCCCCTCCCCCTTCTTCAGTGTCCTCTGCACTCCTCCTGGTACAGTCAGTCACATGACACAGGTGATACTAGGCAGAAAGCCCCGCGCTGAACAGTTCTTCTATAGATAAAGACGACCTCTGACCTCTGTTAGTCCTCTGGGCTTCCTTGTCTCAGAGGTCACTGATCATGTGACCACTGGCAGGAATGCTCAACGGCGCTGTCAAGTTGAAACACATCTTCTGAAGATTTACAGACTTTTAAAATGAAAAGTAAACTTGACTTCAATCATTCGTTGGTCTTCTGAGGGAGGAGGAATGGAGATGCCTGGTTCACACTCTGCCGGGTTTTTGCAGATTGCGCAACTGTCCACCCAGTCCCTATGTGTGACTGTGTTGCCTTGGTACCGATCGTAGAAATGCAGATAAAGTGTGTGAGGACCGGCTGCTGTGGTTGGGAGGAGAGCAAGTGTACCGTGGGCTCTTAGGGAAGAAAGCTCCTCACTGCTCGCCATCTCCCGCTCACACACACACACACACACACACCTGAACGCAGACACACACAGACATGAACGTGCAGACACACACACACACTCACACAAACACACCTGAACGTGCACACACCTGAACGTACACACACACACACCTGAACGTTCACACACACACCTGAACGCAGAAAAACACATACCTGAACGTAGACACACACACAGACATGAACGTATGCACACACACACGCGCACACACACACACACACAAGGGTTCTCTAGACATTTATTCGTTTAGATTTGGTACATTTAGACACATATTACGTTAGTCACGGAACATTTACAAGTGTAAAGAAAGAGGCTCAGAGGGTATCGACAGTTTCTCTCTTTCTCCTTTTTTACGCTCCCCTCTCTCTCTCTCATTCTCTCTCCTCTTTCTCTCTCTCTCTCTCTCCCCTCTCTCCCCTCTTTCTCCCCCTCTTTCTCTCTCTCTCCCTTCTCTCCCCTCTTTCTCCCCCTCTTTCTCACTCTCTATCCCCTCACATCTACCCTTCTCTGCCCCTCTCTCACTCTCTCTCCCCTCTTTATCCCACTCTCTCTCCCCTCTCCTAATCTCTCCTCTCTGTCCCACTCTCTCCCCTCTCTTTTTGTCTCTTTCCCTCTCTCCCCCTTTGTTTAAGATATGTTTATCAAAATAACGGTCTTTGAGTTGGCACTGTCCAACAGCAGTCAGATTTATCACCAGCACACAGCTAAATATCTAGAGTGAAGGAGGTGTCAGAAAGCTACCCTCTGACCTCAGGTAAGAGCAGGGATCAACCTGATCCTACTGAGTCAGCATCGTTTACACAGAGATGTTCCCTGTGTGGATTCTGTTTGTTGTTGTTTTTAAAGTGATCTGAACTGGCAGTGTAGACAGCAGCATGTTCAGAGCCTCCTGCTGTGTATCGTCAGGGCCACTTCAGACAGCTGCTGTTCCTGATGGGAGACCCTGGAGCAGCCAGACAGCACTGCATCCTCCACCAGCCCCGCTGTGGGGGCGCTTCCAAGCCCCAACGCTCCCCCCGGACAGACCCTGCCCTGGAGGTACAGCATAGCACGACGCACACCTCCACCTCATACACCATACGCCCCCACCTCACACGCCCCCACCTCACACACCATACGCCCCCACCTCACACACCTCCACCTCACACACCACAAGCCTCCACCTCACACACCTCCACCTCACACCTCACACACCTCCACCTCACACACCACACGCCCCCACCTCACACACCACACACCCCCACCTCACACACCACACACCCCCACCTCACACACCATCACTCAGTTTCAAACATTGGGTGTGTAGAGGAGACGTAGTCACGCATATGTAGTACTCATACACACACACAGCATTCTCACACACAATATTTTCACACATAATATTTTCACACACAGCATTCTCACACACAATATTTTCACACACAGCATTCTCACACACAGCATTCTCACACACAGCATTCTCACATACATACAAATACTCAAGCAGACACTTAGATGCAGTACTCGTCTTTCTCACTCACACACACACACAAACACAAACAGCATACTCACACACATACTGTACTCTCTCTCTTTCTCTCTCTCTCTTGCACACGCACGCACGCACAGACACACACACACACACACACAGGATCACACACACACACACACACACAGGATCACACAGTCTCCTGTGGTTTGATGCAGTCTGGTGGATTTAATAACAGCCAGTGACAGCAAGCTCATTAGCTGGTGACTGTAATGTTGCATTCTAAATGTTTCCAACAGGACCTCCTCCTGTCCTCTAACGACCTGGAGGACTTGCCTCAGAAGCAGCCCTCCGTGCTGGGTGCTGACAGGGCCGTGAGTACCTCACCCTCCACCTGCCTCCATCACCCTCCCTTTTAGACCCCCTCACCCCCCCGCCCCTCTACCCTGAGGTCCACCATACTTGCATCTGGGCTGAAGATGTGAGCCAGACTCCCACCTGGTCCTCTGGGACCGTGTGTGTGTGTGAGTGAAAAATACAAATATAGGGAGAGAATGGTGTGTGTGACAGATAAAAAAGTAAGTGTCTCTGTCTCCCCTCCCTCTCACTCTCTCCTTCTCCCCCCTCCTCGCTGTGTCTCTCTCTCCTTCTCTCTTTTTCTATGTCTCTCTCTCCCTCACTTTTTCTCTCCCATTTTCTTTCCCTCCCTCTTTCTCTTTCCCCTCTCCCTCCACTTTCGCTCTTCCTGACTCCTCCACTTCCTGCCCCTCCTCCTTCCTGCCCCGCCTCCTTCCCGCCCAGCCTCCTTTCTTACTCTCCCTCCTATTCCTCTTCCCTCTACCCCCGCAAACCCCTCGCCGCTCCTCCTCCTCCTCCCAACCCCTCATCCACTCCCTTGCCATGTCATTGAGGCTCCATCTGCAGCCAGACCACCAGTCACACTGTCTCATCTCCCCTCTGGACCAAACACACCACAACAATGTTCCATCACCTGGAGGTCCGGGGACTGGGACTAATTAGCAGTGTGGGAATTCACCTCAGAGAAGCCCGATATAACCATGTTTATCCTCAACTGACCGCCGTGTGTGTGTGTGTGTGTGTGTGTGTGTGTGTGTGTGTTGTGTTGTATCTGCTCAGAATGAGTGATAAGTTAATCGTGTGTGTGTGTGTGTGAGTGTGTGTTTTCATTGCACCTCTGCATCAATGTTAATCACAACCAATCATCTGTGATTGTTGTTTAGTTTGACAAGACCACAGTTCCTATTTCCTATGACGAGGTCATCGTTTAGTTTGGCACCTGGATGATAAATCTTGTTTTTTCATCTTGAGCTTAGTCTGGAAGCACATCTAAAGAATCCCTCTCATTCAGGCAGCGACATGCATTGTTTTACTTATGCAGTTTTCCTCCATACGTTTTCTCCTCTAAGTAAACATCAGCATTCTTCAATAAGACTAAGCTCCATCTGGTAGTCTTTATGTCTAAACGAGGGATTGTGATCTCCCGCCCAAACATCAAAACCTCCGTCCCTTCTAAAGATGGCGAATGGACGGTATCTGTCAGGAGCTGGGGGTCCATCTGCCTCCAGCTGAGATCACCTGGACAGCATCAATGCCATTGGCCACTGCTGTGCCCAGCATCAACGCCATTGGCCACTGCCATGCCCAGCATCAACGCCATTGGCCACTGCCATGCCCAGCATCAACGCTATTGGGCACACCACTTCCTCTGTCCTCTTTCTACTGCCCATTCTCTTCCTATCCCTTTCTGGATCGCTCTTTTGTTCTCTCTCTGTTTCTCTCTGTTTCGCCATCTCTCTTTCTTTCTCTCTGTTTCTCCATCTCTTTCTTTCTCTCTGTTTCGCCATCTCTCTCCCTTTCTCTCTGTTTCTCCATCTCTCTCTCTTTCTCTCTGTTTCTCCATCTCTCTCTCTTTCTCTGTTTCTCCATCTCTCTCTCTCTCTCTTTCTCTCTGTTTCTCCATCTCTCTCTCGTTCATATTCCGAACCACATGCCTCTCTGTTCTCACCCCCCCCCCCCTTGTCTCCCTTAGTGTGTCCCTCTCTAACCCCCCCTCCCCCTCCTCCTTCTGTCAGCCTCTCTCTCTCTCTCTGGTTCTCTCCCAGACCACACTAGCAAAGCAGCAGTGTTCTGTAGGTCCGCCGGGTCAGAAACAGCCCCCACCTGACCCAAATCTGGTTTGCTTTCTCCGAGGTCTGGTTCTCTCGTCCTTTGAAGCAGAACCCCCCTGATTGTTGAGGCCAGTTCTTATGGTTCCTGACTTTGATGCATGTTCTCTCAGGGACTTCTTGCTCCCCTGACAGGTGAACCCTCTCAGGGTGTGGGACTAGAGCAGTTAATCACAAACTCCCAGAATGCACCCTCCAGATAATAGCCTCACCCGGAGGTCATGGAGCAGAGGTAAATGCACACAATAACAAAGCGACAAGCTTCAGCGTTAGCCGAGGCCTTTCAAGACATCCAAACTTGCAGCCTGAAGTCGTTTGCTGGCTCCTTTTAACGCCCGCTATTTGGGTTTGCCTCCTCTCCTGTCTGTCCCCTACTATTGGAACGTTGGCTGTTTTCCATCACATCTTCAGCCAGCAGAAACAATATAGTCCAAACCCTTCTTTTTTATTGCAGCAATAAAAGGTTGTAGCACTCAAAAGTGTATGTAGTATTTTGGAACGAGAAGATTTCGCTTTACTCTTCTTTGTAGGAGACGCGCTGCAGTTTAGCGTGTCTCCCAGAGAGACATGGTTGACTGTATCTGTCGTCGTGCCAACAGTGTGGCCCTAGGGCTGTCTGTCACAGTCTCACACCAGTGTGGCCCTGGGACTGTCTGACACACAGAGAGACTTGTTCAGTGTGACTCTAGGGCTGTCTGTCACACAGAGAGACTCCCATCAGTGTGGCCCTAGGACTGTCTGTCACACAGAGAGACTCCCACCAGTGTGGCCCCAGGGCTGTCTGTTACAGAGAGACTCACACCAGTGTGGCCTTAGGACTGTCTGTTACAGACTCCCACCAGTGTGGCCCTAGGACTGTCTGTCACAGAGAGACTCACACCAGTGTGGCCCTAGGACTGTCTGTCACAGAGAGACTCACACCTGTGTGGCCCTAGGACTGTCTGTTACAGAGAGACTCCTACCAGTGTGGCCCTAGGACTGTCTGACACAGAGAGACTCCCACCAGTGTGGCCCTAGGGCTGTCTGTGACAGTCTCCCACCAGTGTGGCCCTAGGACTGTCTGTTACAGAGAGACTCACACCAGTGTGGCCCTGGGACTGTCTGACACACAGAGAGACTCCCACCAGTGTGGCCCTAGGGCTGTCTGTCACAGAGAGACTCACACCAGTGTGGCCCTACGACTGTCTGTCACAGACTCCCACCAGTGTGGCCCTAGGACTGTCTGTCACACAGAGACTCACACCAGTGTGGCCCTACGACTGTCTGTCACAGACTCCCACCAGTGTGGCCCTAGGACTGTCTGTCACAGACTCCCACCAGTGTGGCCCTAGGACTGTCTGTCACACAGAGACTCCCACCAGTGTGGCCCTACGACTGTCTGTCACAGAGAGACTCACACCAGTGTGGCCCTAGGGCGGTCTGTCACAGAGAGACTCACACCTGTGGGAGACATGATCCATTATATCCTTGTGCCATCCCAACTTGGAGTGTTCCCTTAAATCGGGGAATCTTTTTTTTCCACTTTGTGATAAAGCGTCCGAAAGGATTTCTCTTCATCTGTCAGCTTTAGACCACAAAGTACTCAGTGGAAAGAACATCCATCACACTGACAGATTCCATGACTGGGTTAAGATGGGGGGTTTAGATACCGTCCTGTGTGAAGATAAGACAGAATTGTGAGCAGACTGTCTCTCCTTTTTTAAATCACTTTTCCCTTCCCAGACGACGCGACTTGATGCAAACGACGGCTGGTGAAGTTGATCCTTTTCAAACTGATAGTTTGAAAAGGATGGTCTGGAACGAATCCAAACTTGTTCTGTGCTTTTTTTCTGCTTTCCTCTGACACATTTGCGTGAAATGTGAAATTTATCCCTAGTTTTGCGTGGAAATAAGACACCTTCAACCTGCACAGATTGTCAGCCCGTCCCTGGTGATGTCGATGGCCATACATTGAGCCAGTCAACTCGCATCAAATCAACCTTGACTAACCAAGCCAGCTGCATGTCAGATTCACAGTTTCATTTTTATAGGAGTGTGTGTGTGTGCCTGTGCTGTGTGTGTGTGTGTGCCTGTGCGTGCCTGTGCGTGCGTGCGTGTGTGCCTGTGCTGTGTGTGTGTGTGTGTGTGTGCCTGTGCTGTGTGTGTGTGTGTACGAACACAGATCGCAGTGTCTTTCCAGCGGACTGAAACAACTGTAAAGGGTTTGAGGCGTTGCCTAGCGACGGGACAGATCGTAGCAGGTACGAGCCTAGACAGCACACCCTTCCAGCCAGTGGGACGCAATGACTCTTGGGTAATCGTGCCTGCCGTTAGGTCCTGCAGGAGCGGGGCAGGGCCTAACTGTGTCCATGTGTCTGAGCTCTGGAGTCCACTGAGCCGGGATCTGAGACACCACCTGGGTGTTTGTGTGGTTCTAGAGCTCTCTGTCTGGTTCTAGAGGTTCTCCTTTGGTTCTAGAGATCTCTGTCTGGTTCTAGAGGTGCTCCTACGGTTCTAGCGCTCTCTGTCTGGTTCTAGAGGTGCTCCTACGGTTCTAGAGCTCTCTGTCTGGTTCTAGAGGTGCTCCTACGGTTCTAGCGCTCTCTGTCTGGTTCTAGAGGTGCGTCTATGGTTCTAAGGCTCTCTGTGTGGTTCTAGAGGTATTCGTATGATTCTGGGGCCCTCTGTGTGGTCCTAGACATTCTCGTATGGTTCCAGGGGTCTGTGGTTCTGTCTTTGGGGTTGCATGGAAAACAGAGGTGATGTGCTACTCAGCAAGAGTAAACAGGTAAACAAATTCTAACATACTTTTATGGCAGCTATAAACCCCCCCCCCCCCCCCCCCCCGTGCTCTGCGTCCTGTGGACTGCTTGTTCTCAGGAACATGAAGGTCCTGTTCTCCGTCATCATTTACTTACAGCACAGGGCTGAGAGCTCCTTACCACTGTGACATACCACTGGGTGGCCCTGCGTGGTCTCACTCCATTCTGCAATGACGTTGTCCCAGAGGAAGGGAGAGTAAGGGGAGGAGGAGGAGAGAGGAAGGGGTGAGAGGGATGAGGGTAGAAGAGGGGGAGGAGGAGAGAGGAGGGTGATGAAGGGAGGGAGATGAGGATGGAAGTTCAAACGGAGGAGGATGAGGAGTGGGTAGATGGCAGATGCTCTGATCTCTGTCTGTCTACCTTACCACTGGCCTGTCTGTCTACTTCACCACTGGCCTGTCTGTCTACCTTACCACTGGCCTGTCTGTCTACCTTACCACTGGCCTGTCTGTCTACCTTACCACTGGCCTGTCTGTCTGCCTTACCACTGGCCTGTCTGTCTACCTTACCACTGGCCTGTCTGTCTACTTCACCACTGGCCTGTCTGTCTACCTTACCACTGGCCTGTCTGTCTGCCTTACCACTGGCCTGTCTGTCTGCCTTACCACTGGCCTGTCTGTCTGCCTTACCACTGGCCTGTTTGTCTACTAGTCTGACTGTCTCTCTGTACTTCTGCCATGAGCGCTCTCATCTTCAGAGCTTTGCAAACGTGTAATTATCGTGTCCCAGACTGTCATTTCTGGATCTCGGCAGCGACAGTAAATCACCTAAATCAAGCCGATGGGGAATTGTTCTGGAGTATTCCATATGTTACGTCTTCTCATCCCCTCACGCCCCTTCTCCCCCTCTCTCCTCTGCTCTCTCCGCCTCTCCCCCTGTCAGCAGGATGGAGAGAGGTTTCATGTGGAATATTCCAGAACTAATTCCCTTTCGGCTTGATTTAGGTGATTTATGGTTGCGGTGGAGATCCAGAGAGGGTGAACCGCATGGGACGGGTCTGACTCCTCAGGCCTCAGAGCTGGGTCATCATGCCTGCCTGGCTCAGCCTCCTGAACCCCCAGTGGGAGAGGCCGGGGCGTGCTGGATGTTTGGGGCAGAAATGGAAAGGAGGCCCCCAAAGGCCCCTGGACTCTGGACGCTTGAGGTCCCTGCTCTGCTGTTTCCTGCTGTCCACTCAGAAGACGTTTTTCTACCTCTCACATTTTTCCCTCCATCTCTGTGCTTTCTCTCTCGCTCCCTCTCGCTCTCTCTCGCTCTCTCTCGCTCTGTCTGTCTGTCTGTCTGTCTGTCTCCATGTCTCTCGCTATCTCTATTGCTCTCTCTGTCTCTGTCTTATTCTCTCTCCCTTTCTTTTTCTCTTTCTTTCTTTTTCTCTTACTTTCTTTCTTTCTTTCTCTCAGTCTGTCGGTCTCTCGCTCTTATCTCCCCCCCCCCCCCGCCTCCTCTCTCTCAGCCACATTCTTGAACTGTAAACAAAAGTTGATGTCAGCCCATGTGGTTGTTCCTTTGTGACCACAGACATAAAGTACTGGTCCCTGTCCTGGTCTTTGATGCAGCAGTGCAGTGGGCCTCCTCTCCATCTCTCTTCCAGGACCTCTAAATCCCTCCAGCCTCATCGGAGGTATTTCTCTCCAGTGGTTTCAGATGGGTTTTAACGGCTGCTTCCACCATCACTTCCAGAGGGTGTAATCCCTTTGTGTACTGTGGTTCTGGCGGTTGCACCAGTCCCCTACGGCTCTCGACCTCATTCCTGGGGCCGTTCCCGGGGTCGTTCCCTGGGTCGGTTTTGGGGTCACAGCCTCTTAGGGGCTGGAGCTCATGCTGCTCAATCTAGAGACCTTGGGGATTGCCACGCCTCCTCCTTGTCTGACTCCTACTTCTCCGCCTCCTCCTTCTCTACCTCCTCCTCTGTCTTCGCTACCTCCTTCTCCTTTTATTGCTCCTCCTTCTCCACCTCCTCCTTCTCTACCTCCTCCTCATCTCCCTCCTCCTCCTTCTATACCCCCTCCTTCTCCGCCTCCTCTTTCTCTACCTCCTCCTCATCTCCCTCCTTCTCCATCTTCACCACCTCCTCCGCCTCCTCCTTCTCTACCTCCTCCTCATCTTCCTCCTTCTCCATCTTCACTAACTGCTCCTCCTTCTATACATCCACCTCCTCCTTCTCTACCTCCTCCTACTCCTTCCATACCTTCTCCTCCTCCCTCTCTACCTTGTCTTCCTCTTCCTCTCCCTGCTCTGCCTGTTTTAGTTCAGGGATGTGACTCGCACTAGTGAAGATAATCAGGTTGCTATGGATGAGATGACGGTTGCCTGAATGAACTTGAACAGTGTTTGGGGATTTATGTGAAGGCAGTTTCAGTTGGTTCTTTAGTGTCACGCATGACGTCACATCCCTCCATATTCCAACTCTTCTGGTCGAACTTTTTTTGTTCTTCAGGCCTGTTCTGTTCACCTTCTCTCTCTCTGTCTCTTTGTGTCTCTCTCTGTGTCTCTCTCTGTGTCTCTCTCTCTCTCTCTCTCTGTGACTCTCTCTCTCTCTAGCTCTCTTTCTCTCTCTGTGTCTCTCTTTCTTTCTGTTCCAGTGCCTGTCTCTCCTCCCCATCACCCCTCAGACATGCCCCGTCCTATTTCACACACACCCAATCCCTCTCTTCTGTCTTTCAATCTCTCCCTCCCTCTCTCTCTCTCTCTCTCTCTCTCTCCCTCTCTCTCTCTCCCTCTCTCTCTCCTCTCTCTCCTCTCTCTCCTCTCTCTCTCTCTGTGTTTTCTTGTCCTCCCTCTCCTGTTTTCTTTCAGTTTCCCTCTCTCCTTACATTTAAAGGCACACGCACACAAGAGCAAGACACCTGTTGGCATGGACTTCCCCAAAAGTGGGGGGGATAGTCTGATGTGTGCAGCACTGCATGTGTGCGCATGTGTCAGAGTTTGGCCTTCGTGAGATGGTTTTTGTAACGGAGACGTACGAGGGCGAGCTACAAGCCTCAGTGCTGTGGGTGTGACCTATCCAGGTGTGTGCGTGCGTGCGTGCGCGTACGTGCGTGAGAAAGAGGAGGCGGGTCTGTGGTGTAACTCAACTCACTTGTACCTGGGAGCTCTAGCTAGTCGTAGAGAGAAACCAGGTCCCACTCTGCAGTCACAGGTGACTTAGAAGGATGAAGCTCAGTGGAGGAGAACGTCTGATCCTGGGCTGTCTGATGCTTTATGTCTTTGGGTCATTCTCAGAGGCTCAGAGGATATCGAGACGTAAGGTGGGTCCTTGTTCGATGAGTCGGTGTTCGATGAGTCATTGTTCGATGAGTCAGTGTTTGTTGAGTCAGTATTTGATGAGTCAGTATTTGATGATGAGTCATTGTTCGACGAGTCAGTGTTCGACGAGTCAGTGTTCGATGAGTCAGTGTTCGTTGAGTCAGTGTTCGTTGAGTCAGTGTTCAATGTGTCAGTGTTCGGTGAGTCAGTGTTCGTCGAGTCAGCGTTCGAGTCAGCGTTCGATGAGTCCATTTTCGATGAGTCTGCGTTGAGTTTGGTTCCTTTCTCCTCCCAGGTTTGGTTAGTTAGGCATGTGATGACATGAGTCATTGTTGTTCCGAATCCTCCACAAGCTCTTCGAATCAAAGCCATTAAGCAGAATGCAGTGTGAGGCTTTTGTGGGTTTGGGCTTCATGTCGAATCATGCGTTTTGTTTTTGTGTGGGTTTAGGACCAGTTAGTCAGTTTCTTTGAATGCGGCTTGTGGTTTTCAGAGCTTTTATGATCACAGGAGCTCCCTGTGTTTATTATCTATTTGTTTTTTTGCCACGCGAGCGTTAACAATCGTCATCTTAAAAAGCTAAACCTCTGGTTCAGTCAGAGTTCAGAATTGCGTCTCTGTGGTGATTTGTGATGTATGGTGCTTTGACAGCTCCTGATTTATTACTCGATGTGCTCTGACTTGCATGCTTGGTACATGTTATCATGTTATCCGGAAATGTTCTGCATCAGGGCTACACACATCAGGGGAGATATCACTTATCTGTACATAATTCTAAAACATATAATCACAAGTGAACAGATTATGATCCTGAGTTAATAGACCTACGATCCCTGGAGGGAACTACTGAAACAGACACACAACTTTGCTTTTCATCCTTGTCTTGCGTAATGAGACAGCAAAGGAGGTATGAGTGGAGGTTAGGTTGAGGTGGATTTAACTAGATGGATGCAAGACAAGTAAATAGTTGACACCCGGGGTCAAAGGTCAATTCTCCACTCACGCTCTCTGCTCCCCCCCCCCGTCCCGTTCCACTCATCAACGTTCTAGAGAGAATACGTTGCCAGTGTCTGAAAAGGCTGTTAAATGAGCTTTGTATGTTTTTTGTGTGCGTGTGATTTGACTCTCTGCTTGCAAGACCCAGCCAGTTTAAGATTGCTTACATGCATACCTGTGTCTCAGATAGATTTACGGACCTTGCCATCTAATTGGACCTTTGTGTTGGCGTGCATGTATTCATTGGTTGGTGTGTGTTCATCTTTGTGTGAGTGTGTGAGAGTGTGTGTGTGTGTGCGTGTGAGTATGTGTGCGTGTAAGAATGTGTGCACGAGTGTGTGCGCCCGAGAGAGAGAATGTGCGTGTGTGTGTGTATGACCTAGAATGTATGGATGTGAGAATATGTGTGTGTGTGTGTGTGTAAGAAGCATTTCAGTCAGTACATCTGACTTTCACCTCCTGTGTAGCCACAGCTAGGGAACGACTTGTCTGTTACACTCAGACACAAGAAACATAAAGATTAATTAGAATAACATCTAATCTCACCCAGAATAACCTCCAATATCCAATAACATATTAAGTAACCCAGAATAACCTATATCCTCTAATCTCACCCAGAATAACCTGTAATCTCACCCAGAATAACCTGTAATCTCACCCAGAGAGACTGTGGCCAGTAGTGTGCAGGTGTGTTACAGTGTGGCCAGTAGTGTGCAGGTGTGTTACAGTGTGGCCAGTAGAGTACAGGTGTGTTACAGTGTGGCCAGTAGAGTACAGGTGTGTTACAGTGTGACCAGTAGTGTGCAGGTGTGTTACAGTGTGGCCAGTAGTGTACAGGTGTGTTACAGTGTGGCCAGTAGAGTGTGCAGGTGTGTTACAGCGTGGCCAGTAGAGTGTTCAGGTGTGTTACAGTGTGGCCAGTAGAGTGTACAGGTGTGTTACAGTGTGGCCAGTAGAGTACAGGTGTGTTACAGTGTGGCCAGTAATGTGCAGGTGTGTTACAGTGTGTGGCCCAGTAGAGTGTGCAGGTGTGTTACAGTGTGGCCCGTTGAGAGTGGCAGGCTTATGTTACGTGTGGCCCGTAGAAGTGCAGGGTGTGTTACAGTGTGGCCAGTAGAGTATGCAGGTGTGTTACAGCGTGGCCAGTAGAGTACAGGTGTGTTACAGTGTGGCCAATAGAGTGCAGGTGTGTTACAGCGTGGCCAGTAGAGTGTACAGGTGTGTTACAGCGTGGCCAGTAGAGTACAGGTGTGTTACAGTGTGGCCAGTAGAGTGCAGGTGTGTTACAGTGTGGCCAGTAGAGTGCAGGTGTGTTACAGTGTGGCCAGTAGAGTACAGGTGTGTTACAGCGTGGCCAGTAGTGTGCAGGTGTGTTACAGTGTGGCCAGTAGAGTACAGGTGTGTTACAGCGTGGCCAGTAGAGTACAGGTGTGTTACAGTGTGGCCAGTAGAGTACAGGTGTGTTACAGTGTGGCCAGTAGAGTGCAGGTGTGTTACCATGGTGGCCAAGTAGAGTACAGGTGTGTTACAGCGTGGCCAGTAGAGTACAGGTGTGTTACAGTGTGGCCAGTAGAGTGTGCAGGTGTGTTACAGTGTGGCCAGTAGAGTGCAGGTGTGTTACAGTGTGGCCAGTAGAGTACAGGTGTGTTACAGTGTGGCCAGTAGAGTACAGGTGTGTTACAGTGTGGCCAGTAGAGTGCAGGTGTGTTACAGTGTGGCCAGTAGAGTGTGCAGGTGTGTTACAGTGTGGCCAGTAGAGTACAGGTGTGTTACAGCGTGGCCAGTAGAGTGTACAGGTGTGTTACAGCGTGGCCAGTAGAGAGTACAGGTGTGTTACAGTGTGGCCAGTAGAGTACAGGTGTGTTACAGTGTGGCCAGTAGAGTGTGCAGGTGTGTTACAGTGTGGCCAGTAGTGTGCAGGTGTGTTACAGCGTGGCCAGTAGAGTACAGGTGTGTTACAGCGTGGCCAGTAGAGTGCAGGTGTGTTACAGTGTGGCCAGTAGAGTGTACAGGTGTGTTACAGCGTGGCCAGTAGAGTACAGGTGTGTTACAGTGTGGCCAGCAGTAGAGGTACAGGTGTGTTACAGTGTGGCCAGTAGAGTGCAGGTGTGTTACAGTGTGGCCAGTAGAGTACAGGTGTGTTACAGTGTGGCCAGTAGAGTGTGCAGGTGTGTTACAGTGTGGCCAGTAGAGTACAGGTGTGTTACAGTGTGGCCAGTAGAGTACAGGTGTGTTACAGTGTGGCCAGTAGAGTACAGGTGTGTTACCAGTGTGCAGTAGAGTACAGGTGTGTTACAGTGTGGCCAGTAGAGTACAGGTGTGTTACAGTGTGGCCAGTAGAGCAACAAAACCAAAACAACATGCTAGATGCTTTATTGGCCTTCCCAAACACCCACGTTATCCCAAGATTCCCGTTGGCAGCAACGGAACACATCCAACATGTTGGCAGTTAGACCAGCATTCCTCCTGCGTTGCGTCATGCAGTCTACATCTTTGCCCAGTGCCAATCCTGAGATCCCTGTCTCTTTGCAGGATGTGTCTCGACCCAGCGGAGGGCGCCGTGGAGACGGAACGGTTCTGTCCGGACGTCGCGAGAAAGGTTTCGTGGGGCGAGGGGACGTCTTCGTGGTGGACGAGGACACGGACTTAGCCGACCCTTTCTTCCAGGGGGGGGCCTTCACCCCCCCGTGGAAGCCCCCCTCGCCAGGCTCCGTGGGCGGGCAGGACAGTAAGCCGGACCCCTCGTCCAAACACCCTGAGGAGAACATCACCACCGACAAGAAGGACTCTGCCCCCAGAGGCCGGGGAGAAGATGTTTCCCGGTTCCCAGGGAAACCGTCGCAAGATGTCATCGTCGATCTGGACGCCCAGTCAGGCTCTAAGAGGCCATCGCCAGGCTTTCCCTTGGAGAAGACAATTGTCGATCCAGACGATCCAGATTCAAACAGATTGGTGGAGGAGGTGGAGGAGGTGGTGGAGGAGGTGGAGGATAAACCATCACAGGGCCTCCCAGCCCCCAGCTCCGAGCCCCCCGTGCAGAGTGAGGGGGACACACCCTCTGGGCATACCCCCCGCCAGCCTGACTCCACTGTGAAAGGTGGTCTGGCTCCCCCAGACCAGGAGCACCCAGGCACAGTGACCATCGTATCCAGGGAAGGAGATCTGGTCCTGGGCTCTGACGGCAGGAAGTACCTGCTCAGGAGAGGACCTCCAGGGTGGATGGGACCCCCAGGCCGA
Organism: Plecoglossus altivelis; assembly: GCA_036571765.1. Taxonomy (NCBI): domain Eukaryota; kingdom Metazoa; phylum Chordata; class Actinopteri; order Osmeriformes; family Plecoglossidae; genus Plecoglossus; species Plecoglossus altivelis. The sequence goes on along the minus strand of BROE01000012.1, from coordinate 15,051,030 downwards.
GAGGTTTGTGTATGGTCTTATCTTTTTACATTCTTAGCTTATTTTATCTATTTATTTGTTATAACTTTTCTCCATTCTTCTATGTATGTACATTTGTATCTTACTTTGCTATCTTTTTTTGTCTTATTCTATTTATTTAATGCAACGTACAGGAAGAGTAGCATCCAATTTCATTGTACAATGTACAATGACAATAAAGATATTGATTGATTGAAACCCCTCCTTCTTGTCCAATACGATGCTGCCTTGGGGCATGTTCATCATAGAGAAGACGCTGCGATCTGCTTCAGCAGTGCCATGCCTTAGTGTCGTTCTCTTTGCTTTGTGCAAATGAAAATAAGTCCAAATCAGTACTGCTTATGCAATTACTAAAGTCTGAAGGAGGGAAAAAAGACATGGATTCTGTTTGGGCTTGTGAGATCACAAGAGTTGGCCTCCATCAATCAGGACCTGAACGTAATCAAAGACGAGTGATCCAGTTAAGTCGTTGGTCGTTTCCTATGTCTTTGATGTCGCTGTCTTCACGTTGGCGACCTCAGAGCCCTCCCTCTCACCACAAGCGCCAAACGACACAGAGCACCCCATCAATCACGACGGCCACAAACTGTCACCCACAAACTGTCTGATTGGTGGAGACGGAGAGAGGGCTCTCGGCGTGGGCCAATCAGAGGTCTGGATTAGAGACAGTTTTTTTAATGTTTTTTTTTTTTTACAAGAACAAGGCCCAGATGGCACATCTGGCCGTGTCTGGAGAGCAGCCCGCAGCCAGGGCCTCCCTAAAGACCCTGGGATCGCTCAGCACCACGGCTGTGATTCATCCCTGCTGGAGGGAACAGGAAGAATAATGTCCTGCTGGCAGGGAACACAGACTGGAGTGGAGGAGGGAGAGGACGAGAAGGAGGAGGAGGAGGGGGAGGAGGAGAAGGGGGGGATAGGGAGAGGAGGAGGAGGGGGAGGACGAGAAGGAGGGGGATAGGGAGAGGAGGAGAAGGAAGAGAGGAGAGGAGGAGGAGAGAAGGATATTTCCCTAGGCCTTGGTGCTCTCTCTGCCCCTGGCCAGACTATAGCCTGGCTGGACCAGAGCCTGGCTGGACCAGAGCCTGGCTGGACCAGAGCCTGGCTGGACCAGAGCCTGGCTGGACCAGAGCCTGGCTGGATGACAGCCTGGCTGGATGACAGCCTGGCTGGACCAGAGCCTGGCTGGATGACAGCCTGGCTGGCAAAGGAGACGGCCTTCTGGATCCTGTCCGTCCGTCCCTGCTGTTACGTGTGACCTGCCCCCCCCCC
>BROE01000012.1:15019629-15048940 GCA_036571765.1 Plecoglossus altivelis | reverse complement strand
GGGGGGGGTGAGGCAGGCTGAGCTGGATTGGACCACAGGAAACACTGGAACCTAGGAACCCATTCTAACAGAAACCCCATTGAAACCCAGGAACCCAGGAACCCATTCTAACAGGAACCCTACTGAAACACAGGAACCTCATTCCAACAGGAACCCCATTTAAACACAGGAACCCATTCTAAGAGGAAACCCCATTTAAACACAGGAACCCATTCTAAGAGAAACCCAGCTCTCTGTGTTCGGCCTTGGCTGCAACGGTGGATGTAATCACCCAGACACCCGCCCCTCTCCTCCTCCAGCTTGACAGACCTAAACTAGGTGGGAGGAAGGACCCTCAAACGGACAGGCTTAATGGCTGTTGGCTTTCATAGACAGCAGCAGGAGTGGCCTCGCTGATCCAGAGGTTTACAGGGGTCGTAGGATCCGCCTGTAGATTTAGGCTGTCGCTCCTGCGGGGCGGAAGCTGATTTAGCTGCGGTCGTTTCTTCAGTGTGTAGACGACACAGTAGATTCCTACTTTGTCTTTATAGATCTGTAGGTTTCATGTGTTTGATTCTAGGGGGTTTTATCCTTCGTTGATGTGTTTGCGTTTAGATGAAACTTTTCTCAGGCTGTTTTCGGTCTGATTTCCTGTTTTTAAAAAGAGGGGCCTTTTCCTCAAGCGACTCTGAACTTCTGAACTTTCTGCAGGGTCACCCTGGTCCCAAAGGCACTCCAGGGTTCAAAGGTGACAAGGTAAGAGGAGGCAAACTTCACCATAGCTTCAAGTGGAGTGTGTTTACAACCTGACCATCTGTGATTCAATCTCCTGTCGTCTTGTCGTCCCCGTGGCGTTCTCGGTGATCTTGTTCTGAGCTGCAGTTTTCACAGAGTCAAGTGCTTTTTAAGCCACAGTGTATCTACAGCCCTGAATCCCTCCTCTTTTCAGAACCTTCCAATCCATTCATGAATGTTAACGCTAGAATGATGCAGAAGTTGGACATTTTTTCTTACTTAGGGGTTCACAAACTGCCTGTTGCCAAGTGTGTGTGGGAAGGGGCAGAGAGAAGCGTATCGTAAACTAAAGGATTTTGATTTGATCAGGATATCCTGAATATCTTACTCTTACTCTATTGTCTATCTATCTGTCTGTCTGTGTCTCTGTCTGTGTGTCTGTCTGTCTCTGTCTCTGACTGTTTGTCTATCTGTCTGTGTCTCTGACTGTTTGTCTATCTGTCTGTGTCTCTATCTGTCTGTCCCTGTCCATCCCAGGGTCAGCTGGGTGTAGCGGGGCGTCTTGGGCAGAGGGGCGTGCGAGGCCCTCCTGGTCCTCCTGGGTTGCCCTCCTTCTACCTGTGGAGAAACACCCCAGAGGACTGGGCCGCCTTCAGGGTGAGTCACCGGAGCAGCCTGGAGCTCTGTGGGCTGTGGATGACACGCTCGTACACACACACTCATGCTCACACGCACGCTCACACACACACTCACGCTCGCACACACACGCTCACGCTCACACGCACGCTCACATACACGCTCACGCTCGCACACACACGCTCTCACACACGCTCACACTCAAATACGCTCTCACACACACACACACACACACACGCTCACACACACACGCTCACACACACTCAAACATGCTCTCACACACACACTTTCACATGCTATCACACACACACACTCACTCACACGCACTCACACACACGCTCACACACACTCAAACATGCTCTCACACACACACTTTCACACGCTCTCACACACACGCTATCACACACACACTCTCACTCACACGCACTCAGAGCAGGCTGAATCTTGCTTTTGCTGTGCCTTGTGATTAGACAGAGGGCATACGGAACTCTGACAGGGGGAACAGGATTCTGCATTTATGGGAAATCTGTCTGACGTGTTACGTTTCCTGTTGTTGCCAGCCCCTATAGTACGCAATTACTATAGATCCTAGCCCCTATAGTACGCAATTACTATAGATCCTAGCCCCTATAGTACGCAATTACTATAGATCCTAGCTCCTATAGTACGCAATTACTATAGATCCCAGTCCCTATAGTACGCAATTACTATAGATCCTAGCTCCTATAGTATGCAATTACTATAGATCCTAGCTCCTATAGTATGCAATTACTATAGATCCTAGCTCCTATAGTACGCAATCACTATAGATCCTAGCTCCTATAGTATGCAATCACTATAGATCCTAGCTCCTATAGTACGCAATTACTATAGATCCTAGCTCCTATAGTACGCAATTACTATAGATCCTAGCTCCTATAGTACGCAATTACTATAGATCCTAGCTCCTATAGTATGCAATTACTATAGATCCTAGCTCCTATAGTATGCAATCACTATAGATCCTAGCTCCTATAGTACGCAATCACTATAGATCCTAGCTCCTATAGTATGCAATTACTATAGATCCTAGCTCCTATAGTACGCAATTACTATAGATCCTAGCTCCTATAGCACGCAATTACTATAGATCCTAGCTCCTATAGTACGCAATTACTATAGATCCTAGCTCCTATAGTACGCAATTACTATAGATCCTAGCCCCTATAGTACGCAATTACTATAGATCCTAGCCCCTATAGTACGCAATTACTATAGATCCTAGCCCCTATAGCACGCAATTACTATAGATCCTAGCTCCTATAGTATGCAATCACTATAGATCCTAGCTCCTATAGTACGCAATTACTATAGATCCTAGCCCCTATAGTACGCAATTACTATAGATCCTAGCTCCTATAGTATGCAATTACTATAGATCCTAGCTCCTATAGTATGCAATTACTATAGATCCTAGCTCCTATAGTACGCAATTACTATAGATCCTAGCTCCTATAGTACGCAATCACTATAGATCCTAGCCCCTATAGTACGCAATTACTATAGATCCTAGCCCCTATAGCACGCAATCACTATAGATCCTAGCTCCTATAGTACGCAATTACTATAGATCCTAGCCCCTATAGTACGCAATTACTATAGATCCTAGCTCCTATAGTATGCAATTACTATAGATCCTAGCTCCTATAGTACACCGCCCAGGGCTTCATACAGTTCCCAACCTGGGGTGTGTGCGAGGTGTTCCTCAGGCTTAGTTATGCAGCGACGTCTGGACAGGTGTGGTTCGTGTGACCCCTGCTCTGCTCGTCTCGTGTGTTTACCCTCTCACCCCAGCCTGACCACATCTGCAGGCTGTATAAAACACCACATCTGCAGGCTGTATGAAACACCACATCAGCAGGGTGTATAAAACACCACATCAGCAGGAAGTTAAGCTGTGTCCACCTTATTGGATAAAGATGCTGAGGGGTTAGCGTAAACTGAACAGAGCTCGTCTGCGATTGGTTACCGAGCGACATGTGCGTCTGGTCGGAGGGTTCCCCCCGGTGTCACATTGCGTCGCATCCGTGATCCGTGATGAAAGCACAACGGGGGGGCAGTCTCCTTGGCTGGTTTCCATAGCGAGGGAGACTGATCTTGCCGGGAACAATGATTTGATCAACACCTCCAGCTCACAGAACCTTATAGAGCCCTGATACATAAGCCGTGTTCCATGAACAGCTGTTTGTCATGTGACTCATGTCTGTCATGGTTGGTGTTTTCAAACAGCTTCTCTTGTTCTTCATCTTGCAGCAAACCTCCTTCTTCCAGATGCTCCAAGCTGGCTGGCCTGTAAGTATGTAGTGACCAGCTGAGGTAACCTGCTCAGCCTAGTGTGGGGGTGTGTGGGTGTATGTGGGGGTGTGTGTATGGTGTGTGCGTGTGTGTATGGTGTGTGCGTGTGTGTATGGTGTGTGCGTGTGTGTATGGTGTGTGTATGGTGTGTGTATGGTGTGTGTATGGTGTGTGTATGGTGTGTGTGTGTGTGTGTGTGTGTATGGTGCGCGCGCGCAGTTTTGTGTGTGTATGGTGTGTGTGTGTGTGATGGCTCTCTCCCAGCTTGACCTGGTGTCTTCTCTGGGCCTGCAGACGAGTCGGGGCCCACCAGGTCCACCTGGAGAGGGGGGCAGGACCGGTCCTCAGGTGAGACATGTGGAACACCTGACCAGGTCTGCTACAATCACCACATGATGTCATCCAGGGCCTGTGTTTGGGGAATGTTGGGTCAGATAGGTGGGGGGGTCTGGGTGGATGTGGGGTGAATGACGGCTTGTGTGTTTAAACCAGGGACCTCAGGGGGAACCTGGGGATCCAGGGATGCCAGGACGAGATGGAGACATGGTCAGTACCCTGTCTGTCTGTCTGTCTGTCTGTCTGCCTCTATCTGTCTGTCGCTGTCGGACTGTCTGTCTGACTGTCGGTCTGTCTGTCTGCTTGCCTGCCTGTTTGTCATCCGGTGTGCCTGTCTACCACTGTCTACCTGTGTGTCTGCCTGTGTCTGTCGGTTGGCCTGCCTGCCTGCCTGCCATGTGTGCCAGTGACACAGTACTGTGTGACCGTGTGTGTGTATTTGTGTCATTATGTGGCCATGTGGGTTTGTGTGTGTGTATTTGTGAGCATAACCGAACAACTCCCAATGATGTAACTATAGTTTTACTAGAAAAAAGCCCATGAAAACTCGTTTATTGCTTTTATTAAGAGGTTCCATGTTTGTGAGAGTATTTGAATGCACTTTTTTCAAAGATTACATTTTTGCCCCCAGTTAGAAAACGTTTTTCGCATTTTCTTAGCAGATTATCCCAAGAAAACGTTTCATTTTCTTCTCTGTGGCTTCCTGACTGAAATATGAAACGTCATTTATTCAATTTTGAGTTGAATCTTTTGGTTTTAACAGTTCATTAAAAACAAAAGGTATTAAGCCTTTCAGTCTCTCCCACCATCCCAACTCAACCACACAAACCAAACAGAAAAGCAAACATCGTAGCCTTCCCTGCCTACAGTGGCTGTGACTGGAGACAGTGCCTGTTGCTGTGCTTTGTCTTGTAGTGTCACCGTCCTTAGTTGAACTGACTTGTAAAGTGCTGTGAATCTGAGGCACAACAGACCCAGACCCACATCAGAGACTGGCATTGGTCTGGCACAACTGGAAATCCCATCTTCTCTCCTTCCCTACCGTCTCCGCTCCAGTGTCTGGTCTGAGGCAGGCACGTGGCAGGAGAAATGCGTGTGCGCGTTTCTGTGTGTGTTTCTGTGTACACAAGTGCGTGTGTGCACGGTGTATGTGTACGTGAGTGTGCATGACTGTGTGAAACGTGTGTGTGTGTGAACACACAGTACACATTAACCTGGATATGTTTTCACACCGTGTCCAGTTTTCATAGAGGGAGACCTCATGTCTCTTGCAGCTCACCACATGCTAGCTTCTGCAGAAAGGACCTTCGGGTCATTTGACCCGCGGGTAAACACTTGAAAACACGACCCAGGAACCAAGCGCTGTCTTGTGCACCCTGGTCCCCTCTCCTCACACAGCAGCAGAGCTCACACCTCCTTCACCCTCCTAGCCACCTTCAGAAAGTATACAATACATCACGCCCAGAGCCTAACATTGAACACTCGGCTCAACCTAAAGACAGCAGATGGTTTAGACGTCCGATTTGTTTGTGTTCTTCTCCGGTTTTCTCTCACCATGTCTTGCAGGGTGGTGATGATGGTGATGAGGGTGTTGGTGGTGATGGTGGTGTTGGTCTTGATGGTGGTGTTGTGTTGCAGGGTGATGATGATGATGTTGGTGGTGATGGTGGTGTTGTGTTGCAGGGTGGTGATGATGATGTTGGGGGTGATGGTGGTGTTGTGTTGCAGGGTGGTGATGATGAGGGTGTTGGTGGTGATGGTGGTGTTGTGTTGTGTTGTAGGGTGATGATGATGTTGATGGTGATGGTGGTGTTGTTTTGAAGGGTGATCGTGATGTTGGTGGTGATGGTGGTGTAGTGTTGCAGGGTGGTGATGATGTTGGTGGTGACGGTGGTGTTGTGTTGCAGGGTGACCGTGGTGACAGGGGTGTTGCTGGTAGGGCAGGATCGCCTGGGAGAAATGGACAAGACGGAGAAGACGGCCTGTCTGGTTCAGCTGGCATCCCTGGACCGCAGGTAGGAAGTCATAGGTCATAGGTCACCAGAAACGGATATAGTCATGTACTGTACAGAAATAGGAAGGATATAGTCAGTATACTGTGATTTTGTCACATAAGTCTCATATAAGCTGATGTGAATCCTAATTCTGATATATAAGAAATTAATGTATCCGATGATTTTGTATATCCAAAGCGATGTCTAGGGGATTTGAACCCACAACCTTTTGATAAACAGTTGAATGCTCTAAACATTGAGCTTTGTTTGTGTCTGTTTGAGCGCATGACGGTGTTTGTTGTTGTCTTGTTTTTGGACCAGGGCCCACTGGGATTCAGAGGAGATCCTGGATCGAAGGGCGAGAAGGGGGACGAGGTGAGTTCTGGACCCTTTAAAGCGTCTTTCAAACTCTGTTTAATCAAACATGGTTAGGATGCTGTTCATCCAGAGCCTGGAAATCATGGAAGAAGAGAGATGCTGTTCGATGCTGATGCTGACTATCTGGAGGACTGACTGCACTGTGTCCAGTGTACAGGACCATTCCTACACCGGGTCCTGACTGATAAGAACTGTCTCTCTCTCTGTTACCTCAGGGTCATGCTGGATCCAAGGGCTCCATAGGACACCCAGGAGAACCTGGCGAGAAAGTACGGGAAAAATTAACTCTTTAAAAAATTATAATTTTTCTTTAATTCTTTTACATTTCCAGTTACTCTTACATGTCGTGTGATTGCACTGCCACTTAGAGGCTGAAGACGGTACTGCAACAACTCAAGTTTTGCTCTTAAAAAGGTGAAATGTGTTTCCATGTGTAGGGCTCCAGGGGTTTAACTGGACACCCAGGCCTTCTTGGCCCTCCAGTAAGTGTCTGTTTATAACATCAAATGTGTTATGTTGTTTTGACGCTTGACGTCTTAAGCTGAGCTTAGCCCAGATTGTTCAGATGGACTTACTTCTCTGCTGTGCTTTTTGCATCCAGGGGCCTCAGGGAATCAGAGGGACGCAGGGTCCGGAGGGGCCTGAGGGGCCCGAGGTGAGGAACCCTTCCTTACTCTGCTGAAGACGCCTTCCTGTCTTCTGTTTATCTCCTGACGGTGACATTGCTTGTGAAAAGAGCTGATCGGTCGTTTTGTTTCCACAGGGGGAGAATGGGTTGGATGGTCCTCCAGGGCCACCGGGGGCAGCGGTGAGTTACAGCCGTTACTCTGCCGTCCAGTAGTACCTTGTGAAGGAGGTGTTAAACCTTGCCTGGTGTCAGTTGAGAGTTTCAGTGTGTGTGTTTGCCGTGTCTTTAGGGAGCCTCTGGTTTCACTGGTTCTGTCGGTGTTCAGGGAGCAAACGGCTCTCAGGTGAGATGGTGATCATTCATGTCATCATATAATATATGTATTTCATGTTGATGTATCCATGGGATGCTCACACCACACATCACATATAGACCAGTGTAGAACTGGGGGAAGCATGATTTGTGTTGATAATATGAACATGGTGATAGATGAAAGTTCTACTCCATTATCCAGTACTCACAGATCAGTGTCCATGTATTTCTGTAAAATAGTCTCACCCATCACTGTCGTCTTCTTACATCTGCATGTATGATCTGTCTCCGTCCACCAGGGGGAGCTGGGAGCGGCTGGAGGCGTTGGCCCCCGAGGGCCCCAGGTATGACTCTTCTATCTCCTCTCATGTTGTTTATAAGTTTGTTGATATCAGAGGGCTAAAATCCTTTGATGGGGATGGGCCCAGTCACCTGGACATTCATTCTGTGTTTGTTTTTCCAGGGGCCCCCTGGGTTAGAGGGAAGAATTGGGCCCCCCGGACCAAGAGGGACCCAGGTCAGTCAGACTCGCGCCGTACTCCGATCACTGGGAAAATATTGCCAACTTTCAAAACAAAGTAATTTTTAACCAGGAAGTAGCTGAGGTCTAAGGTCACGTGCACTGTGTTTGTGTGTTGACAGGGACTGACTGGGTTAGGTGGACTTCCTGGTCCAAAAGGAGACCCTGTAAGTCTCCAAAGTCTCCCCCCTCCCCCTTCTCTCTCTCGCTTGTAAACTTCATGGTCTCGTATAAACCCTAGCCTTTAAGAGAATACAGGTTACTTATTGGTCTTTGGTTACTGAAGGCATGTCAGAGCTCTATATTCAGTATCTCTCTCCTGATTCTGTCCTCAAGAGCAGCAGGTAAGTTACCTCTAATGGATGTTTTGGGGGGGTGAGAGAAACCAGTGTTGGTGTGCTTGATGCTGAAGACATTCAAAGATGTTTCCCCTCTGTCACCCCTTTGTCACCTCTCTCTCACCCCTCTCTCACTTCTGTCACCTCTTTCTCACCCCTCTCTCACCCCTCTCTCACTTCCGTCACCCCTTTCTCACCCCTCTCTCACCCCTCTCTCACTTCTGTCACCTCTCTGACAACCCTTTTGCACCTCTCTGTTACCCCCTCCCGTTCCTCTCCTCTGTGCATCCCAGGGGGCCTCGGGGCCGATAGGTGTCCGGGGTGAGCCTGGATTCGAGGGCCCAATGGTGAGTAACCAAAAAGACTCACAATTAGTGGACAATAATGATTATGAAATGAATTGATAGATCGGTAGGTAGGTAGGTAGATACATAGATAGATAGATAAAACACAGAACAAATGAAGACACCAGCAGCAGTTTGGGACCCAGTAAAGACCAGGAATAGAGTTTTGAATAAAGTGTAGGCTTGATGGAAAAGACCATAAGACTGTGCTAGTGTATTTTAGACTATGGTGGTGTATGTTGGACTGTGCTGGTGTATGCTAGACTGTGCTAGTGTATGTTAGACTATGGTGGTGTATGTTGGACTGTGCTGGTGTATGCTAGACTGTGCTAGAGTACATTAGACTATGGTGGTGTATGTTGGACTATGCTAGTGTACATTACCTTGTGCTGGTGTACATTAGACTGTGCTAGTGTATGTTAGACTATGCTAGTGCACATTACATTGTGCTGGTGTACATTAGACTGTGCTAGTGTACATTAAATTGTGTTGGTGTACATCAGACAGTTTCCTCCAGATCTCCAGCTTTCCTCCTCCTCCTCACAGCTGATCAGAGACACTAGTATCAGGGTCAGGAGGGGGGAAGTGGCCCTGGGTCACTTTGAAGTAGGAGTAATGACAGAATCTACTAAATCTGCCTTTAGGAGGACCTGTAAACCTACAGCTGGGTTGCATGTGTGCTTCAGCTTGGCTTTTAGTTACAGCTTCAGTTGCACGATCAGCACTATAGATATACTACATGTACAGTGTTAAGTAAAGCACTATCCAGTCTTCAGGACTACCAGACAATCAGGAATCCTCTGTCTCTAATTGGTTCCAGGGGATGGCCATTTTAACGAATGTTCGACTGTATTTAGGTTGTTTTAGTTATTAAAACTCGTTTTTTTTTATTTTGGGGGGGGGGGGGTCATACTGCATGCACATTTATAGAGTGTTAAGGAAATGAAATGCTTGATGAATTTCAGGCTTGTCCAACAGCATCAACAGTCGAAGAATACAAGCTCCAGAATTTAACTTATAACACTTGACATTGTACTGTATTGCCTTCAGACCAAACTAACACTAAGTACAACATGAATCCCTTCTCTGTTCCTGATTGGTTCCAGGGTGTTCCGGGAACACGAGGACCAATGGGGTTTCTCGGCATCCCAGTAAGTAACAGCCGTGCCAAGTTTGACCAATGTCATCCCTGGCCTGAAACACACATCTCTCCCTGATTTGACCCTCAAACCTTGACCTGTTGACCCTTGACCTTTTCCCCAGGGCAACAGAGGTGTTCATGGAGACCAGGGTGACCCTGGACCAAAAGGAGACAAGGTACGAGTCTCATGTCCGTGTCGTAGTCCCGCAGTCCATCTTTGTCTCTGTCCTAGTTTGCAAGACACAAATGTTACGTAACATACTGCGTTCCTGCCGTCCTGCCGTCCTGCCTTCCTGCCTGCCTGCTTGCCTGCTCACCACCACCCCCCACCCCTCATTCTCTTCCAGGGTTTTGGTGGGCCGTCTGGTATTCAGGGTCGTCAAGGAGAAAGTGGTCCTGCTGGCTTCCCTGGTTTCTCTGGGGTCAAAGGTCAACCTGGCATCAAAGGGTTGGAGGTACGCTAATTTTACCTGCAGAAATACACTGCTTAGCAGCTCCCTCAGTCCCTGGATAATCATCTCCTGGGTTTGATTACTTTTCCTGGCACAGGGGGAGATGGGAGAGACCGGCCTTCACGGGAAACTAGGCAGAGAAGGGTTAAAGGTCAGCTGCCATTTTGTTTTTCAAACGCCATCCGTGTTTCGTAGTTCAATGAAGCTCAATGGAGATATCAGCATGCATGCTCCCGTACTGTAATCACAAATCAATCTCACTCATCTCAGAGAGATGGAGAGGAAGCTGTGGATTCCAAACCCTCTTAAATACTCTCATGAATAACTAATAACATATACAAATAGAGTGAGAATAAGTTACTATAATAAATATTTAACTTTGAAGGGAAATAGAGGACAGGATGGACGGAGTGGTAAACCAGGACCCAGAGGAACCAAGGTAAGATTCTACTGGACTCTACCGGACTCTGTCAGACTCTGATGGACTCTACCGGACTCTACCAGACTTTACTGTACTCTATTGGACTCTGCCGGACTCTACCAGACTCTACTGGACTGATCTCGACTAAATGATATATAGTGTTCCTGTGTGTGTGGTTGTGTTCCTGTGTGTGATAGTGTTCCTGTGTGTTGGTGTGTGTGTGGTAGTGTTCCTGTGTGTGTGTGGTAGTGTTCCTGTGTGTGTGTGGTAGTGTTCCTGTGTGTGTGTGTGTGGTAGTGTTCCTGTGTGTGTGTGGTAGTGTTCCTGTGTGTGTGTGTGTGTGTGTGTGTGTGTGTGTGGTAGTGTACCTGTGTGTGTGATAGTGTTCCTGTGTGTTGGTGAGGTGTTCTAAAAGCCAGCCTCTCCTCCTCTCAGGGCCGCTCTGGACAGAGAGGTTATGCTGGCCAGCCTGGTCCTCCAGTGAGTATCCTGTGGTGACCAGGAAGCACATCATTATAGTGTTGCTCTGATTTACCCAGAAGCTCTTTCTCCATCTTTGATCTGATACTACCTGTCTAAAATGGACATGTCCAGAACAACTGTAGCAATGTTTGGAGTGTGTGTGTGTTCCTGTCTAACAGGGTTCACCAGGGCCTGCTGGGACAGAGGGAGCAGAAGGAAAGCCTGGTACACAGGTTCCCATTCTACATCATATTTCCAAACCATGAACACTCTCCTTCAGTCTCGTGTGGCAGCGTGTCGTCGTCGACCTCTCGTAACGCCGCCTCTACCGCTGTCTCGCCACCGTCGACCGACGCCGCCGCTAGCGGAAACACGCTAGAAACTGTGTCAGTTCGACCGGATCGAACTGGATCTGAGTTTGGTTCGCAGTGCCTTCGACTTGCTCGTTGCGCCGAACTTGTGTTGTTGCAGTTCCGGTCCTGGCCAGCAGAGGGCGGCGGCGGCGTTACGAGCGCTTGTCGTTCGCGAGGGCGCGCTGCACTCGAGCACGATCTCGACCACACACTGCAGATTTCCCGATTCACCTCCGCACTCATCAACCTCCCTTCGACTCCTGTCCGCATCCCTGGACAGTAAACTTTTGTTACATGACGGTAGCGTTGATTTGTTGTCAAGCTTCATGCACGATGTGAAAGGTGGCGGTCAGTCCTGTGGCTCCTCTGCCCCCAGGGGCTCCACAGACGTGTTGTCACCGTGTAAGAGGCTACGCTGATGGGGTTCTCTTGTGTTTCTAGGGCTTCTCTGGAGCGGTGGGGAGTGCAGGCAGTGAAGGGTTAATGGTGAGACACATACATACAGCGGCTCTGAGTTTAACCTGATGTTATTGACGTCTTTTTAACATACCGTGGTGAATCTTTGGCATGAAAGAGCTCCAGTAGTGACAGGTATTGAGATTCAAACAAAATGGAGGTCTACACAGACGCAGGAGATGGCTGTGTCAGACTAGGGTTCATATGTTCCGTCTTCCAGTGACCTGTAGTCGGTCTTCGATGACATCACGGGTCGGGCATAGTTCCATGTGACCAGGACAACAGCCCCCCAGCTAATGAAAACACCTTATCACATTTTTACAAGTAGCCCCCTCGGATTATATGATGCCGTTTTACGGTTTTCACGAGCAGCCAATCACAACAAACTCAGCCGAAGGCCAAATTTTAACAGGACAGGAAAGTACCTGCTACTGCCTAGTTAACGAGATCAGGTGTGTCCCTGAGCTCGTTAACGCGTGAACATGTGTGTGTGTGTGTGTGTGTGTGGGAGATGTGTGTGTGTGTGTGTGGGTGTGTGTGGGAGGTGCGTATGTATGTGTGTGTGGTAGGTGTGTATGTGTGTGTGGGAGGTGTGTGTGGGTGTATGTGTGTGTGTGGGTGTGGGTGGGTGGGGGGAGCTAGAAATGCGTGTCGAGGACTAGAGTGTGTGTGTGTGTATGTGTATGTGTGGGTGGTGTTAGAAATGCATGTTGAGGACTGGAGTGTGTGTGTGAGTGTGAGTGAGTTAGGAGTGTGTGTTAGGAGTGTGTGTTTATGAGTATGGGAGGGTCAGAGGAGTGTGTGGTTGGTCAGTGAAGCCATTGCCTCCACACACACACACATGCAGGCCCTAGTAATCTTCTCGACCACTGAATACGAGGGATTCGAATTATGTATTTTACGATGTGAATTAATGATGATGAAAATTGTGAGTGACCTGCTGACCTGGGTAGTGTTCTGTGTTATTATCTAATAACACCACTGGCAGACGAAGGAGGAACACTCTGGAAGACGTTGATTATAATCATGTTGTGGTGAATTGTGGCCAGTGCTGGGGGCAGGATAACCCTCAGGGTTACCTTCAGATCTGCAGGTTCACCATGCAGCCACAGATGAGAGGTTGTGTATTAAGCCAATCCATGGTTCATGTTCCAACAACATTACTGACGTTACAACACCGAGCTCTTTCATTAAGAAACATGAGCGTATTACTCTGGTAAAATAACTCTTTAAACTTTCTTCATAATTCAGGAGTCAAATTTATGTGCACAGTACATTTGATCCAATTTATTCATAATCGCAGATAAATTAATCAGACGATTAAGCAACAATTTACCTTGAATTAATCCACCCAGTTGTTTATGGAATCAACCACCGGCATTGCGTTGTTATGTTGCGTCATCAATTTCCATTAGTGGTGTTATTTGCATTTTAATGTTCCCAGACATGCTCACAGACAGTAGTTCTGGCTACAACTCTCGGAATTTTCCGTTATTGTCCTCCTTTACTGCTGCTATGATTACTTCTGGTGATTTGCGCCTCCTTTCCTCCTCTCCCTCTGCTCCTCCTGTCCTCTTCTCCTCCTCTCCCTCTGCTCCTCCTCTTCCTTTGCCCCTCCTCTACCTTATCTCCTTTTCTCCTCTGCTCCTCTCCCTCCTCCTCTCCACTTCTCCTTTGCTCCTCTGCCTCCTCTCGTCTTCTCCTTCTGGTCCTCTTCTCTTCCTCTCCCTCTGCTCCTCCTCTTCCTCCTCTCATCTTCTCCTTTGCCCCTCTCCCTCCTCCTGCCTCTTCTCCTCTGCTCCTCTCATCTTCTCCTCTGCTCCTCTCCCTCCTCCTCCTCTCCCTCTGCTCCTCCTCTGCTCCTCTCCCTCCTCCTCCTCTCCCTCCTCCTCCTCTGCTCCTCCAGGGGTTCCATGGCATCACCGGAGCGCCAGGTCTGGATGGACCCCCAGGACAGCCGGTATGGCATCATCCCTCTGTCCCTGAAGGGTGTTTGAAACACTTAGTTACAGTGTAAACGTGGCTAGGGCCCCTCATCACAGCATGGCTAGGACCCCCTAGAGCCCCTCATCACAGCATGGCTAGGACCCCCTAGGGCCCCTCATCACAGCATGGCTGGGGCCCCCCATCACAGCATGGTTAGGACCCCCTAGGGCCCCTCATCACAGCATAGATAGGGCCCCTCATCACAGCATGGCTAGGGCCGCTCATCACAGCAGGGCTTGGGCCCCTTATCAGTGTTAGCATGGCTAGGAGCCTTATTAGTGTTAGCATGGCTAGGAGCCTTATTGGTGTTAGCATGGCTAGGCGCCTTATTAGTGTTGGCATGGCTAGGGGCCTCATCAGTGTTAGCATGGCTAGGGGCATCATCAGTGTTAGCATGGCTAGGTGCCTCATCAGTGTTAGCATGGCTAGGGGGCATCATTAGAGTAAGCATGGCTAGGGGCATCATCAGTGTTAGCATGGCTAGGGGGCATCATCAGTGTTAGCATGGCTAGGGGGCATTATTAGTGTTAGCATGGCTAGGGCCCTCATTAGTGTTAGTATGGCTAGGGGCATCATCACAGCAGGGCTGGGGCCCCTGATCAAAGTGTTAGCAGGACTAGGGCCCCTCATCACAGTGAAAGTGACTACTGTCTCTCTGGCAGGGTCCAGCTGGACGACAGGGGCCACAGGGCCAGCCTGGCCCTCTTGGAGACAGGGTGAGTCCCACACAGCGCTTTCTGTACAGTGCATGTGGATAACAGTGGATCATTACTCATTCATGTGAGTATGTACGTCTTTGCTTATGAGTGTACGTGTGTGTGTGTTTGTATGTGAAAATGTGTGTGTTTGTATGTGCAAATGTGTGTGTGTGTGTGTCCTTTGCTGTGACCTCTTCTTCCAGGGCTTATCAGGAAAGCCTGGCTCGGAGGGCTCCCAGGGCCCAGTAGGAATGTATGTAAGTGAACCTTCAGAATGCTGCATATACAAGTGTGTGTGTGTGTGTGTTCCTGTTTGTCTTGTAATCCCAGCAATGTGAGGACACTCAAGGACCTTGGACGCACACGTTCCACATATGTGAAAGGCATGTTTCCCGTGTCTCACGTGCTGCTGCTCACTCTTTCAGGGTCTCCCTGGAAACGTAGGAATGCGCGGAACATCAGGTCACATGGGTCAAAGGGTGAGGCCTCTCCCCCTCCCGTACCTACTCTACACTTGCGCGCTGTAATGATCCAAATGCACACAGATGCAACAGTGTCATGAGACGTTCAAATGGTCTAATCGTGCTGGTGTTTGTGTCTAGAATATTTCGCGATTGTTTGATGACATCACACAACACCATGATGTTTTGATGAAGTCACATCCCGTCTGGTGTGTGTGTGTGTGTGTGTGTGTGTGTGTGTGCATGTGTGTGTGTGTTGCAGGGTGAAACCGGCCTACGAGGTCCCCCAGGCCCTGCAGGCAAGCCAGGGCCTCCGGTACGTACACAGAGCTCATGAATCATCGTCTTATCGTTCGCAATGTTGGCATGGAGATACTGTATCATTGGAGATACTGTATCATTTTCATTGCTCTCTATTTCAACATTTTTATGGTTACCTTAGATGTTATTGCTAGACTGGGTGTGTTCGCTTTGTAACGTAGTGCTTCTTCAGCACACCAGATGTTCTCTATCCAGTCAGCCTTGTGTGTTCCAGCTCCCATGGCAACAGCTGATGTTGTGTGTGAGCGCTAGTGTTTCGACTGCGAAGGTGATCTGTCTGTTTTTCAGGGTCTGCCAGGTCCACCTGGAGAGAGAGGACCCTCTGGACCTCAGGTGAGAAATCAACCCCCCAAAGAAAACTACATTTCCCAGAAGCACCCCTCCCCATACAGGAAGACAAACAGGCCACAGATTCCATCCTCTTCGGCAGCATGTGGGTGCTGACCCTTGCTTGTTTTCCTCACAGGGTCGGCAGGGAGATCTGGGTTCCAAAGGTATCGACGGCTCTCCTGTGAGTGATGACGCTTGTCAGTCCGAACACTGTCCTCTCAGCATTGCCATCAGCATGTGCGAGTGCGAGCGTGTGAGCATGTGAGCGTGTGAGCATGTGAGCGTGTGAGCGTGCGAGCGTGCGAGCGTGCAAGCGTGCGAGCGTGTTCTGCCAAGCTCCCGTTGAAGATCAGTCAGATGCAGAGTGGTGCGTTTTAGGGCATGACATCGAGAAGGGATCAGAAAGAGTTTGTGCGTGAGTGCGTGCGTGTGTGCGTATGGATAATCTATATGTGTTTTCCAGGGCCCTCCAGGACTTGCCGGACCAGATGGGAGCTTGGGAAAGCCAGGGCCCAGGGGAGGCAGAGGCCCCCTGGGGTCACCAGGCCTAGACGGCCCCTCTGGAACTCTGGTAAGCGGGCGCTGGTGTTTTCAACACTGTACCACCTCCTCCTCTCCAAATGCTCCTCTCCCTCCTCTCTTCTGCTCCTCATCACCCTCTGCTCCTCCTCTTTCTCCTCTCATCTCACCTGAACGCATTGGATGTTTAGGTAATGATTCAGTCGGGATCTATGCTAGGCTGACTAGCTTACCTTTATTTCGTCACTGTGGCTTGAGCGTTGAGACGTTGTTTTCCAGGGCATGCAAGGAGCTGATGGGTTACATGGACCAGCGGGGGAGAGAGGAGATATGGTTGGTAAAGATTATCTATATTATAATGTAGAAAACATGATGATATGAGCTATACGATAATGTAGACAACATAGTGATACATGACCTATACAATAGTGTAGAAAACACAGTGATAGATGACCTATACGATAATGTAGGAAACATAGTGATAGATGATCTATGTGATAGTTTAGAAGACATGGTAATAGATGATCAGTATAATAGTGTATAAAACATGGTAGTAGATTATCTATATGATAATGTATGAAACATGGTTGTAGATGATCTATCTATATGATAGTTTAGAAGACATGGTAATAGATGATCAGTATAATAGTGTATAAAACATGGTAGTAGATTATCTATATGATAATGTATAAAACATGGTAGTAGATTATCTATATGATAATGTATAAAAACATGGTAGTAGATGATCTATTTGATAGTTTAGAAGACATGGTAATAGATGATCTACAGTATATGATAGTGTATGAAACATGGTTGTAGATTATCTATATGATAATGTATAAAAACATGGTAATAGATTATCTATTTGATAATGTATAAAAAACATGGTAGTAGATGATCTATATGATAGTTTAGAAGACATGGTAATAGATGATCAGTATAATAGTGTATAAAACATGGTAGTAGATGATCTATATGATAATGTATGAAACATGGTTGTAGATGATCTATATGATCATGTAGTAAACATGGTAGAAGATGATCTATATTGGACCATGCTAACCCTTAATAAGCAAAGTACCGACACATCTCTGATTCCTGGTTGCTGTGTTGGTTCGTCTCCTAGGGGCTGCTGGGGGCCCCAGGAGCCACGGGGCCCTCTGGTCTGGATGGACAGCAGGTAAGAAGCCCTCCCTCCAAACGGAACAGTTCCTCACGGGAACTGATTGTCTTTTCTTGGCTGTGTCTGGGGTCGTTCTGATGTTTCTCCTGTGGCCCCAGGGAACTCCGGGACAGACAGGTGTGGAGGGACCACCAGGAAGTAAGGGAGATCAGGTACGCTTGTTCGTTAAACCTGTATGTTGCTGGGCAACGTTAAACAGGGATAAGTTCTTACTTATGAAAACGTTCTGAGAGGGTTGCGCGAGAGAAAGGAAACCTGTTGTTGGGAGTTTTGCGAAACGAAGACGTTCTCGGTCGATCAAGTTTGCCCTCCGTGAAGATCAGACTGGCGTACCTTAACTTGAAACAGGGCTGTACTTATTGACACTTAAACACCTCACTGAATGTTCTTCATCTTCTACCCTACTTACTAAACGCACCATTAGTCTGTCCATTGTGATTCAAATCACCCACTTAACGAACGGACGATTTATAACCATTTCTCTGCCACTGTACGTTGGCTACTGTCGTCTCAGAACTCCATGTCCTTCTGCTGTGTGACAGGGGGACTTGGGGTCTTGTGGGAAACCCGGCCCCCTGGGGGTGGCAGGAGAGAGGGGGCAGCAGGGGCCCCAGGGCCTGTTGGGGCCCCCCGGACCCCGAGGCAAGGAGGTAGGACACAATACAGCTCTTTGTTGATCCTTCCTATAGGAAACTGGAAATCACAACGGCAGGAACAGAGATTGGAAAATGACGAATGAAAATAAATAATTCTTAACAAATAAACGAGTCTGAAAATGTAAATAAAAGACATTTCATGTGATATAATCAGAATGCTATCACAAACAGTAAACAAATGAACATATACAAACTTTAGATTGTCGCCTACCAGCGAATGTTTCCTACAGCACTGACTCACACTTCCGCAACTACGTCAACTTGAAACGCTCGTGTCCACTCTCGTTGCCAGGGTAACGTCGGTCACCCTGGAGACGCTGGAAACTCAGGACCCAAAGGGGAGAAGGTAAACTATCCCTGTACTGCCCGTTGCACTACCATATTGTACTGCCTCTATTTCTTGAACTAAACTACCACATTGTACTGCCTCTACTTCCTCAACTACACTACCACACTGCCCTGCCTCAACTGCCTCTTACAGTAACATACTGCAATATCACACTGCACTGCCTCTACTGTTTCTACTGCACAGTAGAGACTCCCTCTCCATGCATCCACACGTGGGGATTGTGTAAACAGGCCTGGTGTGTGTGTGTGTGTGTGTGTGTGTGTGTGTCTGTGTGTGTGTGTGTGTGTGTGTATGTGCAGGGCGAAGTGGGACCGCTGGGGTTCACAGGCCAGGAGGGGCCCTGGGGGGCCGTCGGTGATAAAGGAGAGAGGGGGGCCAAGGGAGAGAAAGGCCACGTGGGTCTGATGGTAGGTGTGAAACCCTGTACCCAGACAGGTGTCTGTTGATAGGTTGTTACTGTGGTTAACCCTGGTGCTGCCTGAGAGGTCACTGAGACACCTTTGTGGTACAAAAGGTGAATCACAATGACCCAAATGCAGCACCAGGGTTAAGAATGTTCTTAACTGGCCTGGATAATAATTCAACCTTTTTGCTGCATGTAATCCTCTCTTTTACCTGTTTATTTTTTACCCTCCTGCATCATGATATTTCAATCATATAATCAGAATATTTGAAAACTGGACTTGGTTGTACAGACATGTCTGTTTGATTATAACACGTTGTGTGTGTGTGTGTGTGTCTGCCAGGGTCAGCCAGGACTGATGGGGAGGGAGGGGCCTGTAGGATTGACAGGACTGCAGGTAAGCAATCATAGGAAGTGATGTGTGTTTACAAACAAACAAGGCAGCTTCGATCTGTTTATAGCTCACAGGAGCTGGGAACTTGTTGACAGCCAGAACAACATGTTCCTGGCTGTGTATTGCCTCTACTGTTGACACAAACGAACCCTTAAAATGTGGCCACGCAATTGAAGTACTTACACACATTTGTACAAATAAATATCATCCATCCATCCTTGCTATAGTTGTTGTATAGTTGTGGTTCAGCCAATGCCAATTTCCCTAAACTGTGTGAAGAATTAAGACCTGTGTGTCTTTCTCTCCCCCACAGGGTGTCCCAGGGCCCAGGGGCCCACCAGGGCCAGAGGGCCCCCAGGGAGAGAAGGTATAGCTGCCTTCAGCCTCTCCCTCAGGCAGGGACGAGGAAGGATGTCTAGACTGAACTCTGTCTCGTTTCAAATCAAAGTCTTTACGAGCTTTTCCAATCTGTGGCTCTGACTCACTCCCTCTTTCTCCCCACCTCTCTCACTCCCTCTTTTCCCCACCTCTCTCTTTCTGTCTCTCTCTCTCTTTCCCCTACCTCTGCTGGTGCCTTCTCGCTCTCTCTCTCTCCCTCCCCCCTCTCTTTCTCTTTCACCTGCCTCTCTCTGCCCCTCCCCTTTCACTTTCCCCCACTCTCACTCTCTCACTCTGCCCCTACCCCATTTCTCAAACTCTCCCACTCTCTCTACCCTCCCTTCTCTCTCACTGTTTCACCTGCCTCTCTCTCTACCCCCCCCTTCTCTCTCTCTCTCTACCCCCGTCGGTCTGTGTTGTGTCTTGTGTTTCGCTGTTCTGTAGCTGTGTGCCTCCTGCTAAGGCATAACTTTCCCAAGCGACCTTCTGGTCACTGGGCTGGGCAGTGCAGTGGCTCGCAGAAGAAGCATCTGGACAAGTCTCAATACTACAACACACACATCTACATGATCTCTCACAACACCACAACACCTATGCACCACACAACAACACCTACACCATCATCTACCATGAATGGTCCTCTTCTCCACTAGAGCACTACACTTTCTGGCACATCATTCATCTACTTGCACACACCACACATTCCTAATGCACTGACTTCCCTCTCTACACACACCACACAAACACACCTACATGATTCCGCTCTACACACACACACACACACTTCCATGATTCCCTCTCTCACACAACACACTACATGAATTCTCCTCTACACTACACGACCTAGCACTACATTGATTTCTCTCAACACTCACGCACTACATACCATGAATCTCCCTCTTACTCAACACACAAATCCTACATGACTTTCCTCTCTACACACACGACAATACACAGGGAGTCATATCCTCTCACAACGCCACACTATCGAGCGGAAATGAATTTCCTGGCAAACAGCATTACGAGCTTCACACTGTTGGTGCAACGATCACCCTGGACTTCGCACTAATGGTAAGTCTAATTCACTTGATACCTCACTGGCCAGCATATTCCAGAGATTTTTAAGTCGCTGACAGACAGTTCGCTCAAACTATTCGAACCGCACAGAGCAACGTCTCCCACGAGACGTCAACCGACAAAACCTATCTCACGCGTACACGCCAATGCTGGCTATGGATCCCTCACAAACACACACATAGCACACACAGTACGCTCTGCCAACAAAACGTTACACATGCTAACTACTCATGCATCTGTTTATGTTGTTGTTGTTGTTGTTGTTGTTTACAGGGCATGGCTGGACCCTCAGGAGTTCGAGGCGACCCAGGGAAACCAGGACCTCCGGTGAGTATGATCGTCTGAGCTCTACATGGATGATCATTGCTCACTCATCCACACAGTGGAAGCACCCAGAACACTGATGGCCTGTGAGGAAACAGATTACTCCAAAGTCAAACTTAAGTTATCCAAGTCATTTCTTTTCAGTATGTGATTCATATAACCTTTTAATTGGTTCAGTTACGAGTTGTTTTTAGTATTATTTACTTAATAGCTTATCACTTAATTAGCTATATTAAAAAGAAGTAATCATTTCCCACAAAGTTATTGAGTTGTGGGGGTTTCCAGTGCCTGGTTCGGCAGCTCTGATTGGCTGAGCTCGGTTTCAGTGCCTGGTTTGACAGCCCTGATTGGCTGAGCTCGGTTTCAGTGCCTGGTTTGCCAGCTCTCATTGTCTGAGCTCAGTTCCAGTGCCTGGTTTGGCAGCTCTGATTGGCTGAGTTCGGTTCCAGTGCCTGGTTTGGCAGCTCTGATTGGCTGAGCTCGGTTCCAGTGCCTGGTTCGGCAGCTTTGATTGGCTGAGCTTGGTTCCAGTGCCTGGTTTGGCAGCTTTGATTGGCTGAGCTTGGTTCCAGTGCCTGGTTTGGCAGCTTTGATTGGCTGAGCTCAGTTCCAGGACCTGCTGCAGCAGCTCTGATTGGCTGAGCTTGGCCTCTGTTTCAGGGGGCTATGGGGAAGGCTGGACCAGAGGGACACCTTGGTCTTCAGGGGGAGCCAGGAGCCGAGGGTCTCAAAGGAGAACCAGGGGTACCAGGAGAACCAGGAGAACAGGTGCCGACAGCCACAGAACAGATCCCTATACCATGCGCAGAACATCACCATGACTGAAACATCCATCTTTTCCCTCTTCATACATTGAACCTCTGTTGGGCCTTTATCTAAAAGCAGAGATTGGATTTTGATGTGGGCATCAGCCTGATTTTGTGGTTTGTTTCCCCCCAGGGTCCAGATGCTCCACCAGGCATCAGAGGTCCGGCCGGACTACCTGGTCTGGAGGTGATTCAGACCCGCATAAATATGATAAGCTACTGTCCTCACTCAACCTCTCACTGTCTAGTGAAGAGACTAGAGTCTAGTAAACTATGAATAAATCTATATTATGTACGGCCACCTTTTCAGGACCTCACTCTGGTTTAGGGAAAATTAAACCAAGTATAAACAAGCATGACCTATTTGCACCTTCTCAGAGATGTACCCAGGTTTAGGGAAAATTAAAGTATGCATGAATAAGGATGACCTAACTCACCCCTTCATCTCACTGTAATGAAACTTTAGTTAACCCTTTAAATATCATTGCTCGTCTTCTTTGTGTTGCTCCTCTCTCTCCTCCTCAGGGGCCTCCGGGTGATGTGGGATCCCAGGGAGCGGCTGGGCCCCCAGGGGCCCAGGTAAGACGGGGCCCCGGGGAGGGGAGGGGGGGAGGGAGGGAGGAGGCAGGGCTAGGACAGCACTGGTGGTGAACCGCAACTGTTGTTGACGTCTGTAGTCTGTTTTGTGCTTGATTTAGTATTGTACGCATTGTGTGATTTACTGCGATGTGTTTTAATTATTCTCACAAGCCAAAGGGCAGTTTAAATATTTGCAGACTGGGTAGACTGATTTCCAAGGTTTCGGGTTTTAATTGTACCGCAGGGGGGTCGAAAGGGTATATTCAATATTGAATGATAATCAAACTAAATATTATTAGTATAGTCCTTTTTTACAACAAGGTCACAGAGGGCTTTGCATATGCCCATAGAACTGCCCCTCAGCCAATCTAAACCTTCCTGGAAGACAAGGGAAGACCCCCAGGGAAAGTTGGAGAGGAAAATCCATAGTGATCATTATAGAAGGCTTAACAGCACCGACATACCAATCTCTCCCAATCTTCTTCTCTTGAACCTGTGCTACGACGCTGTGTCTGTTCCAGGGGCCGAGGGGACCCCCAGGCCCGGAGGGAAAGCAAGGTTTGAAAGGAGAGAAGGTGAGATCTCTCACCTCTTGTCTCCTCATCTAAATCACTTGAAATGTGTTTTTTCTTCTTTTTTTTTGTTGTTTTTTTGCTGTTGTAGATACCTTTTTGGCCTTCCCAGAGCCACTTTAGCGTGCGGACAGGTGAGAGCGTGTCCTTGTTGTTGTTGATTAGCATTGTTCCTGCAGGGCGATGCTGGCAGAGACGGCTTGACAGGGAAGGCAGGTCACGCCGGAAGGAAGGTGAGAAGCAGTTGCATTCGGTTTTGTTCATTTCACAGAAGGGCCAACTGCAGGCATACACGTACTTTATGTGAATCCCTGCATAAATAAAAGATGATGTTAGGAAAAGAGAGTGTGTGCGTGTGTGCGTGTGTGCGTGTGTGTGTGTGAGAGAGAGAATCTTCATTTGTTGTTGCTCGGCGTGTTAAGAGTGTTAACATCCGCAGGGGAAGCGAGGGAAGGCTGGTCTCAGAGGCTCCAGAGGGGAGAGAGGCCCAAAGGTCAGAGTTCGTCAGCACCCAAACTCACATTCACCAACTATGACACACGTGCAGCTTTGAGGTTTGGCTAGAGAACTCAACCTCAGGTCTGTGTTGTGTCCTCTGTGTCTTTTTTCTCCTCTGTGTCCTCTGTGTCCTCTGTGTCCTCTGTCTCCTCTGTATCCTCTGTATCCTCTGTGTCCTCTGTGTCCTCTGTGTCCTCTGTGTCCTCTGTGTCCTCTGTGTCCTCTGTGTCCTCTGTGTCCTCTGTCTCCTCTGTGTCCTCTGTGTCCTCTGTGTCCTCTGTGTCCTCTGTGTCCTCTGTGTCCTCTGTCTCCTCTGTCTCCGCTGTGTCTGCTGTGTCCTCTGTCTCCTCTGTGTCTGCTGTGTCCTCTGTCTCCACTGTCTCCTCTGTCTCCTCTGTGTCCTCTGTCTCCTCTGTGTCCTCTGTCTCCTCTGTGTCTGCTGTGTCCTCTGTCTCCTCTGTGTCCTCTGTCTCCTCCGTCTCCTCTGTCTCCTCTGTGTCTGCTGTGTCCTCTGTGTCTGCTGTGTCCTCTGTGTCCTCTGTGTCCTCTGTCTCCTCTGTGTCCCAACTCTGACCCTTTTGTCTCCCCCGCAGGGAGAGAAGGGAGACGAGGGATGGATGGGTCCTCCAGGTTGGGCAGGGTCGATCGTGAGTCCAACTGATCCCTTCCCGCCGTGGCGTCCCGGGTTCGAATCCAACCCGGGCCCCCCCCACCCCCTTTCCTGCACGTCCCCCCCCTCCCTCTCTCTCCCACCCTGCCTTCCTGTCTACCTCGATCTATCGCTGTCCAACAAAGCATGAGAATATCCCAATTAAATCTTTAAAGAAGTAGCGTCCTCAACTGCTCCTCCTCCGTCTTCTGAAATAAACGATCGGTTGATGAGCAGGGAATGAGGAGGGAAACGCTGCAGTGATGATAGAGATCCATCATCTGATGATAGCTAATCAACGCACCTCTTATCTTCCAGGGACTGCTTGGTTTAAGAGGGGAGGCAGGAGACACAGGAGAGACTGGCACAGAGGTAAACAAACCCAAGTCCAGGTGATGGATAATCTTTCCCACTCCTTGTCCTCGGGGGTCTCCCTGTCGTAGACGTTCCAGATGCTTCCATCTTCCAACACACCTGATCTGAAGGAAAGGGCCCTTTCAAAGCTTCTGACGAACTTGAAAATGACTCATTCATTTGAACGAAGGAGTCTGTTCCCTCCCTTGTGAGTCTACCAAATAAACCAGGCTTACGTCAGGGAGAACAAATGACAAAACCCTGGCTTATTCGGCAAACACACTTTATCCCAGGTGTGTAGTAACAGGGAAACATGTAAAACATGCAGGACAGGTGGTGCCAGGGACAAGGGTTGAGGAAAACATTGAAAATGTGTCTCAGGTGTTGTCCAGATTCTGAGCAGCTGTGTTCGTTCTTCCAGGGAGAGAAAGGTGACATGGGCACTGTTGGACCTCCTGGTGTGGATGGGCCCAAGGTAAACATAAACACTAAACAGATGTAAACATGAAACAAAACATTAACGCTAAGTAAAAATGACCGATTTAGGGATGTGAAATGATGGGTGTACGTGTTGCAGGGTAGTCGTGGAGAACCAGGAGTTAAAGGGCTTGTTGGTCTAAAAGGAATGCAGGTATTATCTCACATTTCCTCAACCTCAAAATGTTTTTGTTTCGAAAATATTTGGGGGGGGGGGGGAGTTTCTGAAATAAAGTTTCCAAGAGTTACTCAAATATTTCCCCCAAAAAGTCAAAGCAGAGGAAAACAAATCATATTTTTCCTAACCTTTCCCAATTGTGTTTTCTGTAACTTTTTTTTCATAAACAATTGTTTAAAAAGGTGTAATTACAGTTCTTTTTTGGTCTCTTGCTGCTAACCACTGTGTCTCCCCAGGGAAACATCGGAACGGTTGGACATCGAGGCGTGTTAGGAATGCCTGGACTTCCTGTGAGTATCCTTCTCACTAATCTTCTTAAAACACACCTCATCACTCATCCAGCACCATCACGTCCTCCTGCAGACACTTCCAACACCGCCGCCACCGTTATCTACTCCAAAGAAAATAAAAGCGAAGCAGAAATTACTGGGGGGTTTTTTTACAAGAGGAAGAAAAATACCGTCCTTTTAAAAAGCCCCTAATCTCACGTACTCAGCTGTGCGCTGGTCTAAACCATCTATATATAGACTCTCCGTGAAGACGGTACTTGGCTAATGAGTTTGATTCATTCGAATTGCGTCTCTTTCTCTCCGCGGCCACCTGTTCACCTGGCCGTGTCTCTAACGGTCGTTCTGTTCCGCCTTCAAAGCTTCAGCGGTCGATAAGTACTTTTTCCAACTCGGCTGTCTCCAAGGGCTTCTGTAGAAAAAAAGTAATTGAGTCTGCTGTTAAGAGCTCTGACGTTCTAGATAATGTGATCTTAATGTAGGGACCCGAGGGCAGCGAATGGGTTGAAATTTGCTGTTAGCGTTGCGTCGTGAGGTTCAAAACCGGCCATCGCATTCACCTCATTATGTTCCCATTCTCTCGTCTTCCACAGGGTTTGTTTGGCGAAAAGGTAAGCGACAGACCTACTTCTTATCTCATGAGTCCTATTACTGCTTATCCAATGTGAATAAGGACGAAGAGTTTTTGTGGTGGTGGTGTAAACTCATATAGTCTGCCGCTGAATATAACGACCCGCGTATTAGCTGCATGTAGAATGACTTCATACCGGAGGCAGACTGACATGATTTATGCTTCAGCATGTATTTCCATTTATTCTTTTCGAACTTCATCTGAATATGCCTTTGGCCGCTGCAGGCCTGTATTAGCTCCCATGACATTTTCTGTATATTCATAGGGTTTGAAAGGCTATCCAGGGTTTCCTGGGCAACCGGGGAGAAGAGGACTCCCGGTAAGTGACTCTGGAAATCGATTTTTTCCAGCGGTCCTTTTGTGAAATGTCATGTTGTGCGGTGGGATCGGCTGCAAATGCACAGCATTGTAGCTGCTCTGCACACAAGCGTCAGAGTGTGTGTGTGTGTGTGTGTGTGTGTGTGTGTGTGCGGGTTTAGTTCATAAATGTTTCATCAATTAAATCTTTGTGTGTATTTAAGGGACCGCCTGGTCTTCCTGGTCTCCCAGGCCCATCTTTGAACGTGACACTGACAGAACTCAAGGCAAGTCATCCACAGAGGCATCGGAGAACCTTCAGGGTTCCACACGAGAAGGTTCTCCCAGAATAAAAAAGACCGTTCCGAAACCATCGATTCCGATACACGAAGGTCGTCTGCTGTTGGATTGTTATTTTCTGTCCCTAAAACGAATGGTCGTCCCTTTGGCAGGAGCTGATGTACGTGTCTGACAAGCCTAACTACTCCCTGCTACAAGGCGTGTTGGAGTCCCTGCAGCACGACCTGAGGCTGCTCCTAGACCCTCCTGACGGAAGCAGACACCACCCTGCCACCACCTGCCAGGAGCTCTGGCTCTGCCACCCCAACTACGCCAGCGGTCTGAACCCCCCCGACACCACCCCTGACCCTACACCCTACCCCACCCCTGACACCAGCCCAGACCCTACACCCTACACCACCCCTGACCCCACCCGACACCAGCCCAGACACCACCCCTAAGACCATCCCCGACCCTACACCCTACCCCACCCCCGACACCACCTCTAACACCACTCCCTGACCCTACACCCTACCCCACCCCCTCGACACCACCGCCGACACCACCTCTAACACCACTCCCTGACCCTACAACCTAACCCTCCCCTGACACCACCCCTGACCCCACCCTCTGATACAACCCCAGTCCTCACAGAAAAATATTTTCATGTATATTTTCAGGGCATTTTTAATGCTTTATTGCATAGGTTTTCGGTAAAAGGAAATGCAAAAATGTCACCAAATTTTATTTATAAATCTTTGAAAAGACTATGAATGTGTAGTGTTGCTGGTCAGGATGAGGCAGTGCTTGAGGTTGTGGTCATGATGTGTTCAGGGATGTACTACATCGACCCTAACCAGGGTAGCCCTGCTGATGCTCTCCTGGCTTTCTGCAACTTCTCTGGTCCAGACACTCAGACCTGCCTTCACCCAAAGTACCCGCAGGTAGAACATCAGCACTACGCTCCCTCTTTGCTCTCTCTTTCTTTCTGTCTTTCTTTATTTACTTCTCTCCTTCTCTCTCACACACACACACACACACTCACACCCAGACCTGACTATACCCCAAGTGCTGACAGGAAGGACTTCAGCACTCTGCTCACACCTCTCTCTCTCCCTTCCTCTCCTCTCTCTTCCTCTCCTCTCTCTCTCCCTTCCTCTCCTCTCTCTTCCTCTCCTCTCTCTCTCTTCCTCTCCTCTCTCTCTCTTTCTTCTCTCTCCCTCTCTTTGTCTCTTTCTCACATACGCACACACACACCCACACACACAGACCAGCCTTCACCCCATGTTTGCTCACGTAGAATATTAGCACTCTGCTCACCTCTCTCTCTCTCTCTTTCTCTCACAAACACACTTGTGCGCACACACCTACATGCATACATTGTGTATGCCAAAGCCACACACCTACATGCATACATTGTGTATGCCACAGCCATACTAAACCCAGCACAGATATCACACTACTACACTTTAGAGTTAAACCTTTTATTTCCACCTCCCAAGTTTTTCTTTTAACCAACATTTTCCAATTTATTTGTACTTCAGCTTTGACCTGAATTCTAATCGGAAACCTGGACAAGCAAGGTTCTTGAGAGTACAATCTCCATAGTTAAGTCGTTTTTTTTCTCGTTTTTTTTATAATCCAGTGTTATTTATTCGCCCCCACAGGTTCCTACTAAAGCCTGGCTGAAGGAGTCTGAGAATGAGGACTCCTTCCAGTGGCTCAGCAGAATGGAGGATGGTTTCCAGGTGAGCTCCTCTGTCACCTGCGTCTCTCTCGTGACATCACACGTCGTTGGATTTGTGAACGTTTCTGCTCGCTTGCGGGATAAGTGCCTGTACTGTGGTGGCTGAAGGCTGGGTTCAAATCTTACTATTGCTGTGTGTCATACCCCCACCTGTCTGTCTGTGTTTCTATCTGTGAGTCTGTCTGTCTGTGTGCGTGCCCGTCTGTCGGTCTGTCTGTCCGTCTGTCTGTCCGTCTGCCTGCCTACCATTCTGTGTGCGTGCGTATGTGCCTGCCTGCCTCTCTGTCTGTCTGTCTGCCTGCCTGCCTGTCTATCTGTCTCTCTGTCTGTCTGTCTCTCTATCTGTCTGTCTGATAAAGCATAAGCATAACAGCAACAAAACCAGTCTCTGTCTTCTTACTGCTCCAGTTCTACTATCCGGGCGCCAGCGTAGTTCAGACTCGATTCCTGAGGTTGCAGAGCGTGACAGCCACCCAGAAGATCAGCTACTCCTGTCACCCCGGGGACCGGCTGGGAGTCGAGGAACGAGACGTCAAGTTCCTGGCGGACACGCGCCGCCAGAGCTTCCTCGGAGCGCTCAGGAACTGCGTGGTACGTCACGCTGCCTCGCCGCACGCCGCCTCGCCGCAGACCGCGGGTCCACGCCGCAGACCGCGTGTCCACGCCGCGTTGTCAGACGTGCCGCGACTCGCCGTGATTTTTCACTGGTTTGCTTTTGCTGTTTTGTGTTTGCAGCCCGCAGGAGAGATGCCCTCTGCCTCCAGGGAGTCCGTGTTTGAGTTCGAAGACTTGAACCTGCTGCCGGTGAGAGACGTGGCCATCCTGGAGAGAGGGGTCTTCAGCCATCGCTTTGGCTTCACCATCGGGCCTGTCTGCTTCAGCTAGGGAGGGGGAAGTAGGGGCCCCGGCAGGCCCCTGTCTGATCCTTAAGGACTCGCTCTAAGAGCCAGGATCTAAGCCTGGATCCACCCTGAGACGAGCGGAACAGACGGAACCCAGCCTCCGTTCTGTGAGGACTCGTCAGATGCCAGGTTTTAGGTGGGGGAGGGGGGGGGGGAT
>BROE01000012.1:14981880-15011720 GCA_036571765.1 Plecoglossus altivelis | reverse complement strand
CTCTCTGTCTCTCTCTTTCCCCCTCTTCTCTCTCTCTGTCTCTCTCTTTCCCCCTCTTCTCTCTCTCTGTCTCTCTCTTTCCCCCTCTTCTCTCTCTCTGTCTCTCTCTTTCCCCCTCTTCTCTCTCTCTGTCTCTCTCTTTCCCCCTCTTTTCTCTCTCTGTCTCTCTCTCCCTCCCTCTCTCTCTCTGTCTCTCCCTCCCTCTCTCTCTCTCTATCTCTCTCTCTTTGTCTCGTGTCGTTGCAGGTTTCTTTACCCGAGGTCGGCCTCTCCAGATAACGTTTCCGTCTCCACCCTCTCTCTTCCTGCTCCGCCCCTCCCATGCTCTCAGAGTTCGCGGAGGCCAGGACGTGGGTGGAGACTGAGCTGACCTTCGCCAAGGACGTAGACGTCAACCTGTTTGAGAGCACCATCCGCATCTTGGGAGGTCTGCTCAGCACGTACCACCTGACCGGAGATCAGCTGTTCCTCGACAAGGCGGTGGGTCAGAGGCGGGGCTGCCCGCCGCGCTCGCGCTCTGCCGCACGCTCGGCTTCTACCGCCTGCTGCTGTCTAGACGGCTGCTGCGACGGTCGCCACGGGGAAACAAGACGTTTTATTGACGTTAAATTTACGTTTGTTCGTTTAGCTTTGGATAAAAGCGTCTGCTAAATTAATAAATGTAAATGGAGAGGAGGTGGGGGTTATAAACCTTCTATGTAAAGTGATGAATATGTTTGATTAATTGAAGAGATTTTATTTTTGTTTTCACAACAAAATACTATAAAGGACAGGAAGAACCCAAAAGAGCTTAGTCACCTAACCGGTAAACACCCTTATCGCTTTTTATTTCTTTCTTGCCTCCTCCAGACAGACATTGGTAAAAGGCTGATGCCAGCCTTTAAGACCCCCTCCAAGATCCCCTTCTCAGACGTGAACCTGGGGAAGGGTACGGCCCACCCGCCCCGCTGGACGACAGACAGCACGGTCGCAGAGGTGACCAGCGTCCAGCTGGAGTTCCGAGAGCTCAGCCGTCTTACCCAGGACCCGCAGTACCAGGTCCGGCCAGCAGAGAGGAGGGGGCGCTGTGGAGCGCAACACACTTTGACTTCGCACTCTTTATATGTAGAAAAATGTATTTAACACCCACATCCTCAGTAAAACAAATATACATGTTTATATATATTTATATATTATACAAGCTATCTTACCCACGTTTAACAACAAACCCCTGGCAAACCAAATAATTTTTTAAAAGATTAGGGTTGGCCCATCAGCTGCAATTCTCGCCAAGAACATCTAAACAGCACGTCGTCCGAAATTACCGTTTTTAAAAGTAACGTCCAACACTTTCAAGGCAATTAAATAGAAACTGGGGTTTGATGGCGCGATGAGCCAGCTGGAGGAGAGTAGTACTAACAGCTTCCTGTTCTCCCTCGACCAGGAGGTGGTGAACGAGGTGATGAGGCTTGTCCACAGGCTGCCAGGGAAACGCGATGGCCTGGTGCCCATGTTCATCAACACCAACAGCGGCCAGTTCACCCATAAAGGGGCCCTGACGCTGGGGGCCAGGGCCGACAGCTACTACGAGTACCTGCTCAAGCAGTGGATCCAGGGAGGCAAGAAGGAGAGCGAGTAAGGAGGGGATGGAACCGGACCTCACTGGTGTCCAAGGTTAACAAACAGCTGGAGGGAAATAATGTGTGTGTGCACGTGTCCGTGTGTGTGCACGTGTCCGTGTGTGTGCACGTGTCCGTGTGTGTGCACGTGTCCGTGTGTGTGTGTGTGTGTGTGCACGTGTCCGTGTGTGTGTGTGTGCACGTGTCCGTATGTGTGTGTATGCACGTGTCTGTGTGCACGTGTGTGTGTGCGTGTGTGTGTGCACGTGTGTGTGTGTGTGTGTGTGTGTGTGTGTGTGTGTGTGTGTGTGTGTGTGTGTGTGTAGTCTGTTGGAGGACTACCTGCAGGCGGTGGAAGGGGTGAAGAAGCACCTTCTTAAGCAGACTGGACCCAGCAGAATGACCTTCGTAGGGGAGATGTCTCAAAACCGATTCAACCCCAAGATGGTGAGAAGCAAACACACACTCGGGCTGTACACACACACACAGGTGCACACACACACACACACTTGGGCTGTACACACACACACTCGGGCTGTACACACACACACACACTTGGGCTGTACACACACACACACTCGGGTGGTACACACATACATGCATTTGACACACACTCTCTCGGGCTGTACACACATGCATGCATTTGACGCACACACACCCACACCCACACCCACCCACACACACACACACACACACACACACACACACACACACACACACACACACACACACTGCCTTCAAGATAGTAGAATGGAAAAAATCGAGTAGATGAAGGTAAAGCACAGTACAATAGCTGTACAATAGGCTCAGCACTGATGCTACTTTTTTCTTTTTACTTCATTAAAAATAATAATTGAACCTAAACTAATCTGTTTTTTTGAAATGTTGTTTAAAAAAAAAAAAGTATATTTTGAACATTATGAACATATTTGTACTTGACTCCTGTTTGTAAATCATAGCTCAGTTTAAACCCAACCCCCCTCTTCTCCCCCCTTCTCTCTGACCCTCTCCCACTCTCCTCCTCCACTCCTCTCTCCCCTCTCCTACTCTCTGACCCTCTCCCACTCTCCTCCTCCTCCACTCCCCCCCCCCTCCAGGACCACCTGGTGTGCTTCCTCCCCGGCACGCTGGCGCTAGGCGCCCACAACGGTCTTCCTGCTGATCACATGGAGCTGGCCTTGCAGCTGATGGACACCTGCCATCAGATGTACGTCCAGATGGAGACGGGCCTGAGCCCTGAGATCGCCCACTTCAACCTGCAGCCCCACGACGGCCGCGAGCTGGACGTCAAGGTGAGGCCTTCTGACTCGGGTGTTGGCGTGTGTTTGTGTCTAGTGTGTGCGTGTTTGTGAGGCTGGGGTGTGCATGGTCACGTGGCAGGTGTGTGTTTGCATGGCGGGTGTGTTTGCGTGGCGTGTGGGTGTGTGTTTGCGTGGCGTATGTGTGTGTTTGTGTGGCAGGTGTGTGTGTGTTTGCATGGCGTGTGGGTGTGTGTTTGCGTGGCGGGTGTGTGTGCGTCTGCTTCGCAGATGTGTGTGTGTTTGCGTGGCAGGTGTGTGTGTGTGTTTGCATGGCGGTGTGTGTGTGTGTTTGCGTGGCGTATGTGTGTGTTTGCGTGGCGTATGTGTGTGTTTGCGTGGCGGGTGTATGTGTTTGCATGGCGGGTGTGTGTGTGTTTGCGCGGCAGGTGTGTGTGTGTTTGCGTGGTGGGTTCTGGAAGCCTGCCCCCTGTGCTGTCGATGTCTGCTTGGCTTGGCTACGTTTGCTCGCCCTAATTCAACTAGATTTGGCTCTCATCTGTGTTTATGTGGTGCGAGTTTCAAAGCAAACTCTCGCTGAGAATGTCCGACCAATGTTCTCTAGCCTTCTGGGATCTAGTTCTTCATGTTAAACCATCTCACTAAATACTTCTTGTCAGAGCTTGAGCTTGGTTTTTGAAATTGGACACTTTCTCTGTGCCATCTAAGCATCAAATGAATGTAACGCAAAGGGGAAGTACTGTCTGTGTGTGTTGCGGTGTGTTCGGGTGCAGTAGGGCCCAGTGTTGGTGTGTTGGGTGCAGTAGGGCCCAGTGTTGGGGTGTGTTTGGGTGCATTAGAGCCAGTGTTGGTGTGTTGGGTTGCATTAGGACCAGTGTTGGGGTGTGTTTGGGTGTATTAGAGCCAGTGTTGGGGGGTGTGTTGGGGTGCATTAGGGCCAATGTTGGGGGGTGTGTTGGGTGCATTAGGGCCAGTGTTGGGGTGCAGGAGAGCCAGTGTTGGGATGCAGTAGGGCCTGTGTTGGGTTGCAGTAGGGCCAGTGTTGGGTGCATTAGGGCCAGTGTTGGGTGAATTAGGGCCAGTGTTGGGTGAATTAGGGCCAGTGTTGGGGTGCATTAGGGCCAGTGTTGGGGTGCAGTAGGGCCAGTGTTGGGGTGCATTAGGGCCAGTGTTGGGGTGCATTAGGGCCAGTGTTGGGGTGCATTAGGGCCAGTGTTGGGGTGCAGTAGGGCCTGTGTTGGGGTGCATTAGGGCCAGTGTTGGGGTGCAGTAGGGCCTGTGTTGGGGTGCATTAAGGCCAGTGTTGGGTGCATTAGGGCCAGTGTTGGGGTGCATTAGGGCCAGTGTTGGGGTGCATTAGGGCCAGTGTTGGGGTGTTAATCTGTTAATCTGTCTCTGTCCCCCTCAGCCTGCTGACAGACACAACCTCCTGCGTCCAGAGACAGTGGAGAGTTTGTTCTACCTGCACCGCTTCACCCAGGACAGCAAGTACCGTGACTGGGGCTGGGACATCCTCCAGAGCTTCAACAAGTACACCAGGGTCAGTCCCACTCAGAACCCCTCAGAACCCTCTGACTCCCCTCAGAACCCCCTCAGGACCCCTTCAGATTTCCCTCAGAATCCCCTCAGAACCGCCTCAGCCCCCCTCAGAACCCTCTGACTCCCCTCGGAATCCTCTCGGAATCCTCTCGGAATCCTCTCGGAATCCTCTCGGAATCCTCTCGGAATCCTCTCAGACTCCCCTCAGACTCCCCTCAGACATCGCCCTAGGCAGACAGAAAGCAGGCTTTTAAATGCACTTCTTGTACCACGCTCAGATCCATCGACTTGCCTCCCACTGTTCTTGTTAGAGATGAGATTCTAAAATGAAGATTAAGTAGGAGTGGGTGTCCTCTTGTGAAACACTGTGTTGGTACCCATCAACTCTTGATTGATCAAGTTTTCAAATGTGTGTTGTCTGTCTTACCAACCTACCCCCATTCCTAACACACCCACCCCCATTCCTAACACACCCACCCCCATTCCTAACACACGTACCCCCATTCCTAACACACCTACCCCCAATCCTCACACACCCACCCCCAATCCTCACACACCCACCCCTATTCCCAACACACCTACCCCCATTCCTAACACACCTACCCCTAACACCTGCGTGTGTTATTGTCACGCCTTCCCCTCAGGTTCCCAGCGGGGGCTACACCTCCATCAACAACGTGCGTGACCCCGCGAACCCAGGGCCCCGAGACAAGATGGAGAGCTTCTTCCTAGGGGAAACCCTTAAGTACTTTTACCTGCTTTTCTCAGACGAACCGGACCTCCTTAGCCTGGACAAGTACGTGTTCAACACTGAGGCCCACCCCCTCCCTATCTGGCCCTCCGCTCCTTGAGGCATAGGAAGCAGGCCGCTCGGCATTCTGGGAAGATCTTCCTGTCGAGCAATCAACAGATTTTTTTTATCTTTGTTTTGTTTGTTTTTTTACACATTTTTTTCTTACAATCGGTCCCCACAGATAGCTGTGGTTGTTTGGAGGTGATCTGCAGTGATCGGTCGCCTAGTCTGGGGCCTGCCTCTGTCTGGGGCCTGACTCTGTCTGGGGCCTGCCTCTGTCTGGGGCCTGACTCTGTCTGGGGCCTGACTCTGTCTGGGGCCTGACTCTGTCTGGAGCCTGCCTCTGTCTGGGGCCTGCCTCTGTCTGGGGCCTGACTCTGTCTGGAGCCTGACTGGGTCCAGGTTCTGACCCGGTCCAGAGCCTGACTATGTCCAAGGCCTGACTCGGTTCAGGTTCTCACTCGGTCCAGAGCCTGACTATGTCCAAGGCCTGACTCGGTCCAGGTTCTGACCCGGTCCAGAGCCTGACTATGTCCAGGTTCTGACTCGGTCCAGGTTCTGACTCGGTCCAGGGCTTGACTCCCTCTGGGACCATCCTTCTGCAATATAAAAATACAACCTCCCAATTCGTGACAGAAGACCTTCAGACAAGCTCCACAAGGTCAACTGGTCAGTAGCTCCGCCTGCTGAGGAACTGCAGGTCAGGTCAGCCAATCGCCTGCCTTCTTCTGTCCTCTGGATGTTTTAAACTGTCTTCAGCTTTGTCACCTGGAAGCTGTCAAACAAGCAAGGGGAAAACATGCAGAGCTGGTCTCTGTTGCACAGTCCTTTCGTACATTTGGTCAAGGAACTCTCTGGACCTTTGCTGTTCTCTCGCTACGCTCCATGAAATGAAGGAAGCCAGACTGGAAGAGCTGACAGATGGAATCCTGTTGTGGTATAAAATTGCAGGGGTCGTTACCAGTAATAAGCTCAACCATTCGTGAGAGGTTTCAGCAAGAACGTCATTATGTGAGAACGTCATTATGTGAGAACGTCATAATGTGAGAAATAAGCGGTATGGAAGGAACGTTTTGCACTTTCGCTGAGAAAGGAAGGAATTGTGGTGTAGCTTAAACCGTTTGTGACTAGGGAAAGGGGAACTTGCTTATCTTAAGAGTTGATTATACCTGTGAACTTACAGTGTGGCTTCCGATTATGGAGCTCAAAACCTCATGTCATTTGTCATGTTGGAAATCGGGACCACACAATGACAGCTATTTATTTTTGACGGCGAGTGTGTCTTTTCTATGAATGTTGTGTTCTTTTGTTTCCGGTTCTGGAGATGGGGGCGGGAGCTTGACCTTTTAAGTTGTTTTGTAATGCATATGTGCGAATGGGAAATTAATCCACGCTTCCACGTATCCACAGCAATGAGGAGACAAACTGGAAGACTGAAAACAACACGTTAATATTTAATGGTGTGGTTGGAGAGCATACTCTTGCAGCAGCGATCGCGTGCATAATTCAGTCTCGTTGCACAAGCGAACGAGCTTCGCGTCATGTATAATTCTGTCCCAACGATCGACATGTCTGTCTCAGCTTGAAGGATGTGGGATTTATGATCGCTTCTGTTGGTTAGAATCCTTGATGAACTTGTTATGGTCTTGGGGAAAATGTTGAATGTGCTCGAATGAAACGATTCGTCAGAAAAACAGGTCTACTTACTCATCTTCTGACAGCCAGAACCGAGACGCCACTTGATAAGTAGAAGGGTATATTCATTGGTGAATCTTTTTTGAATAGCACTTTCGGCTGTCTTGCTCTTTTCTGAAGTGGGTTTGGGCCCGTGAGGGGGTTTATCGGTTAAGTGTAGATATTTAATGGCCACTCTTATTTAAATGGGCGAGATTAAAAAGCGATCGGGTTTATCTAAATTTACACAATGCTTTAAGATGCGCAAACTATATTTAATAGTAAAAGACACCGCTAAAATAACTTTATGAAAGCTGTTAATGAGTATATTTCTATAATATTTCTACTGTAGACCAGTAGTCGATGAACTGCTGTCAGTTTTTAAAGATGGCATTAGAACTACTAAATTCGGCTAGTCTTCATCAAAGTTTGAATTTGATGCCGTTGATCAGGTGAGAGTCGTGTCCCCAAATGACTTGTCTGGGATCAACTGTACAGAAACCGACACTAACCGATCAGGAGAGAGTCGGTTTCCCAAATGACTAGTCTGGGATCAACTGTACAGAAACCGTCACAAACTTAAATAAAAGGCTTAATACGGCTTTGAATAATAAAGTAACGTAGATCAGTGCTCTGGAGCACTCGCCATTCGCGTCCACCGCTTTATTACCTTACCTTTCTGGCGTGATGTACTTCCGGTGCCTTCGGAACCGTGACGATGGAGGGTCCTTATAAGCAAACGAATTATTTCAGTAATTTTCCTCTCCTGTCTCAATCAGGGACACCCAGCTCAGGCTTTGAACGCCATCCATTATTCAAGTCTGAATTTTGGGCTTCGTTCTTCAGCAAGTTCTTCAGGCCGAAGAATGAGGAAGTTATAGACGTGTAGAGGAGGAGCCGTTGTTACGCGCGTCTTTCAAAATACACTTGCTGAGTGTTTTGGTTAAACTCAACAAGATGTAGCCTACTGAAGATTGTCAGATTCAACTTTTCACCTTTATGATAGCTTAATCTCTAACATGCAATCTTTCGGTTTCGGTGCAATGACATGAATTATAGCACGAGCGAAGACGCACAATGGACGTAAATTGATTAATATTGTAGGAGATAACGCTCACACTAAATTAGCCGCATTTCAAAAGCCATAGCCACTGCACAATATACATTTCAATGTTATTTGTCGCTTCAGTGAAGCCATCGGTTCGGAAAAAAGTCTAAATGTGACCTTGTCAACATTGCCACAGAATCGATCGATAGCCTACCATTTGTTTTCTCACGCTGAGTTGAACAATTTAGAGAATGCGTATCCATTTTACCCAGACAATTAAACACCAAGATTACCTGAAGGCATTGATTAGTTTATCGGATTTGATTTGCGGTGAACAGTAAGGAATTTGCTGATTCCTTGCTGCTTTCAAAGACGTTTGTAAGACTTTGGAGTCAGACGAACGCTTCTATGAAACTCGGTGCGAGTAGGCTTACAGTCAGTTATACTGCCATGTAAATAAACAATAAAGATTTGAAACAAAGTAATTGATCTACCTTGTTGGCTTTTCCCCCCGTGTGCACTATTCTGTGTTTTCTTTTGTGTTAATGAAAATCGATTATCGGAAGTCAGCCTTGGGACGTCAATCGGCCCTAATCACTGGTCGGGGAATTATTTTAGTCGTGCGGTTGGTGCTCCAGGAAATGGACTAATTACTGTGTGTTCCAGTCCCGACTATCACGCCTATTGCTTCTCAATAGGTCGGGCCTAACGTTCTAGTAGAAATGTGTTAATTCACTCAGCTGTTATCTAACCCATTATCTAAATGGAATAACCATTAATGCCATTTGAATTGATATTAATGTGGTCTATCCTTCCTGCAATTTGAATGTTAGTAATCATTAGTGAGCCTTGATCTGTGAATAATCGCTTAAATGTTGTGCGTGATTAATTTGATACATTCTTTGTTCACCAGGGGGCAGCAGGAAAAAAAATATAGCGGTCGCTGTTTTTGATTTCAAAGCAGACTACTGTAGGCCTATATTTCTGTCACATAAGTATCTCTGGTCTGATGGACGTATGGGTTTTCAGATGATCGACACATCTTCTGATCTGTTCAGACTCTGTTTACCCGAGGTTAGGAGACCGATCTTCGCGAAGCGAAGAACCTTTAAAACATCATATGTCATTGGTGCGTTCGCTGTCAGCTGCCGTCTGAAATCAGCCAGTCGTGGATTGGGCAACGGACTCGCTCCACTCTAACGCCTAACGAGACCGGACAGCTTGCGGCTTGTAGACAGAGACCTTAGCGACCTGTCTACCTCCATGACGCCGCACGTCTGTGTTTCTGCCTGACGTCTGGTCTGCGGGAGGGAGAAACGGACCCACCAAAAAACGTTGGCAGACAGCCAACGTCATACGACCGCAGACAGGTGCCATGCGGGGTTCAGAGACAGTCTTTGAAGTAGAGACAGAACGTTCCTTGAACTTTGTTCAAGTTTATTTAATCAGTCTGGGGCAGGGGTGGGTGTTCGGGTCCAGGGGAAGATAGAGGTGTGTGTTTGTGTCCAGGGAAGACATGGTGTGTGTTTGTGTCCAGGGGAGACATGGGTGTGTGTTTGTGTCCAGGGAAGACATGGGTGTGTGTTTGTGTCCAGGGAAGACATGGGTGTGTGTTTGGGTCCAGGGGAGACATGGGTGTGTGTTTGTGTCCAGGGGAAGATAGAGGTGTGTGTTTGGGTCCAGGGGAGACATGGGTGTGTGTTTGTGTCCAGGGAAGACATGGGTGTGTTTTTGTGTCCAGGGAAGACAGAGGTGTGTGTTTGTGTCCAGGGAAAGATAGAGGTGTGTGTTTGAGTCTGGGTAGGACATGGTGCAAAGCAAAAAGATAATGTCCCATAATTTCTAAGTATTTAGTCGTCTTTTCATTCAGACCAGAGTGGCTTCAAGAGAGCAGTTCTACCAGCATCCAGCAGGTTGATCAGGCCAGTTTGTGGAAGACAACACCACCCTGAACATCTCTCCGTCTGCCTCTATCTTCCGGCTTGCAGCCTGGGAGTGTTTAGTGGAGCGCGCTCACGGGAGCACTTTGCTGCATGGCTAGGATGTCTGTGAGACCCCTGGTCTGCAGCTTTTCTGCCTGTGTAAAACCACTCAAGCGATTTCCAGTCTGGCGCAATTTCCAGGCGGAGTTGGACGAGTTAACCCTTCGCGTGTGGCATTTGGACGCTGCGAAATCAGCTTGTTTGATCCTTTGTTCTGTTTTAAAACTGATTTTAGCGGAAATAACTATCTGTCTATTCATCTGTCTCCATCCCTCTATTTCTCTGTGTCCATCCACCCATCTGTATGTCTGTCAGTCTATTGGACCTACCAGCCAGCCACAGAAGACCAAGGGGAGTGAGCTGAACAACATTAGGAGAACCTCCTTCTAGAATATCCCAGTGGTGGAACATCCCAGTGGTAGACGTAGCCATGGGAACCGCCCTGGATTCAATTAGAACATTGAACAGCTTCTGGCACCTGCTTCCGGAACCACAGCCCAGGGAAAGTGGTACTCGCACGGCCAAACGGAGGTTTTAGTGATCCAGATGATTGGGGCGTTGTGGCTCGTTAAAGACCAAAGAGTAATAACTTGAGAGATTGTATCTGTGAGTGGCAGACTAGGGCTTGACTCATGGGACAAGCTGCCGGTTTAATTTTGTATTAGTCTCTTTCAGGCTTTCTTGGTCTCATTCTCCTCTCCCTCCTCAATCTCTCTTGCTTGGTGGTTCACCTGGACTCGTCTGGATGTTTCGAAGCTCAG
This sequence comes from Plecoglossus altivelis, assembly GCA_036571765.1. Classification (NCBI taxonomy): domain Eukaryota; kingdom Metazoa; phylum Chordata; class Actinopteri; order Osmeriformes; family Plecoglossidae; genus Plecoglossus; species Plecoglossus altivelis. The sequence goes on along the minus strand of BROE01000012.1, from coordinate 15,001,066 downwards.
TCCTTTGGCTATCGTCACCTTTTGCCTGGATAATCTGGTCAAAAAGACTGATTTAAACTCTAAAGGTTTTCAGATATTACGGCATAGATATTTTACTATTTTGTATAACTTTCCACATCAAAGTTCACGTGTCTAATACTTTTGATTGCCTCCATTTTTCTTTTGACCTCCTCTCCTCATCCATCTCCTCTCATACCTCCTTCTTTTCTTACTCCTCCTCTAACTGTATCTCCTCCTCCTTCTCCTCTAACTGTATCTACTCCTCCCTCTCCTCAAACTGTATCCCTCCCCCCTCTCCTATAACTATATCTCCTCCTCCATCTCCTATAACTGTATCTCCTCCTGCCTCTCCTCCTTCACCCTCCCCTGACACAGGCTAATTCATGTCCCGAGTAGAGCGAGGACTCTCAGAGGCCTTAAACCCTTCTGAGCAGAGACCTTGGGCCCCCGAGGTGACCGGCAGAGTGATCCATTAGAGGACTGACAAGGGCGGGCCCTCAGGGGGCCTCGCGGGGGGACGGCTAGGGCCCCCCCCCCGGTTCCTCATCTGGGAAATTAAAGAAGACAAGCAGAGGAAAGGACAGGGAACCAGACAGGACATTAGCCTGGGCAGTCATGGGCCACAGGGGCCACTGAGCCAACGCTACACCCCTGCAGTGGTGCGTCAGTGCAGACTGTCAACCTGTGGAGCCGGTCTGGGAGACACTAGACGCACGACCTATAGAAAGATGAGCTCCTGGAGGGCTTTCTCACCAGTTGTTCCCGAGCTGAAAGATTCATAGGAAGCCAATCAGTGCAGAGCGACAGCCAAGTCATAGTTGGTAAATGGCAATGGGTCTCACACACAGGTGCATTAAAGGAATTATTTAAGGGATGGCATCCGATGTATAATGTGTGTCCGATGTATAATGACAATAATGATCTTCGTCCGTTCATTATTCCTGTTGGGTTGGGTGTGAGTGTATCTACCTGCTTCATACTGTTCCCTCACATGTGATTCGTCTGGATGTAAATCAGCGAATCATTGGTCTCTTCCCACAGGAACCAGTGGAGTTATATCTTTGCAGAAGATATCTACAAACAGTCTTGTTGGTCTCCTTTTGCTGGTCTCCTTTTGGATTCGAATGGAGAGGACTGTACCACTTAGCTACTGCTTACCTGGAAAGTAAGATAAGAATGATCCTTTTTATTACAAGGACGTGTTTTCATGCAGCGGCAACTGTATATGAGGAGAGTAATTCTGCAGAGCAAATCACTATTCCTTACACCAGGGGTCTCCAATCCTGGTCCTCGAGGGCCGCTGTCCTGAAGGTTTTAGATGTTTCCCTCCTCCAGCACACCTGATTCTAATGAATGAGCCATTACCAAGCTCTGTGGAAGCTTCATAATGACCCTTTATTAGACTCAGGTGTGCTGGAGCAGGGAAACACTGAAAACCTTCAGGACAGCGGCCCTCGAGGACCAGGATTGGAGACCCCTGGCTTAGACAAAGCTACATGGTGGTAAATAACGATGTGTTCGTTTAGCAGACATGCATCCAAATGAACGCAAACGAAGAAGAGCGGGATTTGAACCTTGATCTGCAGTCAAACACTCTAACCACACAGCTAATCCTTGTGACTGGTGAGATTTTCTTTCATTATGTTTGGAGAAATTTACTGGTTAAATGAGATTCTGAAAATGACCCGCAGGTCTTTGATTAACCCGAAAGAGCTCCCTTCGTATTCGTGCAACCCCCCCCCCCCGCCCCCCCCGATCCTAAGGGTCTAAAAGGGCCCACGTTCAACCCTGCGATAAAGAAGGCTCATTAAATGTTTTCACTGTACCCTTTTGAGCACTGAAATGTGCAGCCATGCTGCACATGAATCAGAAAGATTTAGTTTTGTCTGAGTTCAATCAAGCACACACAATCTAAATGTCTCATTGTGGGTGTGCGTGTGTGTGTGTGTATTAAACACAGCTTGGGGTCATTCTGACCCCCGAAGAGAACACAAGGGTAAAAGATGCATCATCCAACGCCTTTAGTCTAATGCTCCCTTTAGGGTCACTGTGACCCACTATTATGGTACGAAGGGTTAATCACAATGACCCTATTAGGCAACACAAGGGTTAAAGCAGTAGTTAGTGTTAAAATAACGCCTCAAAACGATTGGTGGGAGTAGGCTCCTCCCACCGACAGTTTGACCACGTGGGAGATGTGCTATGTGCTGCCTGTTTGACAGGAAGATATCTGGATCAAAATAACCTGCAGGAAGTCCAAGATATGTCATCCTGAATAGCGTGACAGCTTGGTATTTATCTGTGCACCACACCGGAATGCTAGCCACAATCTGGAGTAAATTAAACCACCTGTTATTTAAAGCTGTAGCCTGCACTGCTGGAAAAGCTCTGGTTTAACATGGGTGCAAATCACTGCAAAGCCAGAGGATGAGGATGGGGGAGGGGGAGGAGGAGGAGGAGGGGGGAGGGGGGTGGAACGTTCTCTGTAGAATTTAACAGATTGTTTTTTTTTAAGGTCGCATGCGATGGAATTCTAAGGATTTGATCTCACCTGGGAAGATAACTCTCACAGGTTAGTTCGTTTTAAGACACCGTACAGCTCTGTCTCCCTTTTTAATTAAGCTATTGCCGATTCATTATCTTAGTTTAATTACTTGTTAAAATGGCTCAGCTAGCTACCCTTTGTCATTTTCTACAATACAGTTACTCATTTATGGCCTGATCTCGTACTCATTACCGAAATCCAACCTAAATGGATGAACAGGCGGACAATGTTTCCAATCCAATTGTATTCGGTCGGAACATATTGGAAGGGCAAAGGCACAGACGGCTATAAAACTGCACCTAAAACAACCTGAACCCTCAAGGAACATTCCCAGGAAAATCAAGAGGGAATGGTTTGAGGGGTGGGGGGACGGCACGGGGCGGGGGGACGGGGCGGGGCTGACGTAGGAGGAGCAGTTCGGTAAGCGCTCCTGTCCTCCAGAGACGGCCGGTGACCGGGCTGCATACTAGAAAGGCTTGACACAATCATTTAGCAAGAGTGTAAGACAAACAGAGCCCGCGCACACCGGCAATGACTCCCACCTGAGTCATGTGGTGCTAAATCTATTGAATAAATCACTTAAGCCTCTACTCGGTTCTTAGTCTCATTCTCAGTCTACTCAGGTACGAGTGACACTTTGAACGTGTCAGAATGTCGATGGGAGATGTCTCTCTGGCTGGTCCACTTTCTCTCCGCCGCTCTACTTTCATTTTCGTGAAGTCTCTCTCCTCTCTTTCTCTCTCTCATTAACAAAAAACTGGATATGTATTTCTCTCTCACGCCTTACATACGTACCCGTGGGTTCGTTAGTAGCGCCTCACAGTTGTGCTAACTCACAACGGCCATAAATCGCAGCTGTAATTGTCAGGATGAACTATAAGGATATGGATTCGCCTGTCTCGCACATCACACGGAGAAGCCGCAGTCCCCTGTTGACAGCCAGACCCATTAGCTCTGCCGGTGCTGTGAGGAAAAGGACCCGAGTTTATTGCCTCGCTCACCGCTGTGCTTATCGTTGTAGAGTGTTGTGTTTTCACTCAGTTTTAGTCCGCTTCCGGGTGGCTTGAGCTGTAATAGTGTTTACTACGCTTTACCGAGGTTCTCGCCCTTATCGCTTCTTTAATTACACCCATCAATCACTCTACATCTAGCTATCTCTTTGACCTGTACCATCCCATCTCTCCGGAGACGGACTTGATATCCCTTATCCTGCTCAGAAGCTTTGAAAATAATCGAAACATCTAGAATAACCGCCCGGGGAGCACTGTATTAGAATCTGCTATCTGTTTAGGGTTTTTTTTTTATTTTTTATCTACAGCTCTGTAGATAAAATGTAGTGTTCGCTGAAGCTTTGGTGCCGTGTTTACTCACTCGCGCTCAATCTCCGTCCTCCAGTTAAACTGGTAAAGCTAAACATGGAGTTGGTTAATCCTTTGTTGCATCAAACACACACGCAAATATATCCTCCAGTCAGATTAACTTTATTCACACACACACCGTACACAACTGTAGCTCACTGTGCGTAAATCTGGCAAGATATTTCCCCCCTCAATATTTGAATGACCCTGTTCTGATGATACTTTGTTGGGGGAATTATTGCCGCAGTAAAAGTGTTAAAATGACAGATATTTCAGACTCGGATTTATTGTTGGAATTAAGTTTATGGAACATCAATGAAGTTACACAAGGTTTAATGATCTTATTTAACAAGCTGATTGATTTCAGTTCTCACAACTCATTTCCGTGTGCTCCAATATCTTGCATAATAGACTCCTACTTATACAAAACATGATCATACAGGTACAGCCTCTCGAGACTGGTCGACATCCATGAGCTGTGTGTTATTGGTTACCAGGCAACGTATTCGCTCCACATGGCTGCGTCATTTCCTGGTAAGCGTCTGGAGCGAGGCACAGCCGCTTTTATCTGCACAGTAAGCCCTCGAAGAGAGCGAGCGAGCGAGCGAGCGAGAGACCTGGAACTGTGTAGGTCAAAGCAGGGCAATAAACAGTTTTGAAGCCGCGTCACATATATTTGATTTGCAGTTTTATACGCGGGATTGTAAGGCAGACCTGGATATATATACAAGTTATTTGGTACACTTCAACCTCGAACTTGGTGCATTTAAGGCAACTCCAGAGAGCTATGAACTTCGGTCACAATTAGAAGCACTAAAACCAAACGAACTTATTTCAAGGACATCAGGAAGCGTGCGTTCTCTTTTACCGCGCGCTGCTCCATGTGATGGAAGTTAACGAATTTTGTGGGACTATTTCACTATGCGCTCTTTTCTCACGTCCGTTTGCGATGTGATAGCGGCGGACACCGGAGACAGCTCGGTGGCAACCTGACCTCTTTATACAGGAAAACAAGCCAACAGCTCATGACACAGACATCGGTTTTGTCGCCGTCGCCGATCTGGAAGTATTAACAGGATTGTGAGTTGTTGTTTTTTAACGCACGCGAAATGTACCTGTTATTTTTCTTATTTTGACGCATACACGTGTTACGCATGATTCCTGAAGTTCGAATGTTTTTTTTGTCCGGTATTACTATGATGACGGTCTTACATTATCTGGGGGTTGTTTTTTTTTTACATAAAAGAGTCGGATTGATTTGAAGCTTATGTTGTTTGCTTGGCTCTTGGAAGCCGCGTGCTGATAGAGTGGCAATTCAGACGGTTGGATACAGTCAGCAGATCCGGCCAATATGGCAAATGCCCGACTGCACGTCCTCCAGGAATCGCAATGCCATGCTCCATTTTAGAGGCGCATCTCCCAGCACTCTCCGCCCCTTAATGCCCGATCTTTCACCGCTTTAGCGTGGCTCTGCGTCCCTGTCGCACGTCTAGGATGAGCACGGATCTAGAGCGTATGTCGCTCAACTCCTCGGCCAACTCGCTGGCCTCGAGCGCCCGCACGCTGTCCGCCAACGTCAAGAAGCTGCATAACGCGCTCAACCTGCTGCTCAACGACTTCGAGCGCGAGCAGTTCATCCACTGCCTCAATGTCTACCACTCCAAGCGGAATGTCTACGATCTGGTTCAAACCCTCAAAGTCATTCTTAACGCGCCGAGTAAACGCCAACTCTTGCCCATGCTCCGTCTAGTCATACCTCGGTCCGACCAGCTCTTGTTTGACCAGTACACCTCCGAGGGTCTCTACTTGAAATCGGATTTAGCTGCAAGCAATGGGAGCCAGGAAACAGACGGAGACCTACACAGTGGGAGTCCCGTTCCCGGCGGGCCATTTCCGCCCAATCCCCCGGAGTCTCAAGTTGCGCTCCGCGGATCTCCCGATAGTTTCAGCACCAGCAGTGACGGGACAGCTCCGCTCGTCCCGCTGCTCGGGAGAGACTTTCTGCACGAGCCCCCCGGTGAGCTCCGGCAGGTCACCATGAAACGCCACAAGAGCAATGAAGGCCTGGGTTTCAGTATCCGCGGGGGCTCGGAGCACGGGGTCGGGATATACGTGTCCCTCGTGGAGCCCGGGTCACTAGCAGAGAAGGAAGGTTTGAGGATTGGGGATCAAATCATGAAAGTCAACGACAAAGTGTTCGACAAAGTCACACATGCGGAAGCAGTAAAGGTGGGTTTGCCTGTTTGTGTATCTCTCTGCGTGGATATGTGCACGTGAACGTTATAGACGGGCTGTGTTTTGTTTTGCTTGTATGAGTCTGCTGCGCACGAGCAGATCCTGGCCGACGATGAGTAACATAGCTCACAAGCATCGTGGTAAACCTTACGAGAAAAGTATTGACGTGACTTGGGTGAAAGGTCGTTTATGAGAATGCCCTGAAGTCCACGTTGAGCATACGCATTTACATGGGACCTAAATCCCTCGTGTTCAATAAATTGGCGCCAATGGCAGAATCACGTGCCCATGTTAACCGCGCTGACCCCATATTTCCTGCGTTAAATCAGACCACCCATTAAGATTAGTGATGTATTTGGTCTTGGTGGCTACAATTTGCCCTCTGGAGCTAAAATCTCCGGTGTATATTGATTTTTTCATGGGAAGTTCATGTTAGGGTCATGTGATCCCGCTAGCTCCTGGTCTGTTGTTACTGACCCGGTCTGTGTAATGGTATTACAGCAGCGGTGTTTCTGTTCAATGGTAACAGGACAGTCATTTGTGTTTTGTAGGCCAGTAGGCTACAAGTTCTCTCACAATGAGTTTAAAGAGGAAACGCTGTTCTGGTGCTGTCCGTGGTCCTGAATCCTTTCTAAGAGCATGTTTTATTTCCCTGTAGCCTCAGAACACCAAACAGTCTGTGAAGAACCAGAAGTCTTGCTTTGTTCTTAGCAACACTTGCAGTTTGTTCTCTGCTGGTGGCTTCTGCCAGCTTCTAATGTTGGTAAATTTGGTTTGAGGCAGTTTACAGCTGAATGTTCTCCTCCTCTCTCTTGTTGTCTGTCGTCCGCTATCTCTCCTCTGTGCTCTTCCCCTTATCTCTCACTCGCTTCTGCTTGCTGTTTTACATATTTCCATATCCCTCGCTCTCTCCCTTTGTCTCTCTCCCTCTATCTGTCTCCCTCCCTTCCTCTCTATTTCCCTCTGCCTCTCTCCCTCTCTATCTCTCTCTCTCCCCCTCTCTCTCTATCTCTCTCCCTCTCTCTCTATCTCTCTCTCTCCCCTCTCTCTCTCTCTCTCTCTCTCTTTCTCTTAAGAGCCTGTCTTGGCTCAGGCGCTGGCTGTCCTTACATGTTCTAGTGCCAGGGCCTAAACGTCACTGTTTAGTGTTTTTTATAATCCTCTTTTTAATGGGCCCTCGCAGCAGAGTGGCCCAGTGACATGACCGGAAACAGGAACAGGAAGAAGGGCATAAACTTTGCGGTTTGGGAGTCCGTCCAATCAGAACAGCCGGCACATAGGCTGTTAGCCCTGATTGGACCAGATTGATCAGAGAGAGGAGGTATATACACAGTATTGGAGATGACCTTCCCCTTGGCTGTCCATTCTTTCCCTGTCACTCTCTCTCTCTCTCTCTTTCTCTCTCTATCTCTCTCTCCCATTCTATCATCCTACTAGTGCTCTCTCTCTGGCATCCTCTCCCACTCCTCTTTTTTGCTCTCTCTCTTCCTCTCTCTCTCTTCCTCTCTCTCTCTCTTCCTCTCTCTCTCTCTTCCTCTCTCTCTCTCTCTCTCTCTTCCTCTCTCCTCACTCTCCCTCTTCCTCGCTCTCTCTTTTCCTCTCTCTCTCTCTCTCTCTCTCTTATATCTAATTAACTTTCTCAGTCTCTCCACCTCTTTCTCCTTGTCGGTTCATGATTCAAACTCACATTCCCGGTGCCCCTCCCAGCTGGCTGCGTGGGTGCTTGAGGGGCATGCTGGGGCCAGTGACAGGGCTGCTGGGCGGTGCCTAGGGCCCTGTCCTGTTGCCACCACAGCCCTTGCCAACCCATTGGTGTGGTTGGAGCCGGGCAGAGCAGAGCAGGGGCGGGGCTGACAACACACAGCTGGTGAGGCTGAGAACCAGGGGCTTGCTGACATCACAGGTCCCTGCTTCCCAGAGAGGCAGGAGAGGACAAAGTCTGCTGGAGAAGAAGAGGAGGAGGGGGATGGGGAAGGAGAGGATGAGGGGGAGGGGAGGAGAGGAGGAGGAGTGGAGGAGTGGAGGAGGAGGATGGGGAGGAGGGAGAGGAGGAGGATGGGGGAGGATGGGGAGGGAAAGGAGAGAAGGGGGAGGAGAGGAGGGAAAGGAGAGGATGGGGGAGGAGGAGGGAAAGGAGAGAAGGGAGGAGAGGAGGGAAAGGAGAGGAGGGGGAGGAGGGAAAGGAGAGGAGAAAAGGGGGAGGAGAGGAGGGGGAAAGGTGAGGAGGAGAATGGAAGGAGGAGGATGGGGAAGAGAGGAGATGGGGGGATAAGGGAGGGAGGAGGATGGGGAGGAGAGGAGGATGAGGAGGAGGGAGGAGGAGTGGGAGGAGGAGGGGAGGAGAGGAGGAGAGGAGAGGAGGAGGGGGAAAAGATGGACGGAGAAAGAGATGGCAGGAGGATGGGGAGGAGAGGAGGATGAGGAGGAGAGGGAGAGGAGGAGGGAGGAGGAGAGGAGTTGGATGGGGGAGGAGAGAAGGACGAGACGCTGGAGAGGAGGAAGTCTGGCGAGACTGTTGAAGGCTAGTGTTGTTCCAGGACAGAGAATGTTCTGGAGGAAAGAAAGTCGTGAATGCAGTGTGCTGCTGGATAGAGCAGCGCCTGAGGCCAGCTATCCCAGCTGTGAGAGCGGTGTGTGTTGTCGCGTGCATGTCAGAGAGAGCGTCTGTTGTTGGGACGGTGCAGCTCTGAGCCTCCAGCAGTCCTGGGAGTCTGCTCGCCTCCTCTCGCTCAGAGCTGCCTGGAGGGAGACGAGATGGGTGTGTATGAGAGTAGGGTGTGTATGAGAGTAGAGTGTGTTTGAGAGGAGCGTGTGTGTTTGGGAGTGTGTGTATGAGAGTAGAGTGTGTATGAGAGTAGAGTGTGTTTGAGAGGAGAGTGTGTGTATGTGAGTAGAATGTGTGTGTATGAGAGTGTGTGTTTGGGAGGAGCGTGTGTGTTTGAGAGTGTGTGTATGAGAGTAGAGGGTATGTATGAGAGGAGAGTGTGTATATGAGAGGGTATGTATGAGAGTGTGTGTTTGGGAGTGTGTGTATGAGAGTAGAGGGTATGTATGAGAGGCGAGTGTGTATATGAGAGTGTATGTATGAGAGTGTGTGTTTGGGAGGAGCGTGTGTGTTTGAGATATGTATGTATTAGAGTAGAGTATGTTTGAGAGGAGAGTGTGTGTTTGGGAGGAGCGTGTGTGTTTGAGAGTGTGTGTATGAGAGTAGAGGGTATGTATGAGAGGAGAGTGTGGTATAAATGAGAGTGTGTGTGTGTGGTGTGGTGTATGTTATGAGAGTAGAGGGTATGTATGAGAGGAGAGTGTGTATATGAGAGTGTGTGTTTGGGAGGAGCGTGTGTGTTTGAGAGTGTGTGTATGAGAGTAGAGGGTATGTATGAGAGGAGAGTGTGTATATGAGAGTGTGTGTGTGTGTGTGTGTGTGGTGTATGTATGAGAGTAGAGGGTATGTATGAGAGGAGAGTGTGTATATGAGAGTGTGTGTGTGTGTGTGTGTGTGTGTGTGGTGTATGTATGAGAGTAGACGGTGTGTATGAGAGGAGAGTGTATATGAGAGTATGTATGAGACTAGAGTCTGTGTATAAGAGTAAGTGTGATGAGAGTAATCGTGTATTTGAGAGGAGTGTGTGTATGAGAGTGTGTGAGAGTGTGTATTTGAGAGCAGAGTGTGTGTATGAGAGTGTGTGAGAGAGAGAGAGTGTGTGTGTGTGTGTATGAGAGCAGATTGTGTGTATGAGAGCAGAGTGTGCGTATGAGAGCAGAGTGTGCATATGTTAGTGTGTGAGAGTGTGTGTGTGTGTGTGCATATGAGAGTAGAGTGTGTGAGAGTGTGTGTGTGTATGAGAGCAGAGTGTGTGTATGAGAGCAGAGTGTGTGTATGAGAGCAGAGTGTGCGTATGAGAGTGTGTGTGTGTGTGTGTGTGTGAGAGCAGAGTGTGCGTATAAGAGTGTATGAGACTAAAGCAGGGGTGGACAAACCGTTTGACTGGCGAGCCACTATGGGTTCAAAAATGTAACAGAGGGGCCGAGCCAGGAGCATTTGGATGGAGTGTTTGGGCCGGATATACTAAAGCGTTGTGTGTAGCGTGTGCAAACCCCATAGCACGTCAAGCGCACGCAAATGTACAACCCGGTTTATTAACAGTGCGCGCTGAAGACTGCGTCTTTCAAATGTTCAAAATAGCTCTTATCCAATGAGTACATTTGTCTCGATGAATATGCAAGTTCTGGCGTTTACACAGTATTTTGCACAATACTGGGAGGAGAAACTGAAAATAGATTAAAATAGCACACGTAATGTGATTGATCAAACCTGGAGATTGCGTCTGTTTTAATACGTTTCAACTGATGGTGCAAAGTTACAGAAATCAACATTTATTCAAAAAATATTGATGGAATCACTTTCATTATTCAAAACATATTATTACCCAACGAAATACTGAAGCTCAATCATTTCTAATTGTGTTAAACCCCGCAAAATTACATACAGGTTGTCCTTACCGAGCGCTCTACAAACTCGCCACGGACCCCTTCACCTTCACGTGCAAACAGTACACGTGTACCGTAGCCAAGCGCACAGAGATAGACGGTATTAAATATTCTACCTGCAGCAGAAACTAGAATTAGGTCTTTAAATTTAGAACGATTTGTGGCGTTTTAATGAAGCTAACTGTGCCGCTGCTGTAAGTAAATGCGCACGTTGCTCTTAATTAATAGACGCACTCCCAAACGGGGGCATTGCAGGGAAAAGGGGAAATTATTAAGGTTTTTACTAGTTCGGTGGGTCGGATTAGAAAGACTAACGGGCCGTACATGGCCCGCGGGCTGTGGTTTACCCATGTCTGGATTAGAGTGTGTATATGAGTGGATACTAGAGTGTGTGTATGAGAGGAGACTAGAGTGTGCATGAGTATGTAAGTGTCTTTGTGTGAGTGTCTCAATGAGTGAGTGTGTGTGTGAGTGAGTGTGTCTGTGTGCGTAAGTGAGCATGTATGTGTGTATGTGCGTGTATGTGAGCGTGTGTGTACTATGTGAGTGGTTGTATGTGTGTGTATGTGAGCGTGTATGTGTGAGTGGGTGGGTGTGTCTACGTGTGTGTGCGTGAGCGTGCGTGTGTGTGTGTATATGAGTGTGTGTGCATGTAACTGAGCGCTCTCTATCCTTTAAAGGCCAACCAATGACCAGTCCTCTGATTGATCTTCAGCAGAACTGTCCTGTCGTCTGGCTTCCGGCCAGAAATGATGACAGAACATTTATAACCACGCCAGTTTTAGGATGGTCACCCATTCCTCTCGTTAAACACGATTCTCCCTGCATGCTCATATCTCTCCCTCTCCACACTCATTTGTACCAGAGGCACACCTTTTAGAGTACTTAGAAGAATTGAGCGAGCGATGAAGAGCTCACCTGTCTGGTGTGGAGAGAGAGAGAGTTGAGTGGAACTGTGATGTGTGCTCAGGCAGGCTGGCTGGCAGGCAGGCTGGCTGGCTGGCTGGCTGGCAGGCAGGCTGGCTGGCAGGCAGGCTGGCTGGCTGGCTGGCTGGCTGGCAGGCAGGCAGGCAGGCTGGCAGGCTGGCAGGCAGGCAGGCAGGCAGGCAGGCAGGCAGGCAGGCAGGCAGGCAGGCAGGCAGGCAGGCAGGCAGGGTGATTTACTTCTGCAGCCCCAGGGCCACATCTCAAGCAGGGTGTTTTGTTTCCCCTTCGCCACAAGATTTGTGGTTCAGCACAGGGCAACAAGTGGTCAAGGTAGGAAAGGACCACTTTGCTAATGACCAGAGTGTGTGTGTGAGTGTGTGTGTGTGAGTGTTTGTGTGTGTGTGTGTGAGTGTGTGTGAGTGTGAGTGTGAGTGTGTATGTGAGTGTGTGTGTGTGTGAGTGTGAGTGTGAGTGTTTGTGTGTTTGTAGGTGGTCATCTCTCCCACCCTCACTGACAAAGGGAGCCAAACTCCGGCCATGCCAGACCTGCTGCGGACCTCAAAGTGAAAACATATTTTTATAAAAACGACGTGAATAATTTCTTAAAAGCTTTCATGAATAAAGCGTCTGTGAGCTGTTGGCGCGGCGCGGCCTGATTAATATCATCACGCTTACCGGCGTGAGGAAGGTGAGGTGAGGAGAATAGAGGAGGAGAGGTGGATGGGGGAGAAGAGCAGGAGGAGGGGAGAGGAGGATGTGGGGGGAGGAAGTGGGAGGAGGACGGTGTAGGAGAGGAGTAGGAGGGGTAGGAGAGGAGAAGGAGGAAGATAGGGGAGGAGAGTAGGTGGACAGGGGAGAAGAAGATGAGGAGGGGGAAGGGGGAGGAGAGGATGAAGAGGGGGAGGGAGAGGAGGAGAGGGGAGTAGAGGAGGTGGAAGGGGTGGTGGGAGGAGAGGGGAGTAGAGGAGGTGGAAGGGGAGGAGAGGAGCATGATGAAAAGCTCTTTCACAGATCACGAGTGCGGACAGCTAGGAAGCAGAATCAAGTGATCAGTCTCATCTGCTGCCTTCATGTTCACCTCTTGTCTTTGCTTGGGCTTTGCTGCTCCAACAAATCTCTCTCTGATTGGTCATTTGGTCCATCTTAAAATACTCACACCTGCCTCCCTCTGTTTCTGTCTATTTGTGTTTTCTCTCCCTGTCTGTCTTTCCATCTCCCTATCTCTCAAACACCAGGTCTATTCCATCTCCTGCCCTGTTCTGTCACCGAGTTATACCTTTTTCTCTTTATACTTACTAGCCAGACGCCCCAACACACACACACACAGACGCACGCACACACACACACACACACACACACAGAAACACACACACACACACACACACACTGGACGCTGTATCAACATTTACTCCTGACCTCCAGGGATTTGGTGTCTCTGACATACTTGCCTGTCTAATTGTTTTACAATGAACTCTTACCTCCTGCCCTTGGTCTACCTCCTATCTCTGGTCTACCTCCTGCCCCTAGTCTACCTCCTGCCCCTGGTCTACCTCCTATCTCTGGTCTACCTCCTGCCCCTAGTCTACCTCCTGCCCCTGGTCTACCTCCTGCCCTTGGTCTACCTCCTGCCACTGGTCTACCTCCTGCCCCTGGTCTACCTCCTATCTCTGGTCTACCTCCTATCTCTGGTCTACCTCCTGCCCCTGGTCTACCTCCTGCCCCTGGTCTACCTCCTGCCCCTGGTCTACCTCCTGCCACTGGTCTACCTCCTATCTCTGGTCTACCTCCTGCCCCTGGTCTCCCTCCTGCCCCTGGTCTACCTCCTGCCCCTGGTCTACCTCCTGCCCCTAGTCTACCTCCTGCCCCTGGTCTACCTCCTGCCCTTGGTCTACCTCCTGCCCCTGGTCTACCTCCTATCTCTGGTCTACCTCCTGCCCATAGTCTCCCTCCTGCCCCTGGTCTACCTCCTGCCCCTGGTCTACCTCCTATCTCTGGTCTCCCTCCTATCTCTGGTCTACCTCCTGCCCCTGGTCTCCCTCCTGCCCCTGGTCTCCCTCCTGCCTCCAGGCGCCTCTTGTCTGTCTCCTGCCCCCCTCAGTCACATGAAGAGCTGGTACTATCTGGTGTGGAGCGTCCCTAGAGCTGTGTTCAGGGTACGTGTTGGGAGACAGAACCTGCTTCATTAGCCTCCAGAGAACACTGTGCTCTCCCCACATTGATTTCAGTTGAGACGTTGAAGTCGGTGTTAGCGACTGTACCGCCGTCTGAGTACTCACTCAAGGTCGTTATTCAAATTCAAGTTCCCTTCCCCCCATCCAAAAAAACTTTATTGTCCTGATCGTCAAACAAACAGCACAATTGAAACAGGGATGATCTTTTTCAGTCAGTTACATTCATCCCCAAATCCTGTTTAAAATGTCAAAGCAGTAGGGATGCAAATCCGGGGGAGGGGGGGGGGGGGTGAGGAGAGAGAGGGCGTGAGGATGAGGGGGGGATGAGGGGACGAGGGGAGGGTGAGAGGAGGGAGAGAATAGGGTGATGGTCTGTGCTGAATATAAACTAGACTGGAGATTACTTGGTGGAGTTGTGCTCTGCTGCAGGTACTGTATGTGCCTAGGATCAGTTTTACACACACACACACACACCCACACACACACACATGCACACACACTTGCACACACAGACACACAGAAGCACATATACGGTACAGACACGCACACAAACACACGTACACACTTCAGTAACATTGTGGGGACTTAGTCAGACCACCCTCTCGACTGCCTTGCTAATCTGGTTTCCTCTCTGAGGAGAAGAAGAACATGGAGAGAAGCCATGTACACTGGACTCCTGAGAAGAAACTAACTGTGCACGTGCACACTCACACACACACTCACACACACACACACACACACACTCATACTGACACACACACACTCACACTCACACACACACTCACACACACACACACACACTCACACACACACTCTCACACACTCACACTCTCACACTCACACACTCTCACACTCACACACACTCTCTCGCACACTCATACAAACACACACTCTCTTACACACTCTCACACATACACACATATTCTCTCTCTCACACACTCATACACATGTACAAACACACACTCTCTTACGCACTCTCACACTTATTCACACACACCTTCTCTCACTCACTCTTTCTCACACACACACAAATACACACACTCTCTCTCTTACACACATTCACACACACAAACTCGCTCTCTCACGTTCACACACACTCTTTATCGCACATACACTCTCACAGACACATACATTCCTTCTCTCTCACACACACATGCTTTCTAACACACACACACATGCTCACACACACACACACATACACACAATCTTTCTCTCATACACACACACACACGTTCACACACTCACATACATAAAATCTTTCTCTCTCTCACACACACAATCTTTCACTCACACACACACACACATCTGTCTCTCTCTCACACACACACACACACACACACACACACACACTCACACACACAATTTTTCACTCTCTCTCTCACACACACACACACACACACACACACATCTGTCTCTCTCACACACACTCTCTCTCTCACACACACACACACACACACACACACACACATCTGTCTCTCACACACACACACTCACACACACACACACACACATCTGTCTCTCTCTCTGATGCGTGACGACAGTTCAGGATTTCTCAGGAGCCACAGGACAGATACTCAGGAGGTGTGTCTGTGGGATGGGGAAGGTTTTGAACCATCTGAGGGGAGAAAATAGGTTCTAGAAAGATCAGAGTTCCTGTTTAAATGTCCTGCTGCCAGGAATCTTGAAACTGGAATAGCTCAAGTAAACAGCAAGTTCAGACACACAGACACACACGTCAGGGAACGCACAAAGACGTCATCTCTCTCGCATCCACCCATGGATACACACAGACACACACGTCAGGGAACACACAAAGACGTCATCTCTCTCGCATCCACCCATGGATACACACAGACACACATATTTTTTCTCTCACATACACTGTATCACACATATTGTATATTGTTCTCATGCACACAAACACACTGTCACTCACATACTTTTTCTCTATGTCACTCACTCACACACACACACACACACACACACACACACACACACACACACACACACACATACTGTATATATACACACACACACTCACATACACACACTCACTCACACACACACACTCACATACACACACTCACTCACACACACGGAGCAGGAGTGGCAATAGGATTCTGCTTGCTGTTTACCTGTGTTTCTGAAGACTCTGGGAGTCAGACACAGGGTCCGCCTGGATTGGACAAGGCTTAGGTCGCCTCCTCCTTCCAGACAGCTAATTGGCTGACTGACAGTAAAACCAGGCTTCCTGACAGTAAATAATTGAAAAGGAGAGTGGGATCATCTGGGTAGCACCGTCGCTGTTGATGAGAATGAGAAAGAAAAAGATGGACGAGCGAAAGACAGAAGCAGAACGACAGGGAAGGAGAGAAAGATAGAAGGAAAGAAAATGAGTATGACAAGAAGAGAGAAATATAGACCAAAGGAGCAGAAAGACAGAAAAGGAGAGAAATATGAGCGGGTAGAGGGAAGTAGAAAGATGGATGCCAGCACAGAGAGAGAGTAGAGAGAGGGGGGGCACAAGAAGAGAGAGAGATGGGGAGACGAAGAGAGATGGGGAGGAGAAGAGAGAGAGAGATGGGGAGGAGAAGAGAGATGGGGAGACGAAGAGAGAGAGAGATGGGGAGACGAAGAGAGATGGGGAGGAGAAGAGAGATGGGGAGACAGAGTGAGATGGGGAGACGAAGAGAGAGATGGGGAGGAGAAGAGAGAGATGGGGAGGAGAAGAGAGAGATGGGGAGGAGAAGAGAGAGATGGGGAGAAGATGAGAGAGATGGGGAGAAGAAGAGAGAGATGGGGAGGAGAAGAGAGAGATGGGGAGAAGATGAGAGAGATGGGGAGAAGATGAGAGAGATGGGGAGAAGAAGAGAGAGATGGGGAGAGATGGGGAGAAGAAGGGAGATGGGGAGGAGAAGAAGAGAGATGGTAAAGTAAGAAGCTACTCTCCCCCTTCAACCACCCTCCTCCCCCCCACCCTTCCTGTATCTATCTTCATCTCTCTGATCATGTTGCACACAGAAAACGCTGGGCTACAGAAGCTGATTGTCTCCCTCACAAAGGGACATTGTGTTCTGGCCCCTCTGGGCAAGAGCCAGCATGCACTTGTCTCTCTGTCTCTCTCTCACACACACACACACACACAACCTGGAGTGTTAGGGATGGTGGCTATGACGACACACTGGCAGCGCGTGTGTGTGTAGCGGTCGATGTTTGTTGCCGCGTCGCTACAGAAACAACCACGTGAGGGTTGGGATGGCTGAGCAGCCTTCGTCTTCCTGCTGTATGGTCAGGTTTTCTGTATCGGTGTTTGAACAGTTCGTTGTACCTCAACCCCCAACCCCCACAGGCAGGCAAAGCTTCACCACACTGTATGAGTATCTGCCAATGTTTACTGTTCACTCCATGCAACGGATCCAATAATGGATCCAGTGAGCCACCCTCTCTTGCTCTCTCTCTCCCTTTCCCCCCCCCTCTCTCCACCTCTCTCTCTCTCCCCTTTCCCCCCCTCTCTCCACGTCTCTCTCTCTCCCCTTTACCCCTCTCTCTCCATCCCTCTCTGCCATCCTCTCTCTTTCTTCCTCTATCTCTCTGCTCCTCTCCCTTTCTTTCTATCCCCTCACGCTTTCTCTCTCTCTATCTCCCTCTCTCTCTCTCTCTCTCTCTCTCTCTCCCTCTCTCCCTCCCTCCCTCTCTCCCTCTCTCTGTCCTTCCCTCCATCTCTCCCTCTCTCCCTCTCTCTCCCTCTCTCCCTCTCTCCCTCTCTCCCTCCCTCCCTCCCTCTCCCTGTGTGTCCCCATACAGCCCTTTAATAGGCCTCTCAGCTGTTAGCCAGCCTGTCCTTCCTGTTGTGCTGCAGCTGTTCCAGGGGCCGATCGATCTCCCCTGTGGCCCCCAGGCTACCCAGGGCCGATCAATCCCCCGCCACAAGCTGCCCGCATCGCTTCTGTGCTCGACAAGGAGGCACGTTTGAAGTCAGCCGTGCACAACAACGCAGGGGGTAATACCACAGGGGGGTATTAACACAGGGGGTATTTACACAGGGTAATTAACACAGGGGGTATTAACACAGGGATGATCAACACAGGGTAATTAACACAGGGATTATCAACACAGGAAGTATTTACACAGGGAGTATCAACACAGACAATATTTACACAGGGGGTATCCACATGGGGTAATTAACACAGAGGGTATTAACACAGGGTAATTAACACAAGGGGTACTAACAGAGGGTAATTAACACAGGGTAATTAACACAGGGGGTATCAACACAGGGTAATTAACAGAGGAGGTATCAACACAGGGTAATTACCACAGGGGGTATCAACACAGGGTAATAAACAGAGGGGGTATTAACACAGAGCAGGCTATAACATGTGAGCTGTTTGAATGGAGTGAGACTACAGCTTATGACTTTATCGTCATAACAATAAAAATCCTAGCTCTTTGTCAGAATCCTTTGCTTTTCCAAATTGGACTCTATAAATGTCGCCATTTGTGCATATTGCCGCCGATTCCCACCGTATTATATTCCATCCTGTGTGTGTTCTCGTCGTTATAGATTATTGCTGCAGGGAGGACAGGATGTGTATGCTGTAACCAGCTGGGTTTCTGATGAAAGACTTGTTTCCCTGGAGCAGAACCACAGCACCTCCCTCATGAGACCATGTTCTAGTACACCTTGCGGAGAACGTTATCAACAGCAGTGGTTCCCAACCCTGGTCCTCAGGGATCACCTGTCCTGTGTGTTCTAGATGTTTCCTTGATCCAGCACACCTGATTCTAATGAAGGGTTTGTTATCCAGCTCTGTAGAAGCCAGCTTATGACCATTCATTAGAATCAGGTGTGTTGGAGCAGGGAAACATCTGAAACTATGATACAGGATAGGTGTTCCCTAAAGACCAGGATTGGGAACCACTGATCTACAGTCCCTAACCTCCCCCCTCCCCCCGCCCCACCCTCCACCCACATCATCCACCCCTCCCCCCTCCTCCCCACCCTCCGCCCACATCATCCACCCCTCCCCCCTCCTCCCCACCCTCCACCCACATCATCCACCCCTCCCCCTTCCCCGGGGGAGAGGAAAGAGATTGTGATTGCTGTGACACGGTTGGGCGGGGCAGGGGGGAGGGAGGGTCACCAGAGGCCAAACTCTAGAGAGAAATGTTCCCTGATGAGGTAGAAACAGGTGAAGAAGGATTATGGGATGCATCCAGGAAGTTCCCAAGGTGACCCATCCAACTCTGCCCAACGGATAATTGATTCTGTCAGAATAGACCCCTGGATTATACGTACGTCTGCTTCGACTGTTGCAGGGCTGATGCCCCGTGTGTACGCAGGGCTGATGCCCCGTGTGTACGCAGGGCTGATGCCCCGTGTGTACGCAGGGCTGGGACAGATGCTTGTGTTATGGGAGGCAGAACGCGGAAAATGAGAGGGGGGGAGGGGGTAGGGA
>BROE01000012.1:14964944-14980604 GCA_036571765.1 Plecoglossus altivelis | reverse complement strand
TAGTACAGTACAGTATAGTAGAGTAACAGTAGAGTAGAGTAACAGTACAGTTTAGTACAGTACAGTATAGTAGAGTAACAGTAGAGTAGAGTAACAGTACAGTTTAGTACAGTACAGCAGAGTAGAGTAACAGTACAGTAGAGTAGAGTACAGTAGAGTAACAGTAGAGTAGAGTAACAGTACTGTACAGTAGAGTAACAGTACAGTACAGCGCAGTAGAGTAACAGTACTGTAGAGTAGAGTACAGTAGATTAACAGTACAGTAGAGGCCCTCATCAAGTACTCATCAATGATGCAAACATTTTTTGACAACCTTTTTTCAGAACGTTTTTTTTTAACCTTTCAAAAGTTTATTTTCTGAAACTTTTCAAAAAAAGAACAAAACATTTGCAATCTGTTAGTTCCCATATCTTGACAGTTGGACATTCAAACTCAAACAGGATGAGGTGTTTCCCTCTGTCAGTTCTCTCCAACCCTCGCTTGCTTTCTCCCATTATCTTTCTCTCGCTCTTTCTCTCCCTCTACCACTACCTCCCTCTTCCTCCCTCTCCTTCTCTCCCTCTCTATGGGGGAGTAATTGCCCTCATTGGCTCTGTGATAATAGCTTAGTCGGCTCCAGTCCATTGGGTTTCCATGGTGAAATTAAAACCACCCCCCCCACACACACACACACACACACTTCCATTACTGTCAACACAGACACATGCTTAAATGCACACACGCGCAGCGCACACACGCAGCGCACACGCGCAGCACACACGCGCAGCACACACGCGCAACACACACGCAACACACACGCGCAACACACACGCGCAACACACACGCACAGCTCACAGACATTCACAGAAGGCAGAGACGTGAACACACGCGACAAGCATGTTCTTGAGTCCCTGACAAGGTCGATCTCCTGCTGGGTTCTGATGAAGTGAGAGCTTGCTCTAATCAAGCCTCGCTCTCCCCATCTCCAGCTTCCCTCACAAGCCTTCCTCTTATCTGCCGCAAATGAGAGTAACCTTTGGAAGGATCCGGAAACGTTCTTGTCTGCTTTGGTGTTTGCCTGACGGGGGAGGCCTCCAGGGAGAGAGGGAGAGACAGCTGGGAGACAGGAGGGGGGGAGTGTGAGCATGTGTGTGTGTGTGAGGGTGGGGACAGTTTAACTGGCGCACAGCACCTTTCAGCACCAGGGGAGTGTAAACAATACAGTAGGGAAGGGGGGAGGGGGTTGGAGCAGGAGAGAGAAAAGGAGGAGAGGGAATATGAGGAAGAAAGGAGGAGAGGAAGGGAGAGGGGGAGTGATGGGGTTGGTGGTGGAGAGGAGAAGGGATATAAGGAGGGAAAGGGAGATGGATGGAGAAGAGGGGGTGGTCGGAGGACAGTAGGAGAGAGTGGGTTAGAGGGAGGGAGAGAGGGAGAGAGGGAGGGAGGGAGGGAGGGAGAAGGATGTGATGGGATGGGAGGAGATGAGATATTATAGGCTGAAGGTTTTATTCTGACAGCTTTGGACTCCACTGTGCCTTAAATCTCATGCCTGTTGCTCGGTACTGTAATTCTCTCCCTCTCTCTTCCCCTGTCTCTCTCCCTCACTCTCTCTTCCTCTCTCTCTCTTCCACCCTCACTCTCTCTTCCCCTGTCTCTCTCCCTCACTCTCTCTTCCCCTATCTCTCTCTCTTGTTCTCTCTTCCTCTCTGTCTCTTCCCCCCTCTCTCTTGCCCTGTCTCTCTCTCCCTCTCTCTCTTCCTCTCTCTCTTCCTCTCCCTCTTCCCCCCTCTCTCTCTTCCCCTGTCTCTCTCTCTCTCCCTCTCTTCCTCTCTCTCTTCCCCTGTCTCTCTCTCCCTCGTTCTCTCTTCCTTTCTCTTACCCTTTCCCTCCCTCTTTCTTTCCCTTTCTCTCTATTAGCTCTCTCTATCTCCCTCAGTCTCATACGCACACACTGTAAACCTCCAAGGTCGTTTGGTAAAGTATGGAGGGGTGTGATAGAAGAGGTGGTGAAGAGATGTGGAAAGAGCATGCTAAATGAAAAGATTGAAGGAGAGCGTGAAGTAGGAGAGAAGAAGAGGGGGGATAGGTCAGGAAGAGACAAAGGGCAACAGGAAAGAGATGGAAAAATGGAGGAGGGATAGGTAGCGAGGGAGAGATGGAGGGAGGGAGGGAGGGATGGGTAGAAAGGAAGGGATGGAGGGAGGGAGGGAAATATAGGGAGCGAGGGAGGGAGGGAAAGATAGGGAGGGAGGGAGGGAGGGATGGAGAGAGAGGGAGGGAGGGATGGAGGGAGAGAGAGAGGGATAAGTAGCGAGGGAGGGAGAGAGGGATGGAGGGATGGAGGGATGGAGGGAGAGATGGAGGGAGGGATGGAGGGAGAGAGAGAGGGATAAGTAACAAGGGAGTGAGGGATGAAGTGAGGGATGGAGGGAGGGAGGGATGGAGGGAGAGAGAGAGGGATAAGTAGCAAGGGAGAGAGGGAGTGAGGGATGGAGTGAGGGATGGAGGGAGGGATGGAGGGAGAGAGAGAGAGAGGGACAGATAGAAAGGCAGAGATCCGGCAGCCTTGTCAGAGCCCGACAGGCAGGACCTTACAGGAGTAAGACGGACTGGACAGGGAGGAGAGAGGGAGAGACAGAGTGCTGAGGGGAGCAGGGTGATGGAGGAGGGGATGGTAACTATGAGGGAGGGGGGTGATTGAGTGGGGGGCGGGAGATGTGGGACTTGGCCGGGAAATGGGTGGTGACAGCCAATTTGGAGAGCATCACCTGCATGAGTGTCACACAACAACTATATGGCCTGGAGCTAGCTGGCTAGCAAGCATATCATCCCTGCTTCAGTTATTACCGCTAGCTGGCTAGCAAGCATATAATCCCTGCTTCATTAATTAGCGCTAGCTGGCTAGCAAGCATATAATCCCTGCTTCATTAATTAGCGCTAGCTGACTAGCAAGCAACTCATCCCTGCTTCATTCATTAGCGCTAGCTGACTAGCAAGCAACTCATCCCTGCTTCAGTCGTTTGTCTAACAAACTAGCTGGATGGAAAAAGGTATTACATAAATCTGAATATCTGGTGTCATCTACATGCTGGATAATGACAGAGGAAGACAGACAGAGAGACAGAGAGAGAGAGAGAGAGAGAGAGAGAGAGAGAGAGAGAGAGAGAGAGAGATGTAAACCATCCACTTCACATCCACATGTACAAAAGCACACATCATGACAGGATCTGTTCCGTAGGCGTATTTGTGCATAATATTGCAGACATTTGGACCTGCAGGTCTATTCGCCAGGGTAGAGGTTCAATTATTCTCTCCCCGACGCACGCAGGTGTGTTTGTCTGGTTGCCAGGACAACCTCCCTCCATGTTAGAATGAGAGAGGCTGGTGCATGTAGGGTGGGAGGTGCAATCTAACAGAGCAGTGTGTGCTTGTGTGTGTGGTGTAGTGTATATGTGTGTGGTGTGTGTGTGTGTGGTGCATGTGTGTGTAGTGTATTTGTGCGTGTGTGCGGCATGTGTTTGTAGTGTATGTATAGTGTGTGGTGTGTGTGTAAGTGCATGCATGTGCATGTGTGTGTGTGTGGTGCATGTGTGTGTAATATATGTGTGTGTATGTGCGTGTGTCTGTGTGTGGTGTGTGTGTATGTGGGTGTGTGTGCGCGTGTGCGTGCGTGTGTGCGTGTGCGTGTGTGCGTGTGTGTGGTGTGTGTGCATGTGTGCGTATGTGTGTGTAGTACGTGTGGTGTGTGTGTTTGTGTGCATGTGCGTGTGTGCGTGAGTGTGCGCGTGTGTGTGTGCGCGTGTGCGTGTGTGTGTGCGTGTGTGCATGTGTGTAGTGCAGGGTGAAGACCCTCTTGTACGTCATCACAGCGTTCTGAAGGACCTTTTTCCAGCAGGTATCCTGGCCAGCTGCATCCCTGTAGAGGAGAAGACAGGGGGAGAGGGATGGGGGAGGGGAGAGGGGGAAGGGGAAGGGAAAGGGGGAAGGGGAGAGAGGGGGAATGAGGAGAAGGAGTGAGGCAAGAGATCAGGACTGAAGAAGATAAAGGAAAAAAGAGGAGGAGGAGAGGGAGGAGGAGAGAGAGGAGAGAGGATGAGGGGGAGGAGGAAGAGTAGACGACTGGAGTAGAGGAGGAGGAGAGGGAGGAGAGAGGAGGAGGGGAGAGGAGAAGGAGGAAAGGAGGAGAAGGAGAGTGAGGAGAAAAGAGAAGGAGGAGAGAGAGGAGGAGGAGAGGACTGGAGTAGAGGAGGAGGAGGAGAGAGAGGAGGTGAGGAGGTCTGACATCCTTCTCTATCAGTCATCTTTTCTGTCTTTTTCTTTCTGAGATGAAACGACAGAGGATTTGGAGTTAATTAAACAGGATAAGGAGCAGATGTGGATTAGCTTTTTACCTTCATCCTCCCTCTCTTTTTCTCTCTCCTGCTTTCTCTCTCATTGTCTCTCTCTCTTTCTCTCTCTCCTGCTTTCTCTCTCATTGTCTCTCTCTTTCTCATTCCTCTCTTTCCTTATCGCTCCCTCTCTCCTGCTCTCTCTCCATCTTTATTTTTAACTGCGTCTCTCTCTCTCTCTCTCTCTCTCTCTCTCTCTCTCTCTCTACCCAGGTTCTGCCGTTTATTTGCAGTTTTCAGCAGAGAGACTGTTAAAAGATGATTGATAAAAGCCTGGTGGATTATTGTGTCATAAAAAGGAATATAGATAAACTGTATTTATAGGGCTCCGCAGGACTAAGAATTAGATTTGGTTGGTACTAGATCGGGCTGGGCTAAGCTGAGGTCTTTTGGGCTGGGCTAGGTTGGGCAAAATTTTGAATGGCTGGACTGCATTGGGTTAGGATGGGAGATGGACTGGGAAGGGCTGGGCAGGGCAGGGCAGGGCTGGGCTGGGCAGGGCAGGTCTAGGCTGGGCTGGGCTGGGCTGGGCTGGGCTGGCCAGGTCTAGGCTGTACTGGGAAGAGGTAGATGAAGCTAGCCTGACCTGGACCTAGCTAGTCTGAGCTGCAGTTAAGGCTTGCATGATGTGAGCAGCAGACACACAACAACAGCAGGCTTCAGCTAATCAGCTTAACTCTCAGGGCTGCATGGCTGCCATATGGCCTTCTGGGTACAGCGGGAAGCCAGTAGAGTTCATCTGTTGTCAGCACTGACGATCACATGACTTGTTGAATGTATTGTGTAACCAATCTTCATAAGACACTATATTCAGACTACTTTGGGGGTTTGATGGGGCCTGTGTGTGTGTGTGGTCTGTATATGTGTGTAAGGGGGAGGGTTGTGTTTGTGAAAGGAAGGAGGCTGTGTGTGTGTGCTTGAGGGATGGGGCTAGGTGTGTGTGTGTGAGGGGAGGATCTGTGTGTGTGTGTGTGTGACAGGGAGGCTTTGGGTGTGTGTGGGGGGAGGAGGTTCTGGGTGTGTGTGTGGGAAATCTGTGTGTGTGTGTGTGTGTGTGCTTGAGGGATGGGGCTAGGTGTGTGTGTGAGGGGAGGCTTTGGGTGTGTGCGTGGGGGGGGGGGATCTGTGTGTGTGTGTGTGTGTGTATGCAGTGATTAGAGCACCTGGGTTTTAATGGTCTCTGTCTCCACCCTGTCCTCTGTTTCTATAAATACCTCTCTCACACACACACACACGCACACACATACACACGCACGTACACATGCGGACACATCACTAAGAGCCAACACAGGGCCAATTCCTCTTCACTCTCCTAAGGGTTCCTGTGTTGGCTAGAATCATAAGGGCCCTCAGAATACTCTGCTACTCGTCCCTGGCCTCATCCCTGGCCTCATTCCTGGCCTCGTCCCTGGCCTCATCCCTGGGCTCAGCCTTGGGTTTATACCTGGCCTGTGTGTCACCTGATACTGTAAATGCCATCGTTAATGAGTTCTTCCTGGGATGGGGTAGTGCCACACATCAAGTGCTGGACGATGATGGTGTTTGTCCTTGTGTGTCATGGTGTTGAGGAGTCAGTTTAGATGATGTGGAGGGCCAGGGTCAGGACCAGGACCAGGGCCAGGGCCAGGGTCAGGGCCAGGGCCAGGGCCAGGGTCAAGGTCAGGGTCAAGGTCAGAGTCAGGGTCAGAGTCAGGGTCGGAGTCAGGCTGAGGATCAGGGTTCGGTTCAGGATGCTCTAGAGTTTAAGGGCAGGTTCTGGGTCATTAATAATCGATGCACCCAATAACAAACTCTCTCTCCCTTTCTCACTCAAACACAAACACTCCCTCTCCCTCTCTCACTCAAACAGAAACACTCTCTCTCCCTCCCTCACTCAAACACACTCTCCCTACCCTTCTCCCTCCCTCCCTCCTTTTCTCACTCAAACGCAAACACTCTCTCACTCTCTCACAGTCATACACACTCTCTCTCCCTCCCTCTCTCACTCAAACACTCTCTCTGTCCCTCTCTCTCACACACACACTCTCTCTCTCACACACACACACACACACAGACACACACACACACGCTACATATACAGCTCACACACATGCCTACATACATCCACTCATACAGTACACATACACACACAAACATACTCACACACTTGCTGTACATACACACAGGCATCCGTCACCCTCTAGCATATTGGACTATTAGGAAGCCCTGGCGATGAAATCCATCTGGCTGGGTGGAAATGGATGTCATAAAAGCATCCAGACTATCCCCTTCCTCTCTTCCTCTTCCTGTTTTCTTCTCCCCACCCCTTCTCCTCACCCACTCCTCTCTTTTCTCTCCTTTTCTCCCTCCCCTCCTCCCCTCTCCTCCTCTCCTAGTGTCCTTTTTTCTCCACTCCCCTCCTTTCTCTCCTTCTACCTTCCCCTCCTCCCCTCTCTTCCTCTCCTAGTCTCTCTTTTTCTCCC
This sequence comes from Plecoglossus altivelis, assembly GCA_036571765.1. NCBI lineage: Eukaryota > Metazoa > Chordata > Actinopteri > Osmeriformes > Plecoglossidae > Plecoglossus > Plecoglossus altivelis. The sequence goes on along the minus strand of BROE01000012.1, from coordinate 14,973,775 downwards.
CTTCTCTACAATCCTCTCCCTCTCTTTCCCCTCTTTATCCTCTCCAGTCCTCCCTTTTCTCCCTCCCTCCCTCCCTCCCTCTTCGCCCTCCCTCCCCCCTGTAAATCACCAGACCACACCCCCTCCCTATTGTAGATCACCAGACCACACCCCCTCCCTATTGTAAATCGCCAGACCACACCCCCTCTCTATTGTAGATCACCAGACCACTCCCACCTCTGCTGATTTCCTGCCCAGCAGCACCATGCTTGCTAATGGGCTCTGACGGAGGTGTCTGCCACTAGAGTATGGTTGAAGCCTAATTGTTAACAGATAACCACTGTCCTGCTCAAACAGCCAGAACAGGCTGACACAAAGTGCTGTCAAGGGGGGGCAGGGCGACATGGCGACAGGGTGACATGGCGACAGGGTGACATGGCGACAGGGCGACATGGCGACAGGGCGACAGGGCGACATGGTGACAGGGTGACATGGCAACAGGGCGACAGGTCGACATGGCGACAGGGCGACAGGGTGTTCTGATGTCCCTAACACTGCTCTGAAACAACACGCTTAGACTGTGCTTGATTCAGCTGTAGTGTGACCAAGAACCCTGCTCATGCAGAAACAAGGTGTTTGGATCTTTCCCACGGACGGATGTAAAACAGCCAGACGTCCTTCCTTCCTTTTTCAAGTCGGAGCTTTTCTGTTTATTTGATGCTTGGAACAAATAGTTCCAAGTGTAGGTGATTTGAAATCCTTGGCCCTGTTAGATGGTTTCCGAGCAATATAATTAATGTTGTCTTATGGTGATAGATAGGTGACAGACACCTCTACACAACAACAGATCCCCATTTTATTGAGTGGAGGCAGAGGATTATACGGAAGCAGGTGTAGGGGGAGAGATAGAGGCTGAGGTAGAGAAAGAGGCTGAGGCAGGTTAGAGGCAGAAAGAGGCTGAGGCAGAAGGAGGCTGAGACAGAGATAGAGGCTGAGGCAGAGATAGAGGCTGAGACAGAGAAAGAGGCCGAGGCAGGTTAGAGGCAGAAAGAGGCTGAGGCAGAAGGAGGCTGAGACAGAGATAGAGGCTGAGGTAGAGATAGAGGCTGAGACAGAGATAGAGGCTGAGGCAGAGATAGAGGCTGAGGCAGAGATAGAGGCTGAGGCAGAGAAAGAGGCTGAGGCAGAGATAGAGGCTGAGGTAGAGAAAGAGGCTGAGGTAGAGAAAGAGGCTGAGGCAGGTTAGAGGCAGAAAGAAGCTGAGACAGAAGGAGGCTGAGACAGAGATAGAGGCTGAGGCAGAGATAGAGGCTGAGGCAGAGATAGAGGCTGAGACAGAGATAGAGGCTGAGACAGAGATAGAGGCTGAGGTAGAGATAGAGGCTGAGACAGAAACTGAAGCAGAGCAGAGTGTTTGGGAGTAATGGTCGCCTCTCAAATCCCACAGCTGACATGTTAGCACCAACTCTAGATGCAGGAGACGGAGAGATGGGCTCGCCAAACTCATATTGATTTACTTTGCAAAAAAGGGCCCAATAAGCTGGGTTTCTTATGTTGTTATAGCAACCGTGTGGTTTCCTAGCAATACCAAGGATGGTGGGGAATGAAGTTCCATTCCAGAGTGTTCCTTGTCGGGCCATGTGACCTGTGACTCATTCCTGTCAGGACCTTGGCTCTCTTAGTAGACATCCCATAATATTCAGCAATACCAGTAAGTAAGCTGTCAGTCGGTGACCTAATTCAATAGTTCTAAATTGGACAGAAAAAAAGAGAAAGATTTATATCCCAATGTTGAAAGGACTAAAAAATTGCTGTCAGTCCTGGTAGTATAACATTTCATAGTCTTCAGAAGCTGTGTGTGAGCTAAAGTGTGTGTTTGTGTACAAGTATGTGCGAGTGAATGTTTGTGTACGTGTGTGTGTGTGTTGCACCCTAGAGAAACAGGGTTTAAAACTGATCAACTCTCTTTCAAAACACAGCCAACTAGCTGCAAGTCCCCAGCCTCCCATCACACACACCAGTCTCTCACTTCAAACAGCATCTCAAACTAACTCTCTCTATACCTGTCTCTCTGGTCTTCTACCTGTCTCTCTGGTCTTCTACCTGTCTCTCTGCCTTAACTTCTACCTGTCTCTCTGGTCTTCTACCTGTCTCTCTAGTCTTCTATCTGTCTCTCTGCCTTAACTTCTACCTGTCTCTCTGCCTTAACTTCTACCTGTCTCCCTGCCTGGTCTTCTACCTGTCTCTCTGGTATTCTACCTGTCTCTGCCTGGTCTTCTTCATGTCTCTCTGGTCTTGTACCTGTCTCTCTGCCTTAACTTCTACCTGTCTCTCTGCCTGGTCTTGTACCTGTCTCTCTGGTCTTGTACCTGTCTCTCTGCCTGGTCTTGTACCTGTCTCTCTAGTCTTCTACCTGTCTCTCTGCCTGGTCTTCTACATGTCTCTCTGGTCTTGTACCTGTCTCTCTGCCTGGTCTTCTATCTGTCTCTCTGTCTGGTCTTCTACCTGTCTCTCTGCCTTAACTTCTTCCTGTCTCTCTGCTTGTGGAATGCTTATTTCTCTACCTGTCTGTTTCTCACATATCTGTCTATTGGCATGGACCTGTCCTCTCCTACAGTCCTGCTGGCACAGGGACCCCCTGTCCCCAGTCGTCCAGCATGGGCACATTCAACACCAGCAGGGGAAAGGAACCTTATTGTGAAGAAGAAAATGGTAAATTGAATGTGATGTAACAGTTCAGAGACAGCGATGAGAAACTGTAAAATCTGATAGAAGAGAACATCCGCATTTCATCTGCTTGTCATACAAGCTCTTCCCTCTTGGGAAGGCGGTTTCATTCTTCTCAAACTTTCAGAGAAACTCGATATTCTCTGTGTTTCTCTCACAGTATCGTTCAGCAAGAAGCCAGGCAGCAGTCCTGGAATGCATAATCAAATCAAAATTGTTGTGGGGTGACATTAAAGACGTATGCTGATATCTCTCTTTCCGCTCCCCATATATCCCCTATCTCTCTCTCTCTCCCTCTCTCTCTATCTCTCTCTTCCTCTTTATCCCTCCCTGTTTCATTTTCTCTCTCCTTCAATCTTTTCTATCACACCTGTCTCTCTTCGCTCATCCCTCTCTCCCTCCCCTCTCTCACACCTTTCTTTATTTTATCCCTTCTGTGTCATCCCTCCCATCTCTCTTTCCCCTTTTCTCTCTCTCTCTCTCTGTCTCTCTCTCTTTCCCCTTTTCTCTATCCCTCTCTCTCTTTATCTTTCTCTCTCTCTCTCTGTCTCTCTCTCTTTCCCCTTTTCTCTATCCCTCTCTCTCTCTCTTTATCTCTCTCTCTGTCTCTCTTTCTCTTCCTCTCCTCTCTTCTCTCTTTCTCATATCGCTTGTCCTCCTTCCCCCTCTCTCCCCCTCTCCATTCTTTCTCCTCACTGTCTCCCTCTTCACTCTCTCCCCGCTGTTTCTCCGTCCCACTTCATTTACACTCACCAATCTCTTTCTCCCCTCCCCCCTTTTCTCTCTCTACATCTCTCTTTTCCATCCCTCCCCTCCTCTTTCACTCTCTCCCCTCCGTTTGCAAAGGTACATGTTGAGAGCCAAATTGATGTGTAGGTGAAGCACCTCAATTAGCTTTTGTGGAGCTAAGAGTAGTTTGGTGTGTGTCTGGGGGTCTGCGTGCGTCTGTGTGTGTGTGTGTGTGTCTGTGTCTGTGTGTGTTTGTAGATACAGCTTTAAGTGATTACCTATTGAGTAATTGAATTTAACGGATGTTGAACTGCCACTAAATAAGCTTTCATAGAAGATGAAATTGAATTTCACTGTGTCCCTTATTCCAAAGACTCTATGCCTTTCTGGGGGGGGGGGCCTTTTTTTTTGTTTTTTTTTTTCCTTTTTTTTTTTTTTTTTTTTTTTTTTTTTTTGTTTTTTTTTGTTGGTTTTCTGGGGGCCCATTTTTTGTATTTTTTTTTTTTTGGTTTTTTTTTGTTTTTTGGGCGGGGGCCAGTTATGGGGGGGGGGGAAAATGGTTGTGTACGTATGTCTGTGGGTTTTTGTGTGCCTACGTATGTGTGTGTGTCTGCATGTCTGTATGTGTGTGCGCACGTATGAATGTGTACGTATGTCTGTGGGTTTTTGTGTGCCTACGTGTGTGTGTGTGTTTTGTGTTTGTGTGTTTGTGTTTTTGTTTGTGTGTGAGTGTGTGCATGCTGGTCTGAGTAGGCTTTTGTGTTGTGGTGTGTGTGTGGAGCGTGTGCTGTGTGTGTGAGCGTGTGTGTGTGTGTGAGCGTGTGTGTGTGTGTGAGCGTGTGTCGGCTGTTTCTTAAATATTAACCTGAACATCACAAAGTGTTGCTGTAACTGTGCTTATGACTGTGAGTGATGTTATACTTTGCCACGCTCCTGTTATGTTCCAGTAGGTGATGTGTTCCCTGTGTCTGGCATCTTCCATCTCTCTATAATCAGTACACACTTCCCCAACAAACACAGACATAGGAATCACTAACAGTCACCAAAAGCTAACAGCTGTTGAGCTGTGTTGGTTGGGTGTTTTGTGCCTGTTGGAGTTTGTTGGCATTGTGTAAAAATGACAGTTATCTTTCCAAACATTCTAATATTCTGATCCCAAAGACTAACAAGTAAAGGATTTTCCCAAGTTTGTGCTGTGAACTGGCTTTGAAGAAGGATTAGCTTGTCGTTGTACTGGATACAATTAACAACGCTGGATGGTGGTTTTGTGGCTGTCTGCCAAAGCCTGTACAAATGCTTCCTGAGTTCTTATTCACGTTCTCCTGAGTGACTATGTCTCATCCAGGCATTCAGAATGGATTAACATGTTGCTCTCTCCCTCTCGCTACGTCTCTGTCTGTCTGTCTGTCTGTCCTTCGGTCTGTCTGTTTGTTTAGTTTATATGAATGTTTCTCCCTCTTTCACTCCCCACTACCACACACACACACACACACACACACAGAGAGAGAGAGAGACACACACACACACAGAGACACACACAAACACACTTTACATCGCTCATACTGTATGTGCAAAGGGAAATTAGTTCAGCTTTAGCGAATCCTATTAGTATTCATCATTTCAACGAACGACAGACTGGAACACTTCACGATTATCATTGGTACGCGCTAGGTGCAAAGAAAACGTAGGAGGTGTTTTTTAAGTGAATTCATCTTCTGTCTTAATTCAAATTTGTCACACGTTGAAGGGCTATCGTCCTCTCTGACAGATGTGACCACGACTAGCTGGTCGACTAGGTCAATTTTACATCCAACTGCGAAGTCTACCATGCCTAACTCTTCTGAACGTGTCCATCCCTTGAACGGTTAAAGTTTCCTCAAATTTCCTCTCTAGGTAAGGATCGCCACCATCGTTACGTCTGGTTTCTGGTTAGCATCGCCACCATCGTTACGTCTGGTTTCTGGTTAGCATCGCCACCATCGTTATGTCTGGTTTACGGTTAGCATCGCCACCATCGGTTAGTTCTGGTTTACGGTTAGCATCGCCACCATCGGTTAGTTCTGGTTTCTGGTTAGCATCGCTACCGTCGGTTAGTTCTGGTTTACGGTTAGCATAGCCACCATCATTACGTGTGGTTTCTGGTTAGCATCGCCACCACCGGCTACTTCTGGTTTACGGTTAATATCGCTACCATTGGTTACTTCTGGTTTGCGCCAGTTGTTGAAGGTTAGCATCAGTTGCTGGTGATTAGCATTCGCTGTCGGAGTTTAGCCTAGTTAGCCTTTAGCTTCAGTTTCTGGGGCCGGTTAGCTTCATTAAAAGGGATTTGGCAGAACTGTCAAGTCTCACACATTCGCCGTGAGACTCACACATTGCAGCCTTTTCTAAAACAACACCTTGAATTTCTCCCTAATTTCGACTATTTCTTACACAGAATAGGATAATTGTGATAATTTGTTCTGCTATATTGCTAGCTTACAATTAATGAACGAGGCGCTGGCATATTGACATGATAACTGTCTGGAGTTATTCACCCCCCCCCCCTTTCCCGGAACAGGGAGGGAGGAAATGTTTACCCAAATATTGACAGGGATGGGGATCTCACGCCAAACTTTTAATCAAACTTGAGAGCCCTGGGGGTAAGAATGAGAGTGCGTTAGCTTCAGTTGGTGGGATTTAGTTTCAGCTAACGGGCCCTTGTGTGGCAGGATTCCAGGGCTCATAATGAGGAGTGTCGCTGGCCCTCAAGGACCATGTCTGTCACCCTGGAGTCCTTACATAAACTATCATCACTCCCTCAGCGCACATGGCGGCTGATGAGGTGAAAAGGAAGACTAACTGGCGAGCTGTCTGGGGGTGTTTAACAGAGAGCGGTTGGGAACGCTGGCGTCTCCTGGATGGGTGACAGTGAAAAGGTTGAGTGGATTTGGAAGAGCATGCATGTGGGAGTGTTTTAATACGTTTGAGCTCCAACGCTGCCGCTGCTGTTTGTTCCTGTCGTTTCCATCCTGTGTTTGTGTTGAGACTCTCCAGTAGAAGACTATCTCCTCAGTCTGAAATAGTCAGACTGGCTCTGTGTCTGTCTGTGTGTGTGTGTGTGTGTGTATGTGTGTGTGTGCGTGTGTGTGTGTATTAGTGTGTTTGTCTGTTTGTGTGTGTGTGGGAGCTGTGTGTGTGTGTGTGTGTCTGTGTGCGTATGTGTTTATGTGTGTATGTGTCTGTGTGTCTGTTTCTGTCTGTGTGTGTCTGTGTCTCTGTGTTTTTTATGTGTGTATGTCTGTGTGCTTGTGTGTTTATGTGTGTGTGTTTATGTGTGTGTGCTTGTTCCAGGCACATTGGGATGACTGGCTGGGAGTATGTATTTCATTTCCCCCTCACCTTCCTGAAAATGGGTGCTCTGTTTCCCCCCCCCCCTCCTCCCCCCCATCACCCCCCTCACAAGAGCCATAGCTGCCGAAGTTAATTTTCTGCATAGCTGAGCACTGAAACTTTGAAAAACAATGTCCTGTAGCAGCGTCTTGCCTGTGGTAAGACGATGCATCACGCAGGCAGGCTGCAGGCATTGTTTGACAGGCTAGAGGCAGCTGCTGGGGGCTGATGCATCACATGCAGGCTGGAGCCAAATAGAGTCAGTGCAGCCCTCACACACACACATGCACACACACATACATACACATGCACACACACACAGACATCCACACACACACACATACACATGCACACACTCACATAGACATGCACTCACACACACATACATATGTAGAAATGCACACATACTGTACACGCATACACATGCATGTGTACACCCACACACACATACTGTACACACTCCCCTCACACACACACTCACACAGGGCAGGTAGGCATGCAGTGTCAGGGCCAAGAAACACAATCATAATTCATCAGGTGAAGGCACAATGGTGGTGGCTGGCCTGTGTGCTGTTATGTAACGTGTGCTGTCAGAAGACAAGCTCACGCCTCTGTGTTCTTCTCTGATTGGTTCAGGGTCACATGACTGAGTACTGCTCATCTCTGCACTCCTGGGTGTGGAGGCTGAGGGTAGAGGCTGAGGGCAGAGGCTGGGTGTGGAGGCTGGGTGTGGAGGCTGAGGGTAGGGGCTGGGGGTAGAGGCTGAGGGCAGAGGCTGGGTGTGGAGGTTGGGGGTAGAGGCTGAGGGCAGAGGTTGGGTGTGGAGGCTGGGTGTAGAGGCTGGGTGTGGATGCTGGGTGTAGAGGCTGGGTGTGGAGGCTGGGTGTAGAGGCTGGGTGTGGAGGCGGAGGCTGGAAGCTGGGCATGGACGGTGGGGGTGAAGGCTGTGTGACTAAGCACCACACTGCTGTAGTTGTTATTGTCCTGAGACTTGATTATTTATGTGTCTGCTGTCAACAGCAGTCTGTCAACAGCACTCTGTCTGCAGCAGTCTGTCTGCAGCAGTCTGTCTGCAGCCCTATGTCTGCAGCTCTCTGTCTGCAGCGCTCTGTCTGCAGCTCTCTGTCCGCAGCCCTCTGTCTGCAGCCCACTGTCTGCAGCTCTCTGTCTGCAGCCCTCTGTCTGCAGCCCTCTGTCTGCAGCAGTCTGTCTGCAGCTCTCTGTCTGCAGCTCTGTCCGCAGCAGTCTGTGTGCAGCGCTCTGTCTGCAGCTCTCTGTCTGCAGCTCTCTGTCCGCAGCCCTCTGTCCGCAGCCCTCTGTCTGCAGCCCTCTGTCTGCAGCCCTCTGTCTGCAGCTCTGTCTGCAGCTCTCTGTCCGCAGCCCTCTGTCTGCAGCCCTCTGTCTGCAGCCCTCTGTCTGCAGCTCTCTGTCCGCAGCTCTGTCTGCAGCTCTCTGTCCGCAGCCCTCTGTCTGCAGCCCTCTGTCTGCAGCTCTCTGTCTGCAGCTCTGTCCGCAGCAGTCTGTGTGCAGCGCTCTGTCTGCAGCTCTCTGTCTGCAGCTCTCTGTCCGCAGCCCTCTGTCTGCAGCCCTCTGTCTGCAGCCCTCTGTCTGCAGCTCTGTCTGCAGCTCTCTGTCCGCAGCTCTCTGTCTGCAGCTCTCTGTCCGCAGCCCTCTGTCTGCAGCCCTCTGTCTGCAGCTCTGTCTGCAGCTCTCTGTCCGCAGCCCTCTGTCTGCAGTTCGTCCAGCACAGCAAGCACCTCTCTATCAGTACATTCATTAAACTCACAAGAAATAAAAACCTGTTAATGGAGTTTGACAGGGAGGGGAGAGGGTGGCATGGCTGTAAAGTGCATGTGCTTGAAGACCTACTGGCCCTGACACTTCTGTAACCGTCCTTCCTGTTCTTCAGTGTTCTGTGTTCTACGATCAGTGTTCTGTGTTCTAAGATCAGTGTTCTGTGTTCTAAGATCAGTGTTCTGTGTTCTACGATCAGTGTTCTGTGTTCTACGATCAGTGTTCTGTGTTCT
>BROE01000012.1:14926872-14947114 GCA_036571765.1 Plecoglossus altivelis | reverse complement strand
GAGAGGCTTGGAGAGAAGTGGCAGAGGGAGAGAAAGGGTGGAAGAGAGGGGAGGAGAGGGGGAGAAAGGGTGGGAGAGAAGGGGCAGAGGGAGAGGGGGGAGAGAGAAGGGGGAAAGGGTGAGAGAGATGGGGGAGAGAGGGGGCAGAGGGAGAGAGAGGGTGGGAGAGAAGGGGCAGAGGGAGAGGGGGGGATAAGAGGGGGGAGGAAGGAGAGAGGAAGTGTTGTTTCAAAACAAAATATGTAAAATGCAGTTGCATATCTGTGAAAGAGGTAAGCGTGTGGAATTGCGGATTACAAAGGAGGAGTTTGCAGCCTTTTGAAAAACTTAGAAAAAAAGGGTGTAAGGTGTTTTCTTTGTCTTGTGTATTGTTGCCTTCATGCCACTTTCTGAACAGCGCTGATTGATTGTGTGTGTGTGCGTGTGTGTGTGTGTGTGTATGTGTGTGTGTGTGTGTGTTGGGAAGATTGTTTGTTTGGGGGCTGAAATTGCCTTCTTGAGGTTGGGTGCTTTGCTGTTAAATGGAAATTGTGAAAACGTGAAATCGTGTTCTAGATAGAATCAACGGCAAGCCAGTGTCCCCTCCCTTGTTGCCCTGTGAAGACTCACCGTATCAGGACCACCCTGGTCATGATAACAGCTGCCCTGTGAAGACTCACCGTATCAGAACCACCCTGGTCATGATAACAGCTGCCCTGTGAAGACTCACCGTATCAGGACCACCCTGGTCATGATAACAGCTGCCCTGTGAAGACTCACCGTATCAGGACCACCCTGGTCATGATAACAGCTGCCCTGTGAAGACTCACCGTATCAGGACCCCCCTGGTCATGATAACAGCTGCCCTGTGAAGACTCACCGTATCAGGACCACCCTGGTCATGATAACAGCTGCCCTGTGAAGACTCACCGTATCAGGACCACCCTGGTCATGATAACAGCTGCCCTGTGAAGACTCACCGTATCAGGACCACCCTGGTCATGATAACAGCTGCCCTGTGAAGACTCACCGTATCAGAACCACCCTGGTCATGATAACAGCTGCCCTGTGAAGACTCACCGTATCAGAACCACCCTGGTCATGATAACAGCTGCCCTGTGAAGACTCACCATATCAGGACCACCCTGGTCATGATAACAGCTGCCCTGTGAAGACTCACCGTATCAGGACCACCCTGGTCATGATAACAGCTGCCCTGTGAAGACTCACCGTATCAGGACCACCCTGGTCATGATAACAGCTGCCCTGTGAAGACTCACCGTATCAGGACCACCCTGGTCATGATAACAGCTGCCCTGTGAAGACTCACCGTATCAGGACCACCCTGGTCATGATAACAGCTGCCCTGTGAAGACTCACCGTATCAGGACCACCCTGGTCATGATAACAGCTGCCCTGTGAAGACTCACCGTATCAGGACCACCCTGGTCATGATGACATCATCTCTAAACTACCCCTCCTTAGGTGTCTGCCATTTCTTCTCTCTGGGTTTCCACGGAAACGTCCCGTGTCTTCCCACATGGTCCTGCTCGGCGCAGGTGCCATGTCTGCAGGCGTGTGCGATGGCGTCTGCGATGTTTGTGACAAACGGGACGAGCGCATGTGATGTGATTTGAAAAGGAGCTGGACTCTAACCCAAACACCTGATGGGTTAGAGGGGATTTGGGATTTGACTGATGAGCTGTCAGGCCGATAGAAAAAGCCAGACACATTTTGCGTGACTTAGCCTGCGTTTGGGGGCACAGAAACACCGACTTTGACGGATCGGGTCATTAGATGGGATCCCCTTTTGATAGAGAGATGGAGGAAAGAGAAGGGGGAGGCATGTGAGGGAGGAGAGAGGGTGGAGGGAGAGATGGAGAGAGGGTGGAGGGAGAGATGGTGAGAGGGTGGAGGGAGAGATGGTAAGAGGATGGAGAGAGAGAGTGTGAGAGAGGGTGGAGGGAGAGATGGAGAGAGGGTGAAGGGAGAGATGGAGAGAGGGTGGACGGAGAGATGGTGAGAAGATGGAGGGATAGATGGTTGCTAGCAGTGTTTTTGCTGCTAAGCTATGCTAATGACCAGCTCCTCCATCCATCCATCCAGGCCAGTCTTCGCTTCTCTCACCCCAGAATGCTGCTCTCAAACTGGGACTCTTCCTCTCTCCCAGTCTGGAAGAGCCGCCGCCTGCTCTCTGAGTAAACTGTGATGGAGCACCCCAGGACGAGGTGTCAGTCTGGGACAGCACACATGACGTCCCCCCCCCCCAGTCCCTCCCTCCCTGGACCAGACAGACCCACGGTTCCTGGCGGAGAGGCTGAGACACTTCTCTAGCAGCCCCAGACGAGGCTTCCCTGCTGCATCTGTTTTTCCTGCACTCCGCCATCAGGACGCCGTGGTGCTTAAAGCGACTGGCGCGTTGGTCACGGCTCAGCGGGGGGTAGACGCTAACGCTAACGCCGCGAATATTAACGAGCTTCTGTGGGCGTTTCTCCGGCTACGCAGACGCGCTTCGGCCAAACGCCACGCCGTCCTTACCCACAATGCAACAGGACGGAATAGCCTTGCTGAGCGGGGCTATTTGACAGAAAGTCATCGAATTCTTTGGCTGTTACCTTTCTCCCAGGATGAGGGAGAAATCTGGGCTAATAAACCCAGAGTGCAGTTAGCAGGTAGCCAGAGAGCTAGACTCTGTCCTTGAGGTGTGAGATCCTAATGAGAGACTACCAAGAGAGAGAGAGACCACAGACATCTCTCTCCATCCTTACAGCTTGGCAGATGGGGGGTCTCTCTGCCGTCTCTCTCTCTCTCTCCGTCATGCCAGACACGATTCATCTCCTCAGACTAAATGAAAAAGTCCTGTCCGTGGTCTCACCTGCGTGTGTGTGTGTGTGGTGCGTGAGTCTGCGTGGTGTGTGAGTGTGTGTGTGGTGCGTGTGTCTGTGTGGTGTGTGCGTGAGTCTGTGTGGTGTGTGAGTGTGTATGTGGTGCGTGAGTCTGTGTGGTGTGTGCGTGAGTCTGTGTGGTGTGTGCTTGAGTCTGTGTGGTGTGTGAGTGTGTGTGTGGTGCGTGAGTCTGTGTGGTGTGTGCGTGAGTCTGTGTGGTGTGAGTGTGTGTGTGGTGCGTGTGTCTGTGTGGTGTGTGTGTGAGTGTGTGGTGTGTGCGTGAGTCTGTGTGGTGTGTGGGTCTGTGTGTGTGTGGGTCTGTGTGTGTGTGGTGCGTGAGTCTGTGTGGTGTGTGTGTGAGTGTGTGTGTGATGCACCGTGTTGTATGATCGGTGGAATGTACGTTGTTAGCCTCAAATCTACCTGTGTGGATGTGTCGTGATGTGTGGGTGTGTGGATCGTGTGCGTGCCGATGGGTCATGTGTGCCGGTGGTGGGTGAGTCTGTAGGTGTGTGTGTGTGTGTGTGGTGTGGTGAGTCTGTGGTGTGTGTGCGTGAGTCTGTGTGTGTGGTGCGTGAGTCTGTGTGGTGTGTGCGTGCGTGGGTCTTTGTCGAGCGTTGCTTATGACAAATGATTGCATTCCAGTGTTGTCAGGTTACTGGAAGCATCATGCGGGAGCAAAGCCTTCGTCTCTTCTCAAAGAGAGCATAAGGCTGGGTCCTCTGTATAACACCCCGCTACCCCCTTCCACCCAACCACCACAAGTCTGGATAAAGGTGTTAACGTAGCTATTGCTTCTGTCCCTCCTATCAAACTTACTATCACCGCGTCTTCACTACGCATATTAACCTAACCTTGTGGCTCTCGCATCTCTCACTTGTGCCCTCCCTCTCCTCTCTATCTCTCCCTCCTCCCTCCTCTCTCTCCTGCTCCACCCATCTGCTCCTCCCGCTTCCCCCCCTTCCTCTCTCCCCCCTCCTCCCTCCTCCTACCCCTCTCATCTCTATCCACGTATCTTACCTCGGCTCCCCTCCTCTCCTTTCACACGCTTCCTACCACCTCTCGGCTTCTCACTACCTCCCCGCTATTCCCCTCTCTCTCATCATCCCCTCCTCACATCCCCTCTTCTCCCTCCTCCCCCTCGCTCCCCTCCATTATCTTTGGCATTTGCCCCAAGACACCCCTCCCTCGCGTTGCCTATCATCCCCTCTCCCCACTCTTCTCCTCCTCCTCCCTCCTCCCCTCTCTCCTCTTCCCCACCTCTCCCTCTTCCATCTCTACCGCCCCCTCTGCCCTCTTCCTTCCCACAGCTCCTCGTGTCGCTCCTCTCCCCACTGGCCCTTCTCCCTCTCTCTCCCTCTCCTCCTCCTCCCTCCTCCCCGTCTCGTCTCTCCCCCTCTTCCCTCTCTCCCTCCCCCTCCTCCCCTTTCATCCTCCCTCAATTCTTCCCCTCTCTCTCTCTCCTCCCTCCTCCACTCTCCCTCTCTCTCCATGCCTCACTCTCCCTCACCCTCCTCTCGTCTCCCTCCTCCCCTAAACAACCCACCTCTCTTCATCTCCCATCCTCCTCTCTCTCTCTCTCCCCCTCCTCCCTCCTTCTCCCCTCTCTCTCTCCCCCTCCTCCCTCCTTCTCCCCTCTCTCTCTCCCCCTCCTCCCTCCTTCTCCCCTCTCTCTCTCCTCCTCCTCCCTCCTCCCCTCTCTCCAGGTTGGATGAGGACACAGCCTTCTTGGCACCTGAGCTCTTTCAGGTTCATTGAGTGAAAACTCAGAAGAAAAAACATCATTTTCTTCCCTTCACGTGGAAAACTTGAAACTAACCCTAGTTAAGGAGCTACAGGAGAAGATATTATCTGTTAGAGGATCTGATTCCGTCTGACGGCACGCAGAACTGGTCAAATTACCAGCTGACTCGACGGAGCTCCGCTCTGAATCATTTGGACGGGTGTTTAGTTTTCTCGGTACTCCCTCAGAGAGCTCCTTGCTAAGACGGATAAAGAAATACCGTTTCGATTAGCGCTTAAAAGACGTGGAGAGTTTTCCGTCGTGATACGGCAACGGGCTTCCGAGAATATGGGAAAATAAACAAGCGTCAAAGTATCGTTCTTGTTTCAGACTCAGACGGTCTTTAGGAAGGAACGTAGCTCCTTTCACCTGTCTAACCTCGCAGATTCAGAACCATGTTCGCTTCCTGTCATGGATTATTAGCTTCTCCCTTGTGGTTCTGATGAACAGGTGAACTGCCGAGGGCCATCTGACAAGTGTAGTAGATAGTGAACATACTGGTACTGTGTTGAGGTGTGTGACTGTGTTAAGTACACCTGGGAGTTGACAGATTGCTCCTGGAGTATGTGCTTGTGTATATGTTTGAGTGTCTCTGTGTTCGTCTCTCTGTCTGTGTCTCTCTCTTTCTCTCTCACTTTCTTTCTCTCTCTCTCTCTCTCTCTCTCATCACTCTTTCTCCCCCTCTCTCTCTCTTTCATTCACACCCACAACCATACACACAGCTACACAAAGCACTGGTGACCTACTGGCTTAGGAGCCGTTTTACACATCGTGCGCCAGGCGAAATCTCCGCTGTGTGAAAGGGTGATGGGAAGGATTTGGGCTGAGGTGTGTAAAACCATTCGAATGGCTCTCCTTTTCACTGGACCAATGAAACTGTCAATCTGTTCAGCAAAGACCAAACTCAGGCAGTCGGCCGAAAATGCCCGGTGAAAGAGATGGCAGGCCCGGTGAGATTCCTGCGTGGTGAACGGAGGCGCCCACTGTGATCGTCTGCACTCTCCCAGGAGCGAGGAAGTTCTTGATGAAAGAGACACTGGAGAGCTACGATGTTAAACCCCTGCAACACAAAGAAAAATTCGGTCAAAATACATATAGTGACATGTTATTGTAGTGGCAAATGACAATGTAGGTTACGGAGAACCCCAGAGAATGCTTCTCCCCTTTACTGCAGCTCCAGAGCATCTGTCAAGCCAAACCACGGCAATTACCCAAGAGATGCTAGCCATTAAGTTAGCGTGACTGCTCTCTCATGCTAATGAAATCGAAAGCAGCCAGTTATGTGCTCGATGTGATACACCCGCCAAACAGCGAGAGACCAGCACCATCTGGACGGCGTTGACGGTGTCTTTGCCGGCTTGTCAACTCACGGTCCGATATTCTTGTGTAGAGTTCAGTCAATCACGCCGCAGATAGTCCTCAGGTATTCAAGCGCTTTCTTTTCTTACGGAGAGTCGAGGACCTGTCGATGTTTCCACCGGAGACAGAGACGCGAGTCAGGGCCTGCCTCTCCTTTCCAGCCGGTCTCAGTCGACTCCATCGATCCCGGATCTGAAGACGTTCTCTTCGGACTGCAGATGACAAAGACCATCGAGCGGTGTAACCGTCTTTTTTTTCTTTCTTTTTTTACCAGCCTGTCAGAATGCGTTTTTTGTGGGTTTTTTTTGTTGATGTAGCTCCGGGTCTTATCTCAACATCAACCATCTGGCAAGGAAATCTCTTTATGTTCAAAGTAACCCCCCCCCCCTTCCCCCCCCTCCTCCTTCTCCACAACAGCGGTTTCATAATTCGCTCCATCGTCTGCATTCTGTGCACGCCTTGCTCACTACTCCGGTTTTTGTGTGCTGGATAGAAGTCTGACTCACTAACCACAATCACACGAATTCCCCTCGGTCTAAAAATATGCCGCCTCGCTCTCCAGAATGATCTATGGCGTTGCGCGTGGGTAATTTAGCTTGCTATTCCGAACTCTCCTATGTTATGCACTTAAGCCACGTAAATCCTTCTCTCCAAGATGATTAGACGCGGTTAGGATCTGTAGGGTCATTAAGATGCGCCGGGTGGCAGTACGCCTGACAGGCTGAAGGGAGAGAAAAGGAGGGAGGGAGGGAGGGAGGGAGAGTGGCTAGACAGAGGGAGAGAGGGAATTCAAGTGGACAACAGCTGCTTGATATTTGTACCTAGTCCACTTAGCTTCTCAACCCCCCCCTGCCTGTGGTTACACTTAACACTGGACGTTTCCATTAGTTCCTGCCTTCCACTGTAGCCCACCTCCTCCCCCCTCCCCCCCCCACACACACCTCTCACCTCCTCCCCCCACCCTGCTCCTCAGCTATCTAAACCCCTTACCCTTGTCCTGTTGGAAAACAAACCCAACAGTTCATGCAAGCCTGGGGCCAGGTGTGATCTCCCCACCGCTTCCCCCCCCTCTCCTTCACCGAGGAGAGAGGAAACCATGGAAACGTCTAGGGGAGTTTGTGTGTGTGTGTGGGCTGTGGGGCACAAGGGGGGTGAGAAGGGGTGTGGAGGGGGAAGAGGTGCAGAGAGTAAGTGGTGGGCAGAGGTGGGTGGTCAAATGCCAAACTCCCTGAGAGAGAGGAGAGAGTGGGAGCGAGAGAGGAGAGAGTGGGAGAGAGAGAGGAGAGAGTAGGAGCGAGAGAGAGAGAGTGGGAGCGAGAGAGAGAGTGGGAGCGAGAGAGAGAGAGAGAGTGGGAGCGAGAGAGGAGAGAGTGGGAGAGAGAGAGAGTGGGAGAGAGAGTGGGAGAGAGAGAGAGAGAGAGAGGGCTGGACGAGACGAAGTGACAGAATTGGAGAAGAAAAGGACAGTTGAAATCCCGATAAAGCGAGACAGGGAGAGTGGAAGTAAATTAGGGGACATGAAGAGAAGTGAAGGGCTGTCATCTTCTTTCCTCTCCAGCCTCATCCCTGCTCTCCTCTTTCATCTCTCATCCCTTCTCTCCTCCTCCTCTCTCTCCTCCTCTCTCCTCCTCTCTCCTCCTCTCTCTCCTCCTCTCTCACCTCTCCTCTGCTCTCTGTCCTCTTCCTCCCTCTCTCCACTCTCTCCTCCTCTCTTCTCTCCACTCTCTCTCCACTCTCCCCCTCCTCCTCCTCCTCCCCTCTCTCCCCCTTCCTCTCCTCTCTCCTCCTTGTCTGGGACCCCTTGTCACCCCCGGCCACAACCTCTTGTCTCTAGCATCGATGGCAGCATGACAGCAGCCTGGATCAGTCAAATGAGGAAGATAACTTCAGAGGGGATTCTAGTGCTTCCAGAACACTCCTTACCTAACCACGCCCTCTTCCAGAGCAATCCTTACCTAACCACGCCCTCTTCCAAAGCGATCCTCACCTAACCACGCCCTCTTCCAGAGCAATCCTTACCTAACCACGCCCTCTTCCAGAGCAATCCTCACCTAACCACGCCCTCTTCCAAAGCAATCCTCACATAACCACGCCCTCTTCCAAAGCAATCCTCACCTAACCACGCCCTCTTCCAGAGCTCTCCACCCCCTCTGACCACGCCCTCTTCCAGAGCAATCCTCACCTAACCACGCCCTCTTCCAGAACACTCCTTACCTAACCACGCCCTCTTCCAGAGCTCTCCACCCCTCTGACCACGCCCTCTTCCAGAGCTCTCCACCCCTCTGACCACGCCCTCTTCTAGAGCTCTCCATCCCCCTCTGATCACATCCTCTTCCAGAGCTCTCCACCCCTCTGACCACGCCCTCTTCCAGAGCTCTCCATCCCTCTGACCACGCCCTCTTCCAGAGCTCTCCACCCCCTCTGATCACATCCTCATTCAGTTGTTCTGTCTGTCCTGACGCTGGTTTCTACATGAGCGTAGAAGCTCGTGTGTGTGTGTGTGTCCGTGTGTGTGTGTGTCTGTGAGTGTGTGTGACTCTCTCTGTGTGTGTGTGTGTTAGGAGAGCTTGCAGAGGTGAGACGTGAGACTTGTGATGGATCCACCCAAGCAGAAGTACCGGCTCAGTATCATGGCCATCGACCGCAGAACACTCAGCCGTGGCCCAGGTTGTTCTCTAAGACGCTGCTTTATTGTTCAGCTCCACATTGATTGCTTTTCTCGTTTTGTAAATTGCGCCGCCATTGGCTAACGTTTAATTACCCGGCATCCTCACCAGCAGGGCTGGGGCGGGCAGGGAGAGAGAGGACAGAGCGTTTAATATCCGAGCCTCGTTCGCCCGCCTGCTCCTGAAGAGAACAAACCAGAAGGCAGGAGAGAGAGAGAGAGAGAGAGAGAGAGAGTGAGGGAGGGAGAGAGGGAGAGAGACAGAGGGAGAGGGAGAGAGAGAGGGAGAGAGAGAGAAAGAGCGAGAGAGAGAGGGAGAGAGAGAGAGTGAGGGAGAGAGAGAGGGAGAGAGAGAGAGAGAGAGAAAGAGCGAGAGAGAGGGAGAGAGAGCGAAAGAGTGAGTGAGAGAGAGTGAGAGAGAGAGAGGGAGAGAGAGAGAGGGAGAGAGAGAGAGAAAGAGAGGGAGAGAGAGAGAGAGGGAGAGAGTGAGGGAGGGAGGGAGGAAGGGGGAAAGGGGGTAGAAAGAATAAGGAGATATGGAGAGAGAGAGGAAAGGGGAGAGAAAAAGAGGGGGAAGGAAAGTAAGCCAGAGAGAGTGAAAGAAACAGGAATGAACAGGGAGACAGAGACAAGGAAAAGGAAGGGAGGGAGAGAGAGAAAGAGAAAGGAAAGAGAGAAAAGGGAGAGAGATAAGAGGGAGGGATAGATACAAGGGAGAGAGACAAGAGAGATAAAGGGGAGAGAGAGATAAAAGGGAGAGAGATAAAAGGGAGAGAGAGCAGGTGTGTATTCTGACCAGCTTCAGGTAGACTTGCTGCTCTGACAGGTGACTGTGTGATGACCCACATGTAATCAGGGGCCCTTCTCCAACACTGCTGACAGACACATCTACACACATACACACACACAGCTACACACACAGCTACACACACACATACACACACAGTTACACACACATACACACACAGCTACACAAACACAGCTGCACACACACACACATACACACAACGCGCAGCCGTGTGTGTGGGACTGTGTGTGTGTGCGCGCGCGTGTGTGTGTGTGGGACTGTGTGTGTGTGTGTGTGTGTGTGTGTGCGCGTGTGTGTGTGCATGTGTGTGTGTGTGGGACTGTGTGTGTGTGTGCGCGCGGCCGTGTGTGTTCTCAGTTTGAGAGTGGGAGACTGTCAGGAGAAAGTAGCTGGCGAGGGCTTTGAGTGAAGCACAGCACAAATGATCCTTTTCTTAGAAGCTTTTATGCTGTCACAATGGGTACATTTTACCTGGTGAAACACGCCCACACACACACACACACACTGGCACACGCACACAGACACACACACACAGTCACTCACACACCTGAGCACGTCTGAGTGAACAGCACATGTTCTGTGGTTGATCGTTAAGACGAGAGAATATTACAGATCGCATGAAAACTCTGACAACTGGAACTACGACTGCATCAAGTCTCAACACAAACACACGAAACCAGAGAGGTGAAATGAAGACACCTTACTGAGCGGGTCTGTGTGTGTTTGTCTTGTGTTTTGGTGTGGTGGTCTGCCTGTCTGTCTATCTCTATGTGGGTGTCTGAGTGTGTGTGTGTGTGTGTGTAAACGCAACAGGAAGTGAGGAAGTGACTTCCTGTCTGGATCTTAGCCCTGTGATGCTCAGTAATTGTGAGGGACCAGCCAGTGTCCCTGCTCGTTGAACTGAATCTCTACTTCATCTATCTCGACTTCATCTATCTCTGATCCATCTATCTCTACTCCATCTATCTCTACTCCATCTATCTCTACTCCATCTATCTCTAATCCTCCTATCTCTACTCCATCTATCTCTAATCCATCTATCTCTACTCCATCTATCTCTAATCCTTCTATCTCTAATCCATCTATCTCTAATCCTTCTATCTCTACTCCTCTGTCTTTACTCTGACACCCCCCCTCCATCTTTGCTGCATCTCTATTTCTCTGCTGTGTTTTTAACTTTTAATCTACCATGTTGAACCCTGGACCTTTGTCCTCCACCTACACTCTGCCAACCCTACTGTGACCTCTGAACCCTCTAAACCATGTGACACCTCCACCCGCGTGTCACCCAGCCCTGCAACAACCCGGTGCAGCGATCTCTATTTAACTGCAGTGTCCGTTTTCATCACTTTCGTAAATATGCTACATGCTTGAAACACCAGCCTAGGACCTGTCCCAGAAACCGCACTAACAACTACATTAAACTCTCCAACCCTACCGTGACGCCATCTCTGAAAGCCCCTCTAAAACCCATGACGTCAACAATTCACCGAACTCCCAAAAATTCAGCGTCACCCGTCGTTGTCACCATAATAAGACAGCCATCGCCCAAGGACAGCCTACGCTCCACAACTCAGCTGTTCCGCCCTCTAATTCCCCAATCTCCGTTCATGCTGCCCACCCAAATTATATAATACCCACGCTTATCTCACGACATCCACTTCCCCCATCCCAGTTACCCCTGCAGAGAGGGTCCGTCCAGATACCTATGACAGGATGACACAAACGCACCAACAGCAGTTTCCTGGGCGTCCACACTCCAATCACACCACGACGAGGAGCGGTCTGCGGCTGAGCCCGGAACGTCGTCGCGGCACACCCAGATGAGAGACAGGTGAAGATGACGTGGTCCCGTTGGCCGCCGCCAGTCCGTGGTGGGAGAGACGCGCGATGAATCGCCAGCCTCTCACCAGATCAGGCGAAAGCCTCCGCTCCGGGAGCGATGGCCGCGCAGTGAGGAGGGGGGAGGGGAAAGGGAACGGGAAGGCGGTGGAGGCGGAGAGCGACGGCGAAGGGGTGAGGGAAGGGGAGAGGGGCGGGGGCGGAACAAGGAAAGCTGGGAAAGGAGGAGGCGAGGAGGAGGTACAGGGGATGGAGGAGGAGGGGGAAGGGGAGGGGAGGGGCAGAGAAGAGGAGATATAAGAGAGTCTACTAGAGGAAAGGAGAGAGACTGGGGAGAGAAGAAAGGGGAGATGAGGGGAGGAGAAGAGAGGAAAAAGAAGGGAGGGAGAGAGGGAGGGAGGGAGGGAGAGAGAGGGGTGGGTGAGAAAGAAGGGAAGGGATGAGAGGAGAAGGGAGAAGGGGAGCGAGGTTGAGAATGGAGATGGGGGTGAGGGAGACAGGGGAGGGAGACACAAAGAGAGAGGAGAGAGAATACGAGAGTAGGGTCGGTCCATTGCTGAGGAGAAGAGAAGGTCGCTTGATCTTACAAAGGAAAGTTGCTAATTGAATTTGAATCTCAGTACAGATGGAGAACCAGAGTTAATGTACCATATGAAAGATAGCTCTACTTGTTAGTCTTTGATTTGACCATATATTCCCTCCTTCCCCTAAAAGCCTTCTCTCAGTCGGTGTGTTTGCTCAGGGTCTTAAAGCTCATTGCTTTATCGGCTCCTGAGAGTATATACAGGAGTTATTTCACTCCCAAAAACACCCCTAATCTCCCATCTTCTCTGTGGGTTTAGATGATGGCTTGTAAGTTGTTGTAAATTCAGCTGAAATTCCAGCGGATGCAAACAGGCTGAATATAAAAGCTTTTTTGCTTTGGCCAAAACGCGGATATGAAAAGAAGCGTAGATGCGTCTACCTTGAAATGCGCATGGTGACATCAATCACTGAAATGATGGATGTCAAGGGTTTGCCTCGGTAGATCTCAGACACAACGACTCTGTGGGATCAGTAAGTGTATGCACAGCTGCTGATTAAGAGAGCTCTCTACTGTAGTCACACGCCAGGGAGGGGAGAGAGGGAGGGAGGGAGGCTGGGGGAGAGGGAAGAAGGGAGGGAGGAGAGGAGAGGGATGGAGGGAGGGGAGAGAAGGAGGGGAGGGAGGGAGGAGAGGGATGGGATGGGAGAGAGGGAGGAGAGGGAGAGAGGGAGGGGAGGCTAGGAGGGAGGGAATAAGGGAGGAGGGAGGGAGGTTATTAGGGAGGGAGGTAGAGAGGAGAAGGAGGGAGGAGAGGAGGGTGGAGACGAAGGGATGAGAGGGAGGAAGTGAGGGAGGGAAAGAGGGAGGAGAGGGGAAAATGCAACGTAGCTGTTTTACATTGAGCTGTTCATCATTGTAATGTTGGGCTCTGTGCCTAATGTTCTTACGGTCACCTGTGTGTGTGTGTGTGGGTGTGGGTGTGGGTGTGTTTGTCTGTGTGTGTGTGTGTGTGTGTGAGAGAGAGAGAGAGAGAGTTTGTGTGTGTGTGTGTGTGTGAGTGAGAATGTGTATGTGAGTCAGTGAGTGTGTGGGTGAATGTGCTTGTTTGCTTGTGTCTGTGTGTCAACGTCCATGTTTGTGTGTGCATGTGTGTGTCTCCATGACACCATGTGACTCCTGTGTGGAGAAGAAGGCTGTCAGGCTCTGAGGTAATAATCCTGTCTCTCTTTCTCTCTCTCTCTCTCTCTCTCTCTCTCTCCCTCTCTCCCTCTTTCCCTGTCTCTCTCTCTCTCTCTCTCTCTCTGTTGCAGCTTGTCTCTGGACCAGGGCGCCTCTGCAGCAGGAAAGGTGAGCACAATCCCCAGGGGGGATGATGATGATGATGATGTGTATGTGTGTCTGTATGTGTGCGTGTGTGTGTGTGTATGTATGTGTGTGTGTGTCTGCATGTGTATGTGGTTGAGGTGGTTCCTCAGCTCCACAGCATCTTAGGAGGAACCTTAAGTTCGACCTCCACGATGTTGGACAAAAACATCAGAGCTTGTCTGCAGAATCCTTGATATCCACCTTCCCTTCTCATACTTTGAGCTCTGTGCTGCTCGACCTTCCCTGCTACTTCACTGTTGAAGATACTGTATCTGGAGGGTGAACGTGTTTGGATAGAGATATGAGAGGAACCGAGGTGCCTATAAAACGGAGGGAGAGGGGGGAAAGAGGGAGGGGGCGAGAGGGGGAGAGGAGGAGAGACTAAGGGGGAGGGGGGAGAGAAGGAGAGATTGGGTAGAGGGGGGGGAGATGATCTCTCAATCAGGAGTCATCTGACATGACTCCCAATGTTTGGGCGTCTCTCTTTTCTCTCTCTCAGAGCGAGAAGGAGAGAGCAGGAAAGGAGAGAGCAGAGGAGAGCAGGGAAGGAGAGAGCAGAGGAGAGAGATAGGAGAGGAGGGAAGGAGAGAGCAGAGGAGAGAGATAGGAGAGCAGGGAAGGAGAGAGCAGAGAGAAGAGAGCAGAGGAGCAGAGCGAGAAGATAGAGAGGGAGTGAGAGATAGCTTGGGGGAGGTGAAAGATAGAGAAAAGACCATGTCAGGAGAGGGAGAGAGAAGCGAGAGAGCAGGGAAGGAGAGAGGGAGAGAGAGACAGGGAAGGAGAGAGGGAGAGAGAGACAGGGAAGGAGAGAGGGAGAGAGAGAGAGAGCAGAGAAGGAGAGAGGGATAGAGCAGGGAAGGAGAGAGGGAGAGAGAGAAAGAGAGAGAGAGAGCAAGGAAGGAGAGAGGGAGAGAGCAGGGAAGGAGAGAGGGAGAGAGAGAGAGAGCAGGGAAGGAGAGAGAGCGAGAAGCGAGAGAGCAGGGAAGGAGCAGGGAAGGAGAGAGGGAGAGAGCAGGGAAGGAGAGAGAGCGAGAAGCGAGAGAGCAGGGAAGGAGCAGGGAAGGAGAGAGGGAGAGAGCAGGGAACGATGAAAAGAAGAGAGTGAAGAACGAAAACAGGTAAGGACAAGAGGAAGATAAAAAGCTCAAATTAATTGGAGCAGGAGACTAACACGTCTTCGTTCCAAGGTAACCTTCCAAGTTTGGTCTAGAAAGAGCTGAGAAGATCCTCCATGTTTATATGCAGAAACTGTCCCCCTCAATAAAAGTGAGCGGAGCGTTATTAAGACAAGACAGCACCTTCAGAATAGCAGTGAGTCTGGGAGTGAAAACCAGTTCATTCTGCTGCGAAGACTCGCTGGTGTGATGTTGATACCCAAACACACAGATGTTTCCCTGAAGAGGACGTTATTGTGATGCTATTGTGACGTTATTGGGACACTATTGGAAGGTTATTGTGACGCTATTGTGACGCTATTGTGACGCACGTATTCTGAGGACAGGGTGACCAACCCCCTAGAACCCCAAACCATCTGGGTTGACATACCAGTAGTCTTTGTTACTTGTACACGCCTGTCTGTAGACATCCTTATTCAGTCTCCTTCTTCCGTTGTCGCACTCGAGCAGGGGAGACAACCACTGGTCGAGGTCTCTCCACCCTCCCCTCTCTTCTCTCCCCCCTCCCCCCCTTCTTCCCCCCCCCCCTCCCACCTTTCAGTCTTCATTCTGATTATTATTTGGTCGGTGTTTCTGCAGACTCCCCTCCCACCGACGCCTCTCGCTCCCTGTCTCTTTTTAATGAGAGCCAAAGGCCACGCTAGATTGGTGAGCAAATTAATTGAGAATAGGTTGCATGCCAATCATGTGGGGAGTGGTCACCTGTACCGCCACAGGATGTAGAAGACCAAGCGACGTGATTGGGCAGCGGAGAATCCCAGAGCATGCGGGTAGATCTCTTTCCTCCTGCTGGATGATTGGTCAGAAATGACCAATCAGTGACGCTGTAGTGATTGTAATCGACTTGGATTCGGGCAATGATTGGTTAATTGGTTTTCCTGTCTGCGTATAGAAGTTGAACTACTGTGGCGTTAGAATAACAGCTGTTTGGGGTCGGAGGTTAGAGTCACAAGAGGAGAAGCGGAGTTTGATCCCCGATCGATCGGCTTCGTGCAATCACTGGAGGGTTTGCCTGGCTGGATCTCCACACAACCAGAATTGATTTCTCCCATCCTCCATCTCTGTCACCTTTCCTCTCCTCCGTCCGTCTTCCGAATCACAGAGAGTCCTCGTTTGGCCTCTTCGCCCCTGCCCCCCCTGCCCTGGAGTTCTGGTCACATGGGAGGATGTGGATTTCTACTCTCTGACTCCAGAGTGACTGTGTGTTCCTGATGCGTGTTACTGAAATACTGAATATGCTTTGGTTGGTCAAGGTGGGCGTTAGGGTTAGGGTTAAGGATTAGTGTTAGGGTTAGGTGTTAGGGTTAGGTGTTAGGGTTAGGGGTTAGAGGTTAGGTGTTAGGGTTAGGGGTTAGAGGTTAGGTGTTAGGGTTAGGGGTTAGAGGTTAGGTGTTAGGGTTAGGGGTTAGGGTTAGGGGTTAGAGGTTAGGTATTAGGGTTAGGGGTTAGGGGTTAGAGGTTAGGTGTTAGGGTTAGGGGTTATAGGTTAGGTGTTAGGGTTAAGAGTTAGAGGTTAGGGGTTAGGGGTTAGAGGTTAGGGGTTAGAGGTTAGGGGTTAGGGTTAGGTGTTAGGGTTAGGGTTAATGGTTAGGGTTAGGGTTAGGTGTTAGGGTTAGGGTTAGGGTTAATGGTTAGGGTTAGAGGTTAGGTGTTAGGGTTAGAGGTTAGGTGTTAGGGTTAGGGGTTAGGGGTTAGGGTTAGGGGTAAGGGGTTAAGATTGTCAGGTCACACGTTTAACTCCTGTTCAGGTGGACATGGAGCGACTTGTAGAGCATTTCAACACAACTCACTCTACCCCTGTTGGAGTCAACATTTAGATAACTAACCCTAACCCTTAGATGTACCCCTGATAACTGTTTGTGAGATTGTCTGTGGTGTGTGTTATGTGGTGTGTGTGCAGTGTGATGTGTGCTATGTGGTTTGTGTGCAGTGTGGTGTGTGTGCAGTGTGGTGTGTGTTATGTGGTGTGTGTTATGTGGTGTGTGCTTGTCTGTGATGTGTGTGAGAGAAACGATTAAGGTTTTGCTGAAGCTAAGAGCCGGCAGCTACACTGTATCCAGAGATGGTCATTCAGATGTTGGTGTGGCTACCAGCTAGGAGTTTGGACGCTCGCCTCGAAAGAAAGAAAGAAAGAAAGAAAGAAAGGGAGGACCCTTTTTTTCTTTCTTTCTTTCTTTCTTTCTTTCTTTCTTTCTTTCTTTCTTTCTTTCTTTCTTTCTTACTCTCTTTCTTTCTGTTCTACTGTCTCTGCTTCCTCCTTCTCGCTCTCAGTTCCTCCTCCTCCTCCCCCCTCATCTCTCTCTCTTAAACACAGCCCCGTGGCTGGTGACTTTGAAGTGGCGCCTTTGATTAAGGAGCTAATTAAAAGCAGGCCTGTTTGCACAGAGATAGAGAGCGAGCAAAGAGCAGAGGAGGGAGACCAGGGTGAACGAGGTCAGGGAGGAAGGGGGGGCGGAAAGAGGAGAGATCTCTGCGCTTCCAGGAGGAGACGGAGAGCTGCCAGTATGTGGCCCTGAAGGGGCCAGAGTTTGAGAGTGTCTCTCTCCAGAGAAACGGGCCTGGATGCTCAGTTTAGCATGGGGTGCTAAAGAGAGCACAGCACCCTAGCCTCTGTGTTGACCAGCCGTGGGGCTTGTGATGGATGGTTACTGCACTGTGTGTATGCCTGATTAATGCTTCTCTGTCTTGTATCTCTGTGAGTGTGTGAGTGTCTCATGAGTGTCTCTCATATCTCTCTCTTTGTGACTTGTGTCTCTCTCTCACTCTCTCTCTGTGTCTTGTATCTCTCTCTCTCTCTCTGTGTGTCTTGTATCTCTCTCTCTCTCTGTGTCTTGTATCTCTCTCTCGCTCTGTCTTGTTTAACTCACCCACTCTCTCTTTCTCTTTCCTTCTCGCTGTTTCATTTCCTACCTTGTGTTGTAACATGGGTTCTCTCCTTCTGGAACCTTCTTTCCTCTGCATCCCTTTCTCCCCACACCCCTCACCCCCCACACCACACCCTCCACCCCCCACACACCACCCCTCACCCCCACACCTCTCACCCCCACACGACCCCTCACACCCCTCAACCCCCTGTACCCAACCCCTCATCTCATCCTCTCACCCCCCCACAAACACCCCTCACCCCCCCACCACACACCCCTCACCCCCCACCAACCCCCAACACACACCCCCTTCACCCCCCACACACCCCCCAACACAACACCCCCACCCCCACACCACACCCCTCACCCCCCTGTACCCAACCCCTCATCTCATCCCCTCACCCCCCCCACACATACACCCCTCAACCCTTTGTACCTCACCTCACCCCTCCCCTCACCCCCCTCTACACCTCCCCCCCCCTCCCCCTCCGTAGCCCATCTTCTACAAGGGCGTGGCGGGCTCCCAGGTGACCCTGTCCAGCCTGGTGCCGCAGAGCCGAGCGCTGCTGGAGGAGCAGGCACGCCACCTGCTGACGGAGGCGGAGCGGCGCACCATGGGCTACTACGTGGAGGAGTACAGGGACGGTCACATCGGGGTGGAGCCGCTGGTCATGGCGCTGTTTGAGCTGCTCAACACTCATGCCAAGGTGGGGGGGGAGAAGAGGAAGAGGTGGGAGAAGAGAGGAGGTGAGAGGGAGGGCGAGGGAGGAGAAGGAGGGGGGGAAGGGCAGGGGGAGGAGGCGGGGGGCGCAAGGCAAGAGAGAGAGGGGGGGAGTCGGGAGGAAGGAGGAGGTAGGGGGAGGGGCGGGGCGAGGAGAGGAGGTGGGGGAGGGCGGGCGGAGGAGGGGGAGGGCTGAGAGAGAGACAGGATGGGGGAGTGGCGGGGAGAAGAGGGGGTGGGGAGGGGCGGGGGAGGAGAGGAGAGGAGTGCGTGTGTGTTTATGGCACGTGCCTGTAGTCTTTGATTTGTACGTGAAGTGTGTGGATATGGTGTGTGTGTGAGGTATTTGTGTAGTGTACGTGGTGTGTGTGTGTGTGTGTGTGTGTGCATACATCCTGTGTGCAGCAGAATGCCAGTCTAGTTCACTTGGTTATAAACCTCCAGCAGTCTTTTCTTACACCTGCTCATCAACAGTCATGTTTTCTGGGTCCTTGCTAGTTGTCAGTTACCCTTCACCTTATATAAGAGAAATCCATTTACAAAACGGATTCAATTTCCAATTGGCCGGTTGCCCTGTGGTGTTTCTGAGTGGGAGTCTGCCATAGTAGTCTCCCAAAGTCTACTTTCTTGTGTGTGTTTATGTGTGTGTGTGTGTGTGTGTCTGCCTGTATGTGGGTGGTTGTAAGTGTCTGTCTATAAGTGTATGTGTGTGTGTGTCTGTCTACGTGTGTCTGTGTGTGTGTGTGTGTCTGTCTATATGTGTATGTGTGTGTGTGTCTATGTGTGTCTGTGTGTGTGTGTGTCTATGTGTGTGTGTGTGTGTGTGTCTGTGTGTGTGTGTGTGTGTCCCCTCATGCAGTCCTCTCTCCCTCCCCAGTTCTCCCTGCTGTCTGAGGTGAGAGGCCTCGTCACTCCCCAGGATCTGGAGCGTTTTGACGGGCTGGTGTTACGCCGCGAGATCCAGGCTTTGAAGGCCCGGCAGGGTGGAGCAGGTGGAGACTCCCTCTCTGTGGTGTCCTACCCAGACACCCTCACCTCCTCCGCCAGCTACATGACCAACACCACCCTCAGCTCTGCAAGGGTAAGAGATCTGTGTCTGTCTGTCTGTCTTTCTCTGTTTATCTGTCTGTCTGTCTATCTGTCTCTGTTTATCTGTCTGTCTGTCTATCTGTCTGTCTATGAGTCTATCTGTCTGTCTGTCTGTCTGTCTGTCTGTGTGTCTATCTGTCTGTCTGTCTATCTGTCTCTGTTTATCTGTCTGTCTGTCTGTCTGTCTGTCTATCTGTCTGTCTGTGAGTCTATCTGTCTGTATGTCTGTCTATCTGTCTGTCTGTGTGTCTATCTGTCTATCTGTCTGTCTATCTGTCTGTCTGTCTCTCTCTCTCTCTTTCTCTCCCCCCCCCTCTCTCTCTCTCTCTCACTCTTTCTCTTTCTCTCTCTCTCTCTTCCTCCCTCCCCCCCTCTCTCTCTCACTCTCTCTCTATCCCTCTCTCACACTCTCTCTCCCTCTCCCTCCCT
Organism: Plecoglossus altivelis; assembly: GCA_036571765.1. Taxonomy (NCBI): domain Eukaryota; kingdom Metazoa; phylum Chordata; class Actinopteri; order Osmeriformes; family Plecoglossidae; genus Plecoglossus; species Plecoglossus altivelis. The sequence goes on along the minus strand of BROE01000012.1, from coordinate 14,927,624 downwards.
CTCTCTCTCTCTCCCTCCCTCTCTCTCTCTCTCCCTCTCTCTCTCTCACTCCCTTTCCTGACTCTGGGTCTGGCGTATGAATCGAGTCCCTCTTCATAGGTGTGATTGATGTCTGAGAGCTGGTGTCTTTGAAGACATCCCTGTTTGATGGTAACCACCTCAGACTGGAAGGGGAGGGGAAGGGGTTTAGGGGAGGGGGAGGGGGGAGGAGAAGGTGGAGGGGGGAGGAGAAGGTGGAGGGGAAGAAGAGGGTCCTGGGGGTACTGGGGAAGTTTGTAGGTGAACTGGGAAGATGGGGGGCTTGTGACACACATGCTTATCAGGTCAGGGGACCTGTATGTGTGTGGGGTGTGTGTTGTGTGTGTGGGGTGTCTGTGTGGTGTGTGTGGGGTGTGTGTGGGTGGTGCGTGTGTGGGGGGTATGTGTTGTGTGTGTGGGGTGTGTGGTGTGTGTGTGGTGTGTGTGTGAGGGGTCTGTGTGGTGTGTGTGAAGGGCTTTGACAAACAAAAATGCTTTATGTAAGAACACAGAGGCCCACAAGCAGGGTTTTAGAAGAAACTTTCCAATTAACCTCATGTAACCTCCTCCTCCCCTCCTCTCACCCTTCCTCCCTCCATCCCTCCCTCTCCCCCTCCCTGTCCTTCTCCTCCTCCCCTCCTCTCACCCTTCCTCCCTCCATCCCTCCCTCTCCCCCTCCCTGTCCTTCTCCTCCTCCCCTCCTCTCACCCTTCCTCCCTCCATCCCTCCCTCTC
>BROE01000012.1:14883541-14916106 GCA_036571765.1 Plecoglossus altivelis | reverse complement strand
GGGAGAGGAGGGGAGAGGAGGGGAGAGGAGGGGAGGTGAGGGGAGAGGAGAGGACAGGAGAGGAGAGGAGGGGAGGGGAGAGGAAGGGGGGAGGGGAGGGGGGAGGGGAGGTGAGAGGAGAGGAGAGGAGAGGAGGGGGCCTGTAAGGGAGCCTGTTTTCAGGGCTCACAGAGAACAGAGAACTCTGGAGGACTGTGTGATGACTAAAGACTGAGGCCTGTGTAGTGGGAGACTCCAGTGTGTGGCTGTGCCTGTGCTTATCTCACACGCTCTCACCTCTCCGTGTCACTTCCTATCGACCTGGAGGGAACCGCGACTCGGAATCTTCTGTCACCCGATTGGCTCTGAGCAGACAACGCCTCCGCAGAGGGGGCGGGGCTTGAGAAAAGCTGCTATTTCGATTACAGGTCCTTTTTTTACGTGTATAAATGAACAAATGTAGATACAACTATATATATATATATATACGCTACACAAACATATTCTAGAAATGACAAAAGCTGATATCTGACACGTTCAACGTTCAAGTAGAATACTTTGGAGCGTTCAAACTTCCGTGTAAAAGTCCCTTTGCTTCGTTGCTTTTCTGATGATGGCTACCGCACATGAAGGGGAGGTTAGTCTGTGGATCCTGGATCAGTGTGTCCAGGATCAGTGTGTCCAGGATCCTGGATCAGTGTGTCCAGGATCCTGGATCAGTTCGTCCAGCTGTAATCCACCTATAAGAGGGTGTCATGAAACAATAGAATACAGGGAACCGGTTTAGCTCTATGGGAGAGTCCAGTTTGAGCGCACACAAGCACACACTCACACACACGCACACACACTCACACACACGTACACGCACGTACACACACACACGCAGACGCACAGACACGCACACATACACACGCACGCACACGCACATACACACACGCGCACAGACACGCACACACGCACACACACGCACGTACACACACGCACGCAGACGCACAGACACGCACACACGCGCGCCCTTAAACAGCCACGTCACCGGGGAGTGCACGATAATCCACAGAAGTTGAGGAGAAACTTTGTCCAATTATGGAACAGGAACGAGACGAGAGCTATGGCAATCAGACAGAGAAGGAGAGAGGGTGGGAGGGAGAGGGGGAGGGAGGGGCGAGCGAGCGAGAGGGGGGGAGAGTCAGAGGGGAGAGAGAGGGGGGTAAGAGAAAGAGAGGAGGAGGGAAGACGGGAGAGAGGAAGGGGAGTAGGGGGAGAGAGAGGGGTAGCGGGGAGAGAGACTGTGGAGAAGAGAGAAGGGGAGAAAGAAGGGAATAAGGGGGAGACCTGCTAGCGTCTGCGTCTGCTAGACCAGGCACGCACACACGCACATGCACACTCAGGCACACACACACACACACACTCACACACACACACTCATGCACAAACACACTCATGCACACACACACTCACACATGCACACACGCACACACACACACTCATGCACACACACACTCATGCACACGCACACATGCACACACGCACACACACACACACACTCATGCACACACGCGCACACACACACACACACTCATGCACACACACACTCATGCACACACTCACACTCACACACGCACACACACACACATGCACACACGCACACTCACACATTTACAGACGCACTCACACATGCACGCACATGCACACATGCACACACACACTCAGGCACACACACACACTCACACATGCACACACACTCACACATGCACAGACGCACTCACACACACACTCGCACTCACACATCTGAGTCACAGGTGATCACATCACCTGAGAGGGTGAGGGGGTGAGAGGGTGGGGGGGTGAGAGGGTGGGGGGGTGAGAGAGTGGGAGGGTGAGGGGCTGAGGGGGTGAGAGGGTGGGGGGTGAGAGGGTGAGGGGGTGACCATCTATAGCAGGCTGTTCGTGACCGTGAAACCGACCCCGGCAGGATCACTGTGGCGATGGACTGAAGAGGAAGATTCTAGAATCACACCGCCGGTGTTTACTTGGTGGTCGTGACCAGCGAGTGGTACCTTGTCTTGAACGTTGTCGCACGCTTCATGCGTGTGTGTCTACATGTGAGGCGTGTGTGTCTACATGTGAGGCGTGTGTGTGTGTTTGTGTGTGTGAGAGAGAGAGAGAGAGAGAGAGAGAGAGAGAGAGAGAGAGGAGGAGGAGTCAGAGGAAGATTGCCCTTGGATAAAGAATGGGTAGAAGTCCAGATGTACTGTATGCACACGGTGGGCAGAGCTTATCGTTGTATATGTACTCTATGCACGTGCTGACCTTGGCAAAGCATCGTGCAACGTTCACCCAGATGTGACAGGAAATCAAATCAGCCAGTTAGGCTCACATGTCGACTCACACGGGGAGGCCTCCGACAATAAAGTCTAGATTGATCATCTCAAAAAAAGTTATTTTTGTCTTGCGGTGTGGAGGGGGGGAGGGAGGGAGGGAGGGGGAGATGTGTATGGATGACCCTCAGGTACATGCTGATTGCTGTCTAGCCTGCCTTGTGACCTTATATTGCAGAAGAATGGCTGAGGGAGACAATTAGCGCAATCTAATGACAGTCTTGTTCGACAGACAACCAGACTGATTTGGGGTTTTAGCTGGAGACACGGTTTCTGATGTTGATTGAGTTCAACATTATATAACCACACTGACTACCTTATCTCCCTCCATCTCCTGAAAGGTTAAGCTAATTATCTTACATTGCCCTGTTGGAATCTATTGATATTTATTCATGTTTATTTCTGTCTGGTTGACTGTGCCTCCACGCGACGTGCTTTGATGTCATTGGCTATCCGTTTGTTCCTCTTTATTTTTGCCCCTTTCGTTGATTGCCTCCTTCTGCCTTTGCTTGCCTATCCATCTGTCCGTCTGCCTGTCTGTACAGTTTAATGATACGTGTTATACACAGCCATGCTATTTATACAGAAAGTGTGTTTAATTTTCCAATAAAGATTACCGCACAATACCTTCCAACCCGTCGCCATCATTATTATGATACAGAATAATTGAAATGAGTGCAAAGGCCTGCCAATAAAGTTCGTGATAGCGGATATAACAGAAATAGTGACATGAAGGTAATGCGCACGCACAAAAACGAGCCAATGTCGTCTATCTCACTCAGTTTAGCAAGAATCATGAGTCACGCTCTCGGAACTCATGCGAGCGCTAAGTGTTGTGTGCCGCAGCAACGAGATCACATCTGTAATGAAACTCATGTACTCTCTCTCTCTCTATCTCTCTCTTCCTCCCTCTCTCTCTCTCTCTCTCTCTCTCTCTCTCTCTCTCTATCAGGCAATTTATTTACTTCCGGTTTCCTACATAGGTATTACGGTCTGAGTCATGCCTGTCACGGGGGAGCTCTGTCTCACAGCAAGCCGAGCCTTGCAATATTGTCATGCTCCGGTAGTTTGCAGGATTGACGGACCGGTCATGCTTGGCCCTGTCACTGCCCTCCGCGAGGAGGAGGGGGAGGAGGGGGGGAAGGGGGAGGAGGAGGGGAGGGTGGACGGGACGTCGAAAATAACTGCCGCTCGCGTGTCCTCTGCTCGCGAGTGTTATCCTGCATCTCAGACTCAATCAGCTAGAAGCTTCGTGATCAAGCGAAGAAATGACAACTTTACGTTATTATATGTTGCAGGATTTAAGCTTATTATATATGTTCTCCTTTACTTCACCTTTATTGTGTGATGTTTCTAGGTTTTTTTATGAACATAATAAGATCACCAAAGCCAAGTATTCATCTTTGGCCCCATTTGGTGAAAAATGAATACGCAGATGAGACGGGAGTCGAAATAAAACAGTATATGCTACCCCCGTGTGGAAGTTATCGATATCACTTTACGAAATGTATATATGTATATACACTCAAACTATATTTATAATAATCACTATATATAAATATATCTCCTATTTGGGATCGCTTTAGCAGATAACAGCTGTTGATTAAAACAAGTTTTGTTTTCTTATATTGTGCATTTCTCTTGTTGCTTTGACATATTGAAGCAAAGATACAAAGAGACCAAATGCAGATAAATGCAAGTCAGTGTTTTTAAGGATTATACATTTTCCTTATTTGTCTTGTGCGGTTTAGTTCATTATAGAAACGTCAATCATCAAGTAGTCCCGCCTCCGGGCGCCGAACAAACCAATCGGCTCTCGGCTTGATGTTTGGTTTGCAGAACTAACTTTCCGCCAGCAAAATCAAAGCCGCCGTTCCTGAAATAATTAGCTAGCTAGCTAGCTAGCGTTATAGCTCATGCAACTGGAACTAACGATAACGTCCCTTTTCAATTTCAAATGTGTGAGTTGAGCTAATAATTCAAATAGAAGTAAAATGAGCCAACGGTTTCTTGAAATTTTAAAAAATGCGATAAAAAAGTGAAAGCGACGCCTATGAGAACAAGACGAAGACTTTTCTGGAGAAAAAAAACGGTTTCGAGTCATCATCAAGTTACTTCAATATTGTCATATCAGATATCATATCAGTGCTTTCAAGCGACATCATAGATCGGATCGGGGTAGACATTGAGCAGAATCTAACCATCTGTGAACGTGGTTGAAGTTAGGATGTGAACGGAAGGTCTCCTGGTGACATTGGGGTGGGTCTGTACTGGGTTTGTGTGCGGTTCCCCAAGGCAACCACGACTGCTGCTTTCAAGTGCGGATCAGATCAAATCTCGACTCTCTGTCTGGATTTGAATGCCTTTGCTAAAGCTTTCCAGCCCAGGTAAGTGATATAATTACAATATAACATCTGATGTGTTTTCTGCTGGAGTTTGGACGTGACTTGTCTACACTTTAAATACTTTAATTTGTTGCATTTGTTGGACTTTCACTTTTGAGTCTTTGTAGTCTTCTTACGCAAGTATGATTATTTCAAATAACTTCAAATCCAACCTTCTGCATACTAAGAAGTTAGACTTGGTCTACCAGTTTGTCAAGGAAGACTAGACTGTTGGTGAGCTGGATCTTTCCACTAACAACAAGTTTAAATAATCGCTTGATAACTCTAAAATAGCAGAAATATCATGTAGTTGCAGTGTACAGTTTCAAAACCTTCTGAAATAAACGACTACATCGTGAACTCCGAGTCCTTGGACATGGCTCTCTAACTGTGTACAGAGACTGCACTACGTCTGTCGGTGTCACGCATCTAGCAGACGGTACCTTGTGTGTCTAAAGCGGATTAAACTCCGTCGGCCGTGGTGATAGTACGTCATCTTAACCTACCAACAGGCTGTTCGTTCCCGAGACAAACGTGAAACTGACTGAAAACTCGGCTTGTTTCGTTCTCTGACGTCGAATCGTGTTGTTTTGGCCCGTGGTCATGGCAATAGGAGGACTGGGAGTGGAGTTGTCTTGGTAGTGATGGTAATTATACTGGAACAATCTCCTTTTTTCTCCATTCTGATTTCCCTCACCTGTCACCCCACACCTAGTCATGGATCACCTGGTACTTGGCAGTCTGGTCGTCTGAGGAATTTTGCTGGCTTTGTTTGTTTGTGTGTGTGTGTGTTTGTGTTTGTTTTTGTTTGTTTGTGTATTTGTGTGTCTGTGTTTGTTTGTGTGTTTGTGTGTCTGTGTTTGTGTGTGTGTGTGTGTGTCTGTCTGTATGTGTATGTGTGTGCGCCTGTATGTGTGTGTGTTTGTCTGTGTATGTGTATGTGTGGGTGTCTGTGTGTGTGTGTCTGTGTCTATGTGTGTGTGTGTGTGTCTGTGTGTGTCTGTCTGTGTGTCTGTCTGTGTGTGTGTGTGTGTGTGTCTGTGTGTGTGTGTGTGTCTGTGTGTGTGTCTGTGTCTCTGTGTGTGTGTGTGTGTGTGTGTGTGTGTGTGTGTGTGTGTGTGTGTTGTAAACTCCTCCAGGATTAATTCCCGTCTTGTCTGATTCTTCAGACAGAATCAGCGAGAGGCGAACGATCGCATCTAGACGCTGCCAAGGCAACAGGCCAGTGCTTTCCAGACCATGTTCAATCTGTTGTTTCTCTATCTCAGACAGGGAACGAGGCTCTGGAGATCAGAGAACGTCCTCTTCCAGTCAGAAACAGCAGACTCTGAGAAGTTGTCAGCATGTCAAACTAGGGCATTCTGCCTGGTATCTGGACTAAGTTAGGTTAGGGGTTAGATTAGCTGTGTTTATGTACGGGCTTGTGTTGTAACAACAACATGCTAGCATGCTAGGTCTGAACCAGGAGTGGCTGTACTGGGGGTCTTCTAGATTGGCGTGTGAGCTGCTCCAGAGAGAGAGAGACAGAGAGAGAGAAAGAGACAGTGAAAAAGAGGGAGAGAGACAGAAAGAGAGAAAGAGTGAGTGTGCTGGGGAGAGAGCGTGTGTTTTTTGGGGGGAGAGTGTGTGTGTGTGTGTGTGTGCGCGCGTGTGTGCGTGCGTGCGTGCGTGCATGCGTGGAGGTTCAGCGGTCTAGTTCATATTCGAGTCGTCTCCTCACCTCTGTGTAGACCGTGCAGAATTAGCGTATGAAAGAGAGATGAGAGGGCCTGTCTGCTCTATGAAGCTGCTACTGTTTGGACAAACCGCTACAAAGACAAGTGTGTGTTGCAGGTGCACGTGTGTTGCAAGGATGTGTGTCAGAGGGATGTGAGTGCGTTGCAGTGATGAGTGTGTGTGTGTTACAGGGACGTGTGTGTGTGTGTTACTGTGTGTGTGTGTGTTACTGTGTGTGTGTTACTGTGTGTGTGTGTGTGTGTGTGTGTATATGTTACTGTGTGTGTGTGTGTGTATGTTACTGTGTGTGTGTGTGTGTTACTGTGTGTGTGTGTGTGTGTGTGTGTGTGTGTGTGTGTATTAGAGGTAGCACCCCTTTAATAAGATACCCTTGCTGATCCTGATGATGATGATGATGATGATGATGATAGATCCACATGGAGCGCTTGTCTGAACGAGACTGCCTGCAGCTTGCGGCCTGCAGCTTGCGGCCTGCAGCCTCCCTCTCCCAAAGACTCTAGCGTAGCAACGACCAACCCTGCACCAGACTCCGGTCACCTCACGCTCGTTAGTGGGACTTCCTGTTGTACTTCCTGTTGTAGTCATTGGAAAGGGGGGAGGAGCGACGAGGAGCCTGTCTGATTAGGACAGGAAGTGGTGTTGCACCACAGATGGTGTTGAGGTCTGTTTCTACTAAGCCCATTACTAAGCCTCTTCTACTGTTCTGCTTGACTCATCTTCTACTGTCCTTTTGCTATTATACCGAGCTTCTTTTACGACTCTACTGCTGCTAATCCTGTGTTGCTATTCTACTTTTACTTCTACTAAATGTACTAAATGTAATGTATCGCTGTGCTTTTACAGTAGTACTTTAACTACAAACTTTTACTACTTAATGTCTGTTTGGCTCTTCTATGATACTAAATTTAATTGACCATTTCTACTATAACCAGTTGTATCGTATTTAACATCCACTATATTAAACGTCTACTATACCAAACTACTGCTTTATACGTTGTCTCAGCTCCCAGTATCGTCCTTGTGACTTAGCCGTGAGCTGATTGGACGAGTCGTATTCCATCAGGGCCCTGCAGGCTTCCGGGGTTGCTGTGGCGACCGTCAACAGGAGCCCAGGGCCTGAATGTGTGATTGAACAAGCTTCTGTGTTTGTGCGCCTGTTGGCGGTACGAGGAAAGGATCTTTACCTGTAGGTTGTGTAATCTCTCAAAAGCCGATCCCAAATGAGCAGTTTTAGAGGCTGGCAGACTCAGAACTGTATCTTCTTCAAAGTTATACACAGTTATACATAAGTTATATAAGCAACTATTAACTGGCAGGAATCAATTCTTTGTAGTCCTACTCTAACTATAACTATAAGTTAACCTGGCTGGCATTGCTGTTTCAAATCCCCTGGAGTTTAGAGAAAAGGCTTTTTATTTATCTGTTAATGGATTTTACCGCTGAGAAGCAGCTGGACTGCGCCTGTTTCCCAGTTAGACAAGCGTCACGCCTGTGGTGTCTTGTGTGTGTGGAGCTTGAAAGTTTATTCCAGGCTGCAATCTCACGTTGTTCACAGCGGCCTGGAGCCGGTTAGAGGCAAGAAATTGTCATCGGCCCGTTACCATGACGACCCGAGAAGACGCCCTGCGGTTCAATCAGACCGGTTGTTACTCGCGGCTGTTGTCCGTGTTCCGTTGTGTGCCCTTCAGACGCGCTGCAGAGACCTCCGACTGTAGTTTGACTCTCCAGATAACGTCAGGATGATGTTAGCGAGTCGTAAAGATCAAACGTGTCGTGGGTTTCGTTACAGGATCTGCCGCTCCGACTGTGAGACACGTCAACAGGAAAGGACTTTGATCGTGCTCTGCTCCTGGCTCAAGCGTCACCTGACCGACGCGTCACCTGACCGACGCGTCACCTGACCGGCGCGTCACCTGACCGGCGCGTCACCTGACCGGCGCGTCACCTGACCGACGCGTCACCTGACCGACGCGTCACCTGACCGACGCGTCACCTGACCGGCGCGTCACCTGACCGACGTCAAGGATTCACTCCCAGCTGAGGGCCGCGTCATGGAGGCGAGCGCTGACGTAGCAACCAAGCAGCCAATCGGGACGCGATTTGTCACACCTGGCTGGAGGCTGCTGTGAGTTGGGCGAGAGAGTAAAGGGAGTGAGAGAGGGGGGGGGAGAGAGAGAGAGAGAGGGAGGGTAGAGAGAGAGACAGACAGAGAGAGAGAGAATGGAGACAAGGGAGCGACACACCACAGCAGGGGTCATGTTCTGGACCCCTGCTCCAGGCTCCGCCTCTCCTGTCAGCTCTGTCGTGTCAGAGGTGGACTGGGGGAGGGAGGGGGAGGAGGAGGAACAGAGAGAGGAGGGAGAGGAGGAGGAGGAGGGAGAGGAGGAGGAGGGAGAGGAGGACTTCCACAGCCAGATGGACGAGAATGGGATCATAGGGTTGGAAGAGGCACTGGGGGTTATGGCTCTACAGGGAGAAGAGGACAGAGGTGGGGATGTTGGCCTGCACTGGTCACCTGGAGCCTGGGACCCAGAAGAGGGCTCCTCTGGTGGGCTAGGTAGGTCGGAGATGAGCCCTGAGGATGGAGACCCTCTGGAGGAACACAGTTACAACATGGGGGAACCGCTGGACTCGGAGCCTCTGTCTTTGTCTGAGTTCCCTGGAGAAGATTCCCTCAACTTGTCCATCTGTGAGTCTTTAACACGGTAGCAGTGCCATCTGGTGGATGTCAGGGTCATAACAGCTTACTCTGTGTCACTAGATCAAATGTTGGAATCTCACCTTCTTGTGCGCTTCCCTCCCCTCCTCCCCTTTTTATTGCTCCCCTGCTTCTGTTAGATGAGGATGGTGTGGAGGTCTGGACCGAGGAGGAGGAGCTGAAACAGGAGGAGGAGCGGATGATGCTCCAAAGGAGCACCGAGCTGCTCCCTGAGAGAGACAGACAGCTGGACATGACGGAGGAGGAGGAGGAGGAGGAGGAGGAGGAGGAACCACGTAAAACCCCAGCACACGGCAGTAAGACCACCAGAGCTAAGGCAGGGCGTGGCTGGATGCAGGAGAGCTGGGAGGATGGAGGAGAGGGTGGGGAGAGTCTGGAGACGAGCCCAGTTCACTCCCCGTCCCTAGGACCCAGCCAGCGGCGCTCTGACCCAGAGATGGTCACCAGACGTGGGTCTGGACAGCCCTCCGATCCTCCTTGTCCTCCCGACCCGGTTCTCCGCCCCAGCCCTGGCTCTCCCTCTCCCAACATGGCTTCCACCTTCCCCCACCTCCTGCACTTCTCCTCTGAGGAGCTGGCAGACTCCCCTGGGATAGAAGCTGAGACCCTTCCGCAGAGCCTTCCGGAATCCCTCTGCAGCCACGCCCCCAGCTCTCACTGGCCGCCGGACTCTGAAGGGGAGGAGCCTATTCCTCACCCAGACCCCGAGACCTCCTACCGGTTCAGCGGCAACGCGGTTACCCGGGGAACCAACGACCTGGGCGCGGTCTGCGGTCGCCCACGCCCCTCCCCCAGGAAGCAGAGGCAGCGTTCCCCCCAGGCTCCGCCCTCCCCACAGAAGGCCCCGCCCCCTGCTTCGGAGTCCCGCTGCGGCACCAGCGGTGGAGAGGGCCGTTCGCGGACCCTCGGGGACAGACGCTCCCAGTCCCATCCCTCCTGCCTGGACGCTGGCGGGGACGAGGACAGGTGAGCGTGTCTCCCACCCACCTGTCACAGCAAACCTCCGCACCTGAAAGAAACACTTTGAAAATGAAATGTTACGTCTTTGTTCCTGTCATGGCTGGCAGGCGGGGCCCCTTGTCCTTCCCCACCCCTGACTTCTCCAAGGTTGAACCCAGGGTCCACTTTCCCAAGGATGGATACAAGCCCCCTAGGAGCAAGGGTTCCCCCAGGAAGACCGGCCTCCCCGCCCAGCCCCCCCTGGTCTTCAAGTCCCCCGCTGACATAGTGAGGGAGGTGCTTCTGAATGACCGCGGGACCCCGGACCCCCGCGGGGCCCCCAGGGGCCCCCTCGCCACGGTTCCCCAGGAGTTTCGGTGTCCCCGCCAGGCCACTACGCTGATGCAGCAGCTGCAGGTAGGAAGGCGGGCGGCGGAACGTTCTGGAATGTTGTGGAAAGAAACCCTCCCTAATCGCACCTTGACTCTTGTCTTATTAACGCTTTTTAATGTTTGTTTGCAAGCTCAGCGTTGACGCTGCCTTCCTTCCCCTCCTCTTCTGTCTCTCTATCCTGCTGTCTTCCTCCCTCTTTCTCTCGCATCCCCTGCCCTCTGTGTGCTCTCCCTCCCTCCCTCCCTCCGTCCTCCCCCTCTCCCTGGCAGGAGGACTACAACAGACTGCTGACTAAGTATGCTGAAGCTGAGAACACCATTGACCGCATGCGCCTTGAAGCCAAGGTAGCTCTCACTGTCCATGAAACCAACTAACTCTCACTGTCCATGAAACCAACTAACTCTCACTGTCCATGAAACCAACTAACTCTCACTGTCCATGAGGCAAACTACCTCTCACTGTCCATAAAACTAATGAACTCTCACTGTCCATGAAACCAACTAACTCACGCTATCCGTGAGTCACACTACCTCACACTGTCCGTGAGACTAACTAACTCCAGTCTTACTAACTGTCTCCCAAAGTCCTGAGGAATAGGTCTGACTAGCTTCTAACTACCACCATGTGTATGGGTGGTGAGGGCGAGGAGCTACTGTAGCAAACACCAGCTGAACGGATGTGTTGGAAGGCCGCCAAAATATCTGAGCGATGCAAGTGGGCTGCTGAATGGAAAAGGACGGGAACGGCTGTTCTAGAATGTTGTGAATGTAGAATGGCCTAAATCACGACTTTCTGCTTTTCGATATAAAGTCTCTGTGGTCTTGCCAATGCTGGGCTAAAGTCGATGATCATGTGATCCGTGTCTGAATGCACAATGTGGCAGAGGACAACAGGCAACAGTTGTTTTCTCTCTGAAGAGCTTAACAGACAGTCCAGATGGACTGTTTACTAGATCACTGAAACACTGTAAAACTAAGCACATCCCATCCTTTAGAGAATCTACCGTGAGCACAATCTGCACATCACGTCAATCAAATTTAACACGATAAAATCGCTATTTGCACATCACTGCAAAGGTAACCCACGATCCACCATTCCTCATCTAGCTACAGAGTATCTTACTCTTATCTCAAAGCCTAATTCAAATCAAATTACCTCTCCTTCTCCCTCCTCCCTTCTCCTCCCCCCTACTCCCCCTCCTCCCCTCTTCCCCTCCCCCTCCCTTCTCTTTTCTTCCCCTCCCCTCCTTTCCCCTCTTCCCTTCTCTCTCCTCCCTTCCCCTCCCCCTCTTCCCTTCTCCCTCCTCCCTTTCCCTTCCCCTCCTCCCTTCCCCTCCCCCTCCTCCCTTTCCCCTCCCCCTACCCTCCCCCTTCTCCCCCCCTCCTCCCCTTTCCCCTCCTCCCCTCTCTCCCCTCTTCCCCTCTCTTCCCCTCTCTCCCTCCTCCCCTCTCTCCCCTCTCCCCTCCCCCTCCTCTTTCCCCTCCTCCTCCCCCTCCTCCCCTCCCCCTCCTCCCCTCTCTTCCCCTCCCCCTCCTCCCCTCTCTTCCCCATCCACCATCTGTCTTTGTCTTTGCTCTCTCCTCCCACAGCACAGAGCAGATCTGAGGCAGGCATTTATCAAACCGTTGAATTACCGGATGGGGGGGGGGTGGGGTGAGGGGGCGGGGGTAGAGGGGAGTGGGGGTAGAGGGGGCTGGGGGTAGAGGGGGCTGGGGGTAAAGGGAGGTTTAGCCTGTGTCATTATGAGTGCGCTGTTACTGTTTGAAGTGGTGGAGGGATTAAATGACAGTCTTCCAGTCCCTCTGTCTGCTGGCGGGCACGGCGTTTGTGATTGGCTGGGCGAGCTGATGAGGTCGCTGCTGTTGTTGAAACACTCGTAGGGGTTAAATGGAGGTCGCGGTGATTTACAGTCTTGAGAGGGCTTATCAAGGAGGAAGTCTCTCCAGTCACCTTCAGCTACTGTCATGGAGTGTGTGTGTGTGCGTGCATGTGCATGTGTGTGTGTGCGCATGTGTGTGTGTGTGTGTGAGTGCGCGCGCGTGTGTGTGCATGCGTGTGTGTGTGCGTGCGTGCGAGTGTGTGTGTGTGAGTGTGTGTGTGTGAGTGTGTGTGTGTGCGCATCCTTATCACACGGTCCGCTACACTCACTCTCTTTCTGAGCAGACTATTTTGTGGTTTTACTTCCCTGTATTGTCTCTGTATCTGCTCTGTATCTGCTCTGTATCTGCTCTGTATCCACTCTGTATCTGCTCTGTATCTGCTCTGTATCCTCCCCCTCTCCTCCCTGCAGTTACACCCTGCTCCAGGCACTGGTGCTGGGCTGGGCTGGGCTCAGGGCCGGAGCGGGGATAGGGCCTGGACTGGGCTAGGGCAGCTGGTGCTGGACTATTAGGGCTGGGCTAGGCTAGGCTGGGCAAGGCTGCGGCTATGAGGCCTGGAGCAAAGGCTAGGCTAGGCTAGGATAGGCCAGGCTGTGGCTATGAAGCCTGGAGCAAAGGCTAGGGTAGGCTAGGCTAGGCTGTGGCAATGAGGCCTGGAGCAAAGGCTAGGCTAGGGTAGGCTAGGCTGTGGCTATGAGGCCTGGAGCATAGGCTAGGCTAGGGTAGGTTAGGCTAGGCTGTGGCTATAAGGCCTGGAGCAAATGCTAGGCTAGGCTAGGCTGTGGCTATGAGGCCTGGAGCAAAGGCTAGGCTAGGCTAGTCCAGGGTTAGTCCCAAACATCGCACAGTTCACATTACATTACAACTCGCACCATGTGGCACGAAATGCTGAACATTTTCTGAGTGTTCTTCCTTGCGGTGTGTTTCTGTTCTTTCAGGTGAACCTCTACTCAGACCCGCCAAAGCCCAGCCACTCTGTCCAATCAGCAGTGATCCAGGAGGGTTCAAAGGTCATGACCCTAACCTTTCCCCGTGCTCAGAGGGCAGAGACCTCTGATTCTGCTCATCGCTCAGGTAACGACAGCCATCTCCCCTCACGACCAGACGTGGATCACTGTGCAAACATCCAACACAGCTTGCAAGGGGGGAATTGAACCTGGAACTCTTGCAGCCTGCAGTAAAATACTCTACCACAGGGGTGTCCAATTCTGGGACCATCTAAAACTGTAGGGTCAGTGGCCCTCGAGGACCAGGATTGGACACCCCTGCTGTACCATTATTCTGTATCCACCCCAATGATTTACAGTTCACAAGCGCTTACAATTATTTGCAACGTTCAACGTTGGAGCTTGTTCTCGTATGTTCCTGAATGTTCCCTGACTGACGGTCGACTTCTGTCCTCCTCTCAGGTGCCTCCCCGTCTCGACCCTCCTCCTCCTCCTCCTACTCCTCCTGCTCCTCCTCCTCCAGGGGGCGTGACCTCCCTCTGGGCCTGGCTCTGGGTCAGAGTCTCACCCGGCAGGCAGGAAGGTTCCTCCAGCAGGTAGCAGGGTGCCATCTGCTTTGATGGGTGGTTTTAATCAATGAAATACTGGCTTGAAAAGAATTTGACAAATGTCAAATGTTTCTGTGAAAAAACAAGTGGAAATTTTACCTGAAGAATTCCGCATGTTTCTCTTTTCTTATTCTTTCTCGGAGAGCTAGGATGTTTGGTCTTGATGATGTGTTTGTAATCGTTTTCCTTCTGCCTCCAGGTGCAGACCTATGAAGACATGTTAAAAAGAGGGAAGCTAAGAGCTGCAGACCAGGTGAAGGTGAGTCCTCCTCTCTGCGGTCCTCTCCTGCCTCCTCTGTCTGAACAGCAAGCCCCCAGCCTCACACTTCCTGTTTCTGCTCCTACTTCCTGCTTCTGCTACAGGGTCTCACCTGGCTCTCCCAGGGGCTAGACTCCCTGGAGAGAGGGTACCTGACGTCCAGAGATGAGCACAGACTGTTGGAGCAGAGAGGTCTGGAGACCGGCCCCTTCGACCCCGACAGGTCAGCCTGCTTCCTGTTCTCGGGCGTCACAGGAAGCTGATGTTTAAGACGCTCCATTTGTTTCCTGCGTGGCTCTTAATGAGCAGGATAGGGAGGGGTGGAGCTTGGGAGTGCAGTGTTTGCACATCTAGAGGTCGTTGGTTAAACAAGTCTTCTTTATGATGTTTTGGATGAAAGGATCCTGATAAATCAACGCATGACTTTTATGTGGTTGTTAATGGGACTATTTGTGTCTGTGTGCGTGGTGAGTGCTCGTCTGTGTGTGTGCGTGTGTGCGTCTGTGTCTCGTGTGTGTGTGTGCGGTTACGCGCGTGCACGTGCGTCTCGTGTGCGCGCGTGTGTGTGTGCGTCTGTGTCTCGTGTGTGTGTGTGTGTGCGTGTGTGCGTGTGTACGTACGTGCGCGTGTGCGTGCGTGCGTGTGTGCGTGCGTGCGTGCGTGTGTGTGCGTGTGTGTGTGCGTTTGTATCTCGTGCGGGTGTGCGTGTGTGTGCGTGTGTGTGTGCGTGCCCCAGGGAGTTGGAGGGGCTCATATTCCAGTGTGGGATGCGTATGGAGGAGCTGAAGGAGCAAAACACGCCCCCCTCCGAGGCCCCTCCCTCTCCTCCTCCTAACCCCGCCCCCCTGACCACGCACCCCGGTCCCTCGGTGGGGGCGGAGGTCAGCTCAGCCAGCGGAGAGAGCGAGGAAGGCACGAAGGACGAGCAAGCCCTGCCCCCAGTACTCCTCCGCCTCCAGACGCTGCTTAAGAAACATCCAATGGTGGAGAGAGACTTCAGCACCCTGATTGGCCAGTGAGTCTGCCACTCTGATTCAACAGCCTATCAGTACCCTGATTGGCTAGTGAGTCTGCCACTCTGATTCAACACACTGATTGGCCAGTGAGTCTGCCACTCTGATTCAACAGCCTATCAGCACCCTGATTGGCTAGTGAGTCTGCCACTCTGATTCAACACACTGATTGGCCAGTGAGTCTGCCACTCTGATTCAACAGCCGTTTGTAGTTTTACTTGGTGCTGCCTGAGGGTCACAGTAACCCAGTGTTGTGGTACAAAAAGGTGACACACAAGCCCCTAAGGCAGCAGCAGGGTTAAGAGACCTGGAGCAGAGGAACCACTAGCTACTAACAGGATGTATCTTGGTACAAACAGGAAATGATGATGATATATTTGATACTCTGTATGGGTGTACTGTTTGTGTTTACGTGTGTGCTTAGACCACTGTGTTGTGTGTGTGTGTGTGTGTGTGTGTGTGTGTGTGTGTGTGCGCAGCTTCCAGGACCTCAGATCTCTAACAGGTCAGCTGCACCAAGACCAGAGGGAGGGGGGGGCTGCAGGGGGGCTGGGGACCCCAGGAGAGGCTGGAGCAGGAACGGCACCGCATGGGGGCCAGGAGGGGAGTCTGGGGTGAGTCTCTCTCGAGGGGTGAGTCTGTCTGAGGGGTGAGTCTCCCTGAGGAGTGAGTCTCTCTCTGAGGGGAGAGTCTCTCTCTGAGGGTAGAGTCTCTCTGAGGGGTGAGTCTGTCTGAGGGGTGAGTCTCTCTGAGAGGAGAGTCTCTCTGAGGGGTGAGTCTCTCTCTGAGGGGAGAGTCTCTCTCTAAGGGGTGAGTCTCTCTCTGAGGGGAGAGTCTCTCTCTAAGGGGTGAGTCTATCTCTGAGGAGTGAGTCTCTCTCTTAGGGGAGAGTCTCTCTCTAAGGGGTGAGTCTATCTCTGAGGGGTGAGTCTCTCTCTTAGGGGAGAGTCTCTCTCTAAGGGGTGAGTCTCTCTAAGGGGTGAGTCTCTCTAAGGGGTGAGTCTCTCTGAGAGGAGAGTCTCTCTGAGGGGTGAGTCTCTCCCTGAGGAGTGAGTCTCTCTCTGATCGATGTGTCTCCATGAGGGGTGAGTCTCTCTCACAGGGTCTCTATTCTAGTACCCTAACACAACTCTTTTGTTCCTTATCTCAGAGAGCCAACCACAGCTCTCCCCACCAGGACCCCAGCAGCCCAACCTCGGGGCAGCCAATCAGGCCCTTCCTCTCCCAACACGCACAGCCAATCGCCTGCCTTCCCCAGGCAGTCGACCAATAGGAGGAGAGGGTCTGAGGTGAAGCGTGACAGTGTGACCAGCGTGGGAGAGGGTGCCAAGCTGAAGACTAGGGCCAGCAGAGCACAGCCACAGGTCAGACAGGACAGCAGACAGACTAACCTCTGCTTTATATAACCTTCCATACCATGCTTTAGCTCTACACAGAAGGAATAAGTGGTCTCACTGAGTGGATGTGGGTGGGTG
Organism: Plecoglossus altivelis; assembly: GCA_036571765.1. Taxonomy (NCBI): domain Eukaryota; kingdom Metazoa; phylum Chordata; class Actinopteri; order Osmeriformes; family Plecoglossidae; genus Plecoglossus; species Plecoglossus altivelis. Next base: position 14,899,395 of record BROE01000012.1, on the reverse strand, counting down.
TGTGGGTCTGTGTGGTGTGTGGGTGTGGGTCTGTGTGGTGTGTGGGTCTGTGTGGTGTGTGTGTGTGTGTGTGGTGTGTGGTGGGTGTGTGTGTGTGTGTGTGGCATATGTGTGTGTGTGGTGTGTGTGTGTGTGTGTGTGTGTGTGGTGTGTGTGTGTCTTCAGGATGGAGTCCTCTCCCCAGAGACAGACAGTGGCTTTGTGGGTTCTGAGAGCTGTCGTCTTACGCCTGCAGCTGCTAGTCCTCTCCACCAGGGGGCAAGGTGAGTCACCGCTTGGTCTCTGCTGGTCTGGACATCTCACTGGACCCTCTCTCTATCTCTCCCTTTCTCTCTCTGATGATGATCTCCATGATGTAACTTGAAAGAGTTGACTACATTCATATTCACAGGTTGGGGGCATTAAAATCTTTCAGACCTTAACAGGCTAACATCACCTGTGTGTTTGTCTCTCTCCCTGGGCGAGCAGCGTGTCCGCTTCTCAGGAAGAGCTCCCAGTGAAGGTCCATCCCTCCAAGGAGCATAGTGGTAGCTTCCGGCTCAGCACACTGGGGCAACCGCGGAGCGCACCAAGTCGGGCCAGAGGGGGGGAAGGCAGAAGGGGCTCTGCCTCCAGCTCCTCCCAGTTGTGGGCCACCAGGAGCCCACAGAACTGGCCCAGCAGTGGGGCCAGTGAGTATGAGCCAGACCAGAGTAAGAGCACACTCACTTCTTAGTTAGTATCTGTACATGTGTTGACACCTATCTGATCACAGATTATATTACGTGCATTTGTCTCTCTCCCTCTTTCTTCATTTCTCTCTTCCTCTCTCTATTTTTCCCTCTCCATTTCTCTCCCTCCCTCTTTCTCTCCTCCCCTATCTCTCTTCCCCTCTCTCTCGATCTCTCTCTCATTCTCTCAGTTTCAGGGGAGGACGAGGGTCAAAGCTACGCCCCGCCCACTTCGCGTCACCGCTATCCCACAAGCCCCTCCGCCTCTTCACCCTATCTCCATGGCGATCTCGCTGGGGCCCGGAGCTTCTGTCACCTGACTCGCACCAAGTGAGTCTATCCGCTACCATGGCGATAGGAGCGTAAACAACCACAGATCTGAGCTTCTCTCTGGAGAACGTTCTAGCAAACACTTCACATGGAAAACTCTCCTCTGTTTCTGGCTGATCCAGAACCTGATAGGAAGGAATATTTGGGTTTTTTTGTAACAAATACTACCATTAATACTAGTACTAATACTTGTACTAATACTAGTACTACTACTTGTACTACTACCAATAGTGATACTAAAATAATGATACTAAATACTATAATGATAATAATAATGATTCTAATAATGATAATGGTACTACTGCTAATAATAATGATAATAATCATCATTATCTTAAACAGAAACAGGAGGTTTTCCCCTTGTTGTCACGGCACTGTGTTCCCTGATGATGGATATAACCATGCAGATGTCTCCACTCTCTAGTTTAATGTTCCAGTTGGTTCTCAGGGTGAGGGTTCCTGTTCATGTGCTGTGTGGTTCCACCACAGACACAGACCTAGAGTGGAGATCCTCACGCTTCAGATAGTGTGCTCCTGTCTCCTGTCTCCAGGAGACAGCACTACCTCGTGTCACTTAAACAACCTTCATGTCACATGGCATGAAACACCTTTTTAACAGGCTTTGAAAATACGAAAAGGAAAAAAAAAAAGGTCTAAGAAAAACCAAAATGACAGTCATGAATAAGGGCAGGAATGACAGAACAAGAACAGTTGGTACATTATAAAAGTATACAAGAGGTCCTAATGCTTACTGCAATACCCTCCCTGTGATGCTGTTTGTCCTGCCTGTACCAGTAAAGCCATCCTGGCTCTGCAAGCAGAGATGGCCAGACTGAAGGACAGACTAGAGGGCAGTGTCAGACAGGCCGGGCCCCCTGCTCCAGCGCCCCCTGCTGCCCTGGGGGAGCAGCTGCACCTCCTCAGCTCCACCCCTGCCAGCAGGTAGGGAACAGTGGAGGGGGTGTCTGTCATCGTGTTAGAATGCAGCTCTGTCTATGGGGGTTCTCTCTGCCCTTGGCGTGCCTCTCGCTCTCTCTCACGCTTTCCATCCTTCTCTCGTTCTCTCTCACTCTTTCCATCTTTCTCTCATTCTCTCTCACTCTTTCCATCTTTCGCTCTCTCGCTCTCTCTCACTCTTTCCGTCTTTCTCTCGCTCTCTCTCACGCTTTCCATCTTTCTCTCACTCTCTCTCACTCTTTCCATCTTTCTCTCACTCTCTCTCACTCTTTCCATCTTTCTCTCACTCTCTCTCACGCTTTCCATCTTTCGCTCCATCTTTCTCTCTCACTCTTTCCATCTTTCGCTCCATCTTTCTCTCTCACTCTTTCTATCTTTCTCTCATTCTCTCTCACTCTTTCCATCTTTCGCTCCATCTTTCTCTCTCACTCTTTCCATCTTTCTGTCGCTCGCTCTCTCACTCTTTCCATCTTTCTCTCGTTCTCTCTCACTCTTTCCACCTTTCGCTCCATCTTTCTCTCTCACTCTTTCCATCTTTCGCTCCATCTTTCTCTCTCACTCTTTCTCTCTTTCTCTCATTCTCTCTCACTCTTTCCACCTTTCGCTCCATCTTTCTCTCTTACTCTTTCCATCTTTCTGCCTCTTTCTCTTTCACTCTTTAAATCTTTCTCTCGTTCTCTCTCACTCTTTCCATCTTTCTCTCGCTCTCTCTCACTCTTTCTATCTTTCTCTCTGTCTTTCTCTGTCACTCTGACCATCTCTCCCTCCTTCTATATCAATCTTTCCATCCTTCTCTCCATCTTTCCGCATCAATCTTTTTGTCTCTCTTTTCATAATGTCCGTCTGCCTCTTTTATTGTTTATGGCCGACATTGTTTGATGCCCTTCTCACAGGCCTGCTCAGAGACTGGAGGAGGCCGGAGGAGGAGGAAGGAGGGGAGGAGAGAGGGAGGAGGGTGAGGAGGAGGAGGAGCACGGGAAGAGGGCTCCCAGACCAGCCACCAGGAAGAGACTCAGGCAGAGAGGAGAGCTGGATCTCAGTGAGTCAACCGTCACGTGTGTGTGTGTGTGTGTGTGTCTGCATGTGTGTGTGTCTGTGTGTGGAAACACCCACAATAATGGGACTCTTGCAAAATATAGATTTATAACTTTTTTTTATTATTTCTTGTTCCAGCAGCCTCAGATTCGGAGCATGCCCTGTCCACGCCCAGACCACAGTCATCCAGACGTATCCCACAATCCCCTGCTACACAGGGTGGAAGGCGTCACCACAGCAGCGACACAAGGAGCAGAGGATCCCACGTCCGTAAGAAACATTTGATAAAACATCCCATAATGACCTTTCAGGTTACTAACTGTATGGAAAACAGGGTAAAACTCTTATTTTGAAGGAAGCTGACTGAGTTGTGCTGTGGGTTGCAGGGCAGCGTGCCAGCATGTCTGGTACGGTGGATGAACCAGACGCTAGCAGCAGGATGCTAGCTGTGTGTTCCCGGTGTGATCCTCTACATCACTCCACCCCAGCAGGTAAGAACTGGTCCTGGGTCGGTCTGGTCCTGGGTCAGCACTAACATTTGATCCTGGGTTGGTCTGGTCCTGGGTCAGTACTAAAGTCTGGTCCTGGGTCAGTCTGGTTCTGTGTCAGTCTGGTCCTGGGTCAGTACTAAGGTCTGGTCCTGGGTCAGCACTAACATTTGATCCTGTGTCAGTCTGGTCCTTGGTCAGTACTAAGGTCTGGTCCTGGGTCAGCACTAAAGTCTGGTCCTAGGTCAGTCTGGTCCTGGGTCAGTCTGGTCCTGGGTCAGTCTGGTCCTGGGTCAGTCTGGTCCTTGGTCAGCATTAAAGTCTGATCGTGGGTCAGTCTGGGGTTCTGTCCCAGAGGACAGCAAGGCCAGAGGCTGACAGTTGCACTCCTGGACCTTCCTGTTTGTGCAGCTTCTCTGTTTATATTTGAGTTTTGTTGGGATCAAGATCATCCTCTAAACGAATCAAAGAGGTGAATCCTCTCCCCCCTCTCCTTTCAGCGACAGGGCCAGAAGGGGGCGACAGTGAGCTGAAGGGCCCCGCTCCTCGCTGCTCCGTGTGTGGGAGATCCTCCAGACACGACCCTGGCGTCCTCCGCCCAGGTCAGACGCGAGCGTGTCCTCGCTCTTCACGCTCTGGCAGCGTGCGAGCGGTGGCGTTTAACTCTGTTTATGTCCTGTCTGCAGCACGCAGCCTTGAGAAAGATGTGGTCCACGCCCCTCAAGCAGCCAGCCAACCAATGAGCTATCCACATATGTTTCTGGCAGCCCCGCCCCTTCCTGTGCTGGGTGGCGTCCCATTGGTCCAGTGCGTGCCGGTGTGCTCTGCGTCAGTTCTGTAAGTGGCCCCGCCCCCCCACTTACAGGTTCTTGTCTGAAGCATGTTGGATGAAGAACCCACGTTCTCTAGTTCTTGTCAGAAGCATGTTGGCTGAAGAACCCACGTTCTCCAGTTCTTGAACCTCTTTAGATGTCAGACCAGCATTTTGCGAACCGCTCTAACGTGGTTGGCTAACCTTTTGCCCCCCCTGCCCCCAGGTTCCTACCCAGCCCTGCGTCTGAGCCCCCCTCCTACCCTCGCCCCGTCTACGTCGTGCAAGACAAGAGGGCGTCCGGCGGGGTCAGAGGTCGTGAGGAGGTCAGGAGGGGCTCTGGGCACTCCCTCCTAGCTGACAGACGCTCCCTGGATAGATCCCTGAGCAGGGCTGTTCTGGCAGCCAGAGACATGAGGCTGGTCTCTAGACGCATGACCCGCTCTCTGGCCACCGGACTCCACCACCAGAGGGCGCTGACGCAGTCCTGCACGTACTGAACGACAGGAAGTCGCACGGCGAGGAAAGGGGGAAGTTACCAAAGAAGGAGAGCTGGTCTGCAGGTGGCAGAATAGAACAGCCGTCTTAGAAAGGGATGACATCTGTTTGGTCGCAAAACTGATCTTTTTCTTACTGTAGGAAGACGGGATTCCTTCAGTGTCTCCCTGAGTGTGTTGACAGAAGGAAAGGAAATTGATCCTCAGTTGATCTTACATGTTTTTTCATGTGTTGGTAGCGATTGTAATGTTAAGACAGCGTGCTAGAACACGGTTGTGAAACTATTAATCCAACTTTGGCCTGAAATATGAATTGTAACGGCCATTTTATGTGTGTGTGTGTGTGTGTGTGTTTGTTACTTTCAGGGAATTCATCAGACTGTCTCTAGTCATAATAGATTTTTGTTTTCGAACACATTAGAGGAATATTTTCTAAAGTTTTCAATGTTTTTCCGTATCCATTTTGTACTTTTGTACTGTGTTGCGTTCATTTTGTTTTTCACGATACTGTATTTTGAAGCTAAATGAAAAAAGAATGATTACAGATTTTACTGTTTAAACACATTTAGGATTTTGAATTTGTTGTCATTTTTTGTTCAGTGTTGGTTTCTAGACAAGTATACACCAGGAAATATAGGAAACATTACACTAGGACAAGACCAGTTTAAAAAGGTACTATAGAAAGGCAGAACAGGATATGACGCATTAATATTCAGATTCTGTATTACTGTAATGGAAGCCAATTTATTAGATAGCCTTTAGTACACTGGTACACATGAAGTATTCTTTTGCTTGTGCATGAACACTTGCAAACATAGATTCCCAATAAGTTAAACATGTTTAGGACAGACTTAATGTTTCATTTATTAATATTTGTCTCTGTTAAATAACTTTCATATAAATTAATTTGATAGACAGTGAACGATAACACAGCAGCAAATGATAACGGAAAGAAAATATTCAAATTCAAACAAAATGTTGACAGAAAACGCATAGTGCAATATATAACCAGTTTGGCCAGGAAAGAGGGAAAGAAAATAGGGGACAAATAAATGACAACTTTTTAATAATCTGGGTTAAATTTCTTTGCAAAGCCATTCACCATTGGAAGATTTAACAGCGCACCAGAGGAGAAATCTACAACAGACAGATGAACGAAATATAGATAGAAGTTATTATTGGACCACTAACAGCTACAGCTACAACATCACAAACACAGCGGCTTCACATTGGCTTTTTCAACTCTTTTTTTTTTTCATTTTGAAAGGAAACGTTTCACTACACAGTCAGAAATATCACCGGTGGACGGACGGACGGACGCTATAACATCAACATGTGGCTGATTCACAACACGCGCGTGGAGCGGGATCACATCGCTACTAACCGAGGATGAGATTTAACCTGACAGGATACAATACTGAAAAACACTCGGCCCTTTAAGATCATTGTTTAAATATCCGCAAGCAGTGGCCTTTTTGACACGAAAACGTGAAATGTCTCCAAAGAAAGGAAATGGCAGAGGTGAGTGAATATAACCGTTCGAGTGCGGTCGAGGAGGAACGCAGGTTACTTGTTCTCCGTGACGTATTTACAGGGACGTTTTCCACTTTGATACCGACTGACCTTGACTTCACATCACACACACAGTGGAAATGCTCTTAATTGTTGGGGGCTGTCTGGTCCTATTTTATTTTTTATTTTTTTGCGCCACATAATAGTTTTACAGTAACAGTCCACACAAAGGGCAAGCATGCTACTGACACAAACATCTTGAGGAAACAGGTTTCGTTTACTTGTGGGGTTAATGGAGGGTGAAATCTCTGTCAGGATGAAGAGATGGTTCTACTGTTTAGGGTTCAACAAGCATCCCTCCTCCACCCACTATCAATGAACTTCACACCGATACGGTAACCAAGGGAACAAACAGAAAAACTACCTTTTACGCATTCTAGCAGGTTCATAGCATACAATATAACATTTGGTACTTTCAAGTTTTAAATGGCCTTTGTTGACGTTTAAACTTTCTTAAATAAGTTTATGTATTTGCATCCATTGTAAAACATGAGAATACTTGCAACGACTCTTTACTTTATTTGTTTTCCACACGTATTTTTTCATCAATGCTGTCATCGTATTTGTTTGTGTGTGTGTTTTTTTCTCAAGCAAGATGCATTCACAATAAACATAAGATTTGAAGAGAACCGTCGTCAAGGAGACACAGAGTAGCGGGCTTTCAGAAGCGAGAGACGTGATTGGATGATTTTTAGCTTGCAACTTCCTCATCTGGTTTGTTCATGGCCTTGAGAGCATCCAACACTCCGGTAGGGGTGAAGACGTGAGTCGATCCTGGAGACAAACCAACAGGAGAGCACACACACACACACACACACACACACACACACACACACACACACACACAGATGACCGCGTTAGGACTGGCCATACGTGACGCCTCTGGGAAAATGTGTTTTCAGCGCTTATGAATGTCTACAGCTGATGGGATTCGCACAGAATGTTGATGGGGAGCCAAGAAAAGTTTCAATTATAAATCGGTAGCCATGACAATTGGTGGCTGTGGACACTGTTAGAAAGAAATCATTTGACATTATGCTGCCTGACTAACGAAAAAAGAATACGCAAAGTGTGTTACAAATTACGCTACATGCAAGTCGTCTTTCAGACACGAAGGCCTGTTATTGGTTAAAAGTTAGCGATGATCGCAGACCGAATAAGGGACAAAAATGGTGGTGCTTTCACATTTTGCAACCTTGGCCAAGTGATTCCCCCCCCCCCAGTTTTGGAGCGTAATCAAACGTAGCTATCGCCTTCTGCGAAAGGTTGCAAAGCGTGCGTCACCCTGTGATCTTGAAGTGAATGTAGATCTGGTGACGTCACACCTGTACTACCACGCAAACTCCTGATCACAGTGCATGCACACATAGCAAAGCACTGCCAAAAAAATAAAACAAAAAAAAGCACTGGATGTTCCAGACATCATTCTATTGCGTCAAACTAAGATGGAAAAAATCAAGGAATCAATTTAACTCCGTTGCGCATCTAGAATCGTACCAAAAAAAAAAAAAAGGAATAATAACACTAATTAAGAGGAACATAACAGCTCTGGCAAAATATGAATGAGCTTTTTTCGATAGCTGAAGACACATTTCGGACACGGTGTAATCAAGGTGTTGGACCAGAGCAAACCAAACACTTTCCTCAACTAGTTTGCGACTGTACCGTTAAATTGATGGCTTACCTCCATCTTGAACAAACTGAGCCCTTTTTAAACAGGGCAGATAGCTGAATCAAAGTGTTTGTTTGTGGTCCATGTTAGCTTCAACAGTTTCATCGGCAGTTATTATCCAGCGGTTTGTTTCTCGGGCAAAGCTGCATGTTTGCGTTCGCTAATCGACGCTTTGTTTGACCCCCTCGCGGCTCGGAAATGTTTTCAATACGGGGCTCCGTGCGAACCGAACCGGACCGATCCGGTTCTCTTCAAGGACGCTCGTTCCCCGAGCGATCACGACTGCGTGTTGTCCCAGTCTCCAAATAGGAACAGGTAGAGACAGGAGAGGAAGAGGCGAGTCCGTCTCAAGTTGGGTCACCATGGTGATGCAGGCATCGTGGGTGGGGGTGAGGGTGGGGGTGAGGGTGGGGGGTGTTCACTAAGTCACAGAACAACTTTGGACTTCCCTTGCCTAGTTCTCTCCTGTCTCTCTGCGTTTCAAACGTGCAGCTTTGCGAGCCGTGAGGCAGAAACACAACACTTCCATATTTCTCCTCCACGCCGACCACATGGAAAGGTACCAGAATACAAGCAAACTTTGGGGTTTTTTTTAGTTAAAAAAAGACAAAAAGGAAAAATGGCCGTTTTGTTTCGGATGTTTGTTTAGGATGGTGGCAGTATGTTAGTGTTGTCATACTGCTAATGGTGATTGATCCTTACCGAGTAAAAAAAAAAAAAACATGAAATAAAATGTTGGTTCAAAAAGATATTTGTTTAAATAGGATGTATGGGATGCATGTCATAGTTTTATCCCGAAAATCACCTTACGGGTTTGTAAACAAACTCCCCTCACTGTTTTGGAAACAAAATCACCTCACTGTTTTGTCAAGGAAATCACCTCACTGTTTTGTTAAGGAAATCACCTCACTGTTTTGTTAAGGAAATCACCTCACTGTTTTGTAAACAAAATTACCTCACTGTTTTGTAAACAAAATCACCTCACTGTTTTGTAAACAAAATCACCTCACTGTTTTGTCAAGGAAATCACCTCACTGTTTTGTAAACAAAATCACCTTACTGTTTTGTAAACAAAATCACCTCACTGTTTTGTAAACAAAATCACCTCACTGTTTTGTCAACAAAATCACCTTACTGTTTTGTCAATGAAATCACCTCACTGTTTTGTAAACAAAATCACCTCACTGGTTTTTAACTAAATTTACAGCGAGAAGCAGACGTCCTGTATGGTCCTGTAATATGTGCTGTGGTAAACTTTCTTTGTGTGATGAAGATCAACATCCTAAAGTTTGTTAACAATTAAGATCGTTTAATCTTCAAGGGAGGAGGACGGGTGCATCATGGTAGGAACGTTGTCGTGACGATAAGGTTCTAGTGTCCGGTAAACAGAGATCGGAAGTAACAAAGTTGAAGAATTTCTTGGTATCGGTACATTACTTCACTATTCACTTTTTTACGTTTACTCCTGATTTTATTTATTTATAAGAAGCTGTTGCTAGGGGGCGAGGTCGACAGGCTGTTGCTAGGTGACGGAGAGGGGGGAAAAAAACAAAAACAAGAAGAAAAAATGCTAGAAGAATAAAAGTGTTTTCTTGAAATCCAACAGTAAGTGGTTTCCCTGAAAGAAAAGCATGCCATATAAACATGATTGTCTCGGCGTGTTATTTAGGAGAAGAAGCAGAAGATGAATCCAACAGTAACAAAGAAAGAAAGATGGATCTCGGGGGTAGATTAAATCTTCGCCAAATATGATCAAATCTTTTTTTTTTTGGAAGGGGGGGGGGAGTTAGGGGGTGCGAAACAAGCTGAGAGGGACCCAGGCTGGAGGGAAGGGGGGGGGGCGATTTAATCCACCCAGCTAGAGATGATGGTGGGAGGTGGGCTACAGGGATGGGGTCAGGGCTCCTGTTGGCATGGCAACTCAACCTCGGCGTCACTCCCTATTGGCCCAGTGCCAGCAAACTCCTCTTTTACCTGGCAACAACAGATGGGCCCGGCCCTATTGGCAAATGAGGATCCCCGGGGGTCTTTTCTGATTGGCTGTTGGCCTACAGGGGGTGGGCTTGAGGTCAGGAAGCCATGCAGTGGTAGGAGGATGAGCCTCATCCCTGAGGGGGAGGGGGCGGAGTCATTAAACAGTTACTGAGTGTAGTGGGAGGAGCAACGACGGAAAACAAAAAGGAAGCCCTTGTGCTGTTAGAGGAGCTTAAGAAGGGCTTCTTTGTGCGGCTGCCTTTACTTTGTTAGAGCGTCAGCTTCTCTGTCTCCCTCTCCCTCCCTCTCTCACTCTGTCTCACTCCTCAGTGGGCTCTGGATCCTCAAACGAGACCCTAGTGGACTCTCTGAAGTCGGGGTGTTGCAGGTCCGTTAAGAATTTGGTGGGGGTGAGCGTGTGGGTGGAACCTGCGGAGGAACAGAGGCGGCTTCACCACTCGTCGTCACGTCAAACCTCTCTCGCTCTCTCTTTCTGTTTCTCTCACTCTCTTTCGTTCTCTCTCGCTCTCTCTCTGTCCCTCTTTCTGTTTCTCTCTCTGTCTCTCTTTCTGTCTCTCTCACTCTCTTTCGTTCTCTCTTCGCTCTCTCTCTGTCTCTCGCTCTCTCTCTCTCGCACTCTGTCTCTCTTTCTGTTTCTCTCTCACTCTCTTTCGTTCTGTCTGTCTCCCTTTCTGTTTCGCTCTCTCACTCTCTTTCATTCTCTCACTCACTCTCTCTTCTCTCTATCTGTCTGTCTTTCTCTTTCATTCTCTCTTTCATTCTCTGTCTTCCTCTCTGTTTTGCTCTCTCGCCCTTTCTCTCCACTTCTCAGCCATCTTAAATAAGGTCAATCAAAAAACAGTACAGTCACCAACTTAGACATACACACAAACATACCGTACACACAAACATACCGTATGCACACACACCCACACACACTAGCACACGGCCACAGAACAGTTCCACACAAAAACACAATACCAAGACACACAGAATTCAAAGACAACAGTCTTGTGTTTACACAGTTAGATGCAGAAGCAAGAAACAGCAGAGACATGGACAGAGATGAGGTCACGCTTATCACACAGACTGACTAGACAGACAGAAATAGAAAACCCAGACTACCAAAAGGGCCTTTCAATGTGCTGAACCAATAATATTACACACTGTCCAATACTGCAACATTATTCACTAAAACAGGATGTCTGTTGGAGAGCCTGAAATAGGAGATGATCATCTAGACAAGGGCTGGTCAACCTGTTCCTGGAGAGATACCCTCCTGTAGGGTGACACGCCAACCCTGCTCCTGGAGAGATACCCTCCTGTAGGGTGACACTCCAACCCTGTTCCTGGAGAGATACCCTCCTGTAGGGTGACACTCCAACCCTGTTCCTGGAGAGATACCCTCCTCTAGGGTGACAATCCAGGATACAGGAGGGTATCTCTCCAGGAGCAGGGTTGAAGTGTGACCCTACATGAGGGTATCTCTCAAGGATCAGAGTTGACCGGCCCTTATCTAGATAAGGTGTTGTGTTCTTAGTGTGTGTGTGTGTCAGGTCGGACCATACCATTATCTCTACAGGGGCCTCCCACCCCCAGCACTCAGTGCGCCCCCCCCCCCCCCGCCCCCCCAGAGCCAAACTCACCAATGATAGCTTCCCACTTCCCGTTGGCCTGGGTGACCTCGTAGGCGCAGCGCATCTCGCTGAAGGACACCCCTCCGATGATGAACACCATGACACGTGGCCCTGTTCTGTACTCGCCAGGGGTCTTGTTCTTATGCCAGTGTCCATACCGGGCGCTGTCGTGAGTGAGAGGGAGAGGAAGGGTGGAGGAGGGAGGCCGTTATTGTTCTGTGTGTTCCCTATCGTTCTCTTTCTCTCTCCCTGTGTTCCCTATGTCTCTCTATCTTTCTCTCTCTCCCTGTGTTCCCTATGTCTCTCTATCTTTCTTTCCCTCCCTGTGTTCCCTATGTCTCTCTATCTTTCTCCCTGTGTTTCCATTTTTGTATCTTTCTCTCTCTTCATCTGTTCCCTATGTCTCTTTATCCTTCTATCTCTCCCTGTCTCTCCTATCTCTCCCTGTCTTCCCTATGTCTCTCTATCTTTCTCTCTCTCCCTCTCTTCCCTATGCCTCTCTATCTTTCTCTCTCCCATTGACTTCCCTATGCCTCTCTATCTTTCTCTCTCTCCCTGTGTTCCCTATGTCTCTCTATCTTTCTCTCTCTCCCTGTGTTCCCTATGTCTCTCTATCTTTCTCTCCCTGTGTTCCCTATGTCTCTCTATCTTTCTCTCTCTCCCTGTGTTCCCATGTCTCTCTATCCTTCTCTCCCTCCCTGTGTTCCCTATGTCTCTCTATCTTTCTCTCTCTACCTGTGTTCCCTATGTCTCTCTATCTTTCTCTCTCTCCCTGTGTTCCCTATGTCTCTCTATCTTTCTCCCTGTGTTTCCATTTTTGTATCTTTCTCTCTCTCCATTTGTTCCCTATGTCTCTCTATCTTTCTCTCCCTGTGTTCCCTATGTCTCTCTATCTTTCTCTCTCTCCCTGTGTTCCCATGTCTCTCTATCCTTCTCTCCCTCCCTGTGTTCCCTATGTCTCTCTATCTTTCTCTCTCTCCCTGACTTCCCTATGTCTCTCTATCTTTCTCTCTCCCCCTGACTTCCCTATCTTACTGTTGCAGTGACATCCCTCCCTGCTCTTGTTTTCACCAGAATCAGTCACGTGTGTGTGCTTGTGTGTATATGCTGTTTGTGATAAACAACATGTGAATAAATCATGCTTGTGGAGGTACAGCAGGGGTTAATAATGAAGGGGGGAGGAGAGGGATGTGAACAGGGGGAGGGAGGGGGAGGAAAGGAAGGGGGGAGGGGGATGCAGGTGGTGGCGGGGGAGTGAGCGTGTCTGCTGGAGGGTTATTGCATCAGAATCCCCTAATCAAAACTCCCCCACCCTCCCCCACCCTCCTCAATCCTCCCCCACCCTCCCCCACCCTCCTCAATCCTCCCCCACCCTCCTCCACCCTCCCGCACCCCCCCCCACCCTGTGTGTACCTGACTGCAGTGGTGCTGAAGGAGGCGGATATAGATGCGAGGGTAGTAGAGTAGGGATTAGTGCTTCGGTGTCTAGCTTTATCCTTCAATAGCATCTTGCCCAGAGGTGGGAAGGGGAACAATAAATTGCTGTTATAATGTAACTGACAGAGGCCGATGGACCGTATTCTAACATACCTACACGCTGACACCACAACACATCCCTCCGAGCTCACACGCTCTCCCACACACACACACATCCTCCCAGCTACACGCTCACCATCCACACACAACCTCCCTAGCACTACGTCTCTACCATCTCTCAACACACACACACACCTCCCCAGCACACAGCCTCACACACAGCCACACACACTACACACACACCTCCACAGCCATCAGTACGCTGACACACACACATCCGCTTCCCAGACTTCGACCGCTCACCATACCACTCACACACACCTCCAAGCACACGCTCACCATCCACACACACACACACCTCCCAGCACACGCTCACCATCCACACACACACTCAAACACACTTGTGTATACACACACACACTTGTTTCCTCACTCCACACACACACACACCTCCCAGCACACGCTCTCCACACACACACACACACACACACATCTACACACCACACACACACCTTCACACAAACACACACACTGTTACACACTGCTATACACTGCTGCTACACACTGCTACACACTACCACACAGTGCCACACACTACCACACACACACAAATCCCGTCCCAGCACGAGCGCTCTCCATCCACACACACTATACATCAACAAGCCTCCGGGCACAATAATCTGGCTCTCCACACAGCACAAATCACACCACACAGTTCCTCTCTCCTGTAGGCTCACTTGGGTCACGCTCACCGATCCACACACACACCCTCCCTGCTGTGGTCTGACGGTTAGGATGTGGGGACGTGGGCTATTTTAGTCACGTCTAATATCCTACGAGCGATAACAGCCTCCCAGCGAACAATCGCTCGTGCTCGAGGATGGTCCAATACACTTACATTCAAGCACACATCCTCCCAGCACACGGGGCCTGCCAGTGCCGGAACATGCGACACACCTCCTCAGCCTGCTTCTCCATCTCTACACACCACCACCTTCCCAGCACACCCGCTCTCCTAAGTCGGCTCCACACAGCACCTACCTCCGCAGCCACTGTGGGTACGCGAGGACGAGCGCGTCCATCTCGCAACACACGACAGCCTGCGGCCGAGGGCATCACCCCTTTCTCGAGGCCCGTGTCTATGCTACAGGAAGGAGAATCACCAACTACATCACAGGTGTGCGCGGTTATTGGGTGGCGACTTACGAAACCTTTGCCTTGATGTGAGGGTTAGGTAGTGTTGTCCATGGCTGTGTGTTGGGTGACCTGTATGATTATTACGGGCTGCTATTAGGCGTCTGATATCAGGTAATGTAGCGTCCAGTCGGAAGGACAGCGCTGGATAGGTCTGCTAGTCGCCTTCCACGCGATCGCTCTCGTTTTCCTATTCCTAGTTTCTTACCCCGGCGGTAGTGGGTGGGCACTGCAGTTTCGTGGAAATCCTGCAGAGGATGTTCTGGACAGTGGCAGAGCCAGACAGGGCGACTGCGAGGGTAACTGGACATCAATGGGCAAGTGATGCCCAGTATTAATGTGTGGTCGTAGGCGAGCAGAAAAGAGGGCAGCCGAGGAGGTGGCTAGAAGATAAAGGCGGGAGGACCAAAGCCAGATGGAGTTAAGGAGAGACGGCCGGACCAGCGCAGAGGGAGTTACGGGAGGAGGAGAGGATGGCTGAATTTCACATGGAATAATATGGTGTTCTGCTGCAATACATGAGAGAGAGCAACAGGACGAGTGGAACCCGTTTCTAGTGACCCTCCCTACAACAGAACCAGAAGACAGAGAATACAGTAACAAGATTAGCTGATTCACGAACAAGTGGTTATCTGTTGATTGATGAGAAGAAGAGAGGACTGAGAGCGAGAAAAATGAAGAACAGACGGTGGAAAGTAAGAAATGGAAGGATGATTGGAGAGGAGGGAGAGTAATATCGAAGAGAGAGAAGAGAAGGCAAGCGAGGCGAGATAATACGTATCTATCGTTTGATAAAAGAATTGAGATGGTGTTTGTTTTAACCCTGTATTGGAGTGCGCTGAAATGAGCGGTGCAGTGAGGTCAAGTGCCAGCCGTATGTGCCAGGTGATGAGAGAGCATGGTACGGTTAGGCATGATAGTGCTGGAAGTATGACGTATGTGAGGGCTGTGGACGCCCACGGGTTGTCCATGGTTTTGGTGTGGGTGAGGATCTCATCTGGTCCTCTGGCAGGAAGGGGTTAGGTGGAGTCGCCACGTGTGCATGGAGCATGAGCAAGCGATAAAGTGTTGTTAGTTATAAGGAATTCCTGCCTGCCGTGAATGCCGGTCGGGGAAATACACACGCAGAACACATACATCACGAGCGCAACAATGTGGAGAGCGATTCACACAGTGGACATCACTACCACACACACAGTGGCACACACACACGACTACATCGGGGTGGACACACACACACACACAGGACACACCACACACACACAGGCACACACACCACACACAGGAACACACACAAACACAAACAAAAACACACACAAAAAAAAAAACACACACACACACAGGATGCACACACACAACAGAATCATCACATCACACATTATTTCCTTCACAGAACTAGTGGACACACACACACACAGGGACTTTCTTGACACAAACACGG